>CM062805.1:559709309-560184309 GCA_031772625.1 Pinus tabuliformis | reverse complement strand
TCACCAAAATAGTCAATTTCAATAGTAAAATTATAACCTGTAGGATAAGTATTATCCTGGTTGATCTTTATGTTGGTGCCCTTATATAATAAATCAAATTCAAATATATCATATCTTTCTGCTCCATCCTGCATGTCATTATACAAAATAGAAAGGGAAAACAATTGAAAGAGCCTGCCTTGATCTTCTTTTATGGGAACAAATGAAACAAGTAGGAGATTCATCCAACTACTCCAATGACTGATTGGAGACATAATGTTTTCACAATACATGATGATTGAAACTCTTTCATAGGCACGAGCATATTGAAGAATGGCATAATAATCTATCCATCTCATATTAGGATCATAAATATAAACAAGTCTGTGATATGGATATCTTACTGCACCAAAATAAGCACGGTTATTGTTGATAGGTGCTAATGGAATATCATAGTTGTGTCTTGTATCTGAGAGCCAAAACCATTTCTCAAGAATGATCTTCTGGATTTCCATGGGTAAAGACAGAACTTTTTCTAAAAGACAATCCACACAAAAAGAATAATGGCAGGAAGAGCATAATGTAACTTGGGATTTGTTCTGGGAGGATGATGAACATTCACCAAATTCAAATTTTTTAACTGCATATTCTGTTTGTATAATTGCTCCTTCTCTGGTCATTAAATCTGCAAGATAATTCTCTTTACCAGCTTTATATATGATATCAAAATCATATCCATCTAACCATAAAGCCCATCTTAAAACTCTGGAATTACCTTGTTCTAGCAACCTTTTGTTTTGCAGCATTCCTTTCATGTGCCTGAGATCTATCTTAACAATGAAGTGGACACTTTTAAGGAATAACCTGAATCTTTTTATACCTTTCTTTATTGCTAGAATTTCTTTATGGGAAGAAGGATAATTTTTTTCAGCTTTTGAGAATGTGCCAGAGGCATATGCACATACTTCTTCCTTTTTGCCATGTTTCTGCAATAAGATTGTTGCCCAACAATAATCTGAGGCATCTGTTTCAAGAATGAATGGTAGGTCATTGTGGGGAAGAGCCAATGGTGGTAGCTGTTTGATTTTCTGCTTTATGTTTCTCACTGCTTTGTTCATCTAGTCATTCCAACTGCTACCCTTTTTTAATCTTTGTTGCAAAATCTTTGTATCTATGGCCTGCTCTGGATAAAATTACCTGATGTAATTCAAACATCCTAAAAATATTTGCACAGTCTTAACATCTGGAGGATAGTTTGGAAAATTTCATAAAGAATTCAATACATGTGGTTGTAATTTTATTTTCCCTTGGGAGATGATTAAACCCAAGTACTCAATCCGGGTTTGTGCAATAATGAACTTATCTGGGGAGGTAGAGAGAACTAGACCATGCTTGAAAACAACCTGATAAAATTTCTCTAAGTGTTTCTTATGTTCACTAATATCTTTGCTGAAAAATAACAAATCATCTATGTAGACAATAATAAAAGAATAATCTTTGAAAAGATCTTCCATTCTCTTTTGGAATTCTGATGGAGCATTCTTCAAACCAAATGGCATAATTGTCCATTGAAACTGTCCTCCAGGTACCACGAATGCTGTTTTATATCTATCCTCAGGATTAATGCCAATTTGCCAAAACCCACTTTTAAGATCAAACTTACTGAACACATTTGCTTTGGCGATCTTTGATAACAACATTTCTTTATTAGGCAGAGGATATTTAATGGGCACAAGAGCTTCATTCAAAGCTTTGTAGTTGATAACTAACCTCTTTTTTCCACGTTTTTGTTCTGAGTGCTTGTTGACATAAAAAGTTGGACATGCCTAAGAACTCTTGCACGGTTCTATCAATTTTCTTTCTATCAAACTGTTAATTTCTGCTTTGCAAAGCTCTTGTTCGGATGGGCTCATGTGATTTGTTGATGCCTTTTGTGCTTTAACGAAGCCTTTTTTTTGGAATGGAAGTGAAACAAAATACTTTTCCCTGAACCAGAATGCATCAAGGTGTTCTGTTGTATAATCATTTTTCAATTTGTTTAGAATATCAGACAAAATGGCACAACCATGGATTTTTGCATGTTTGACAATTTTTTGGATCTTGGAAAGTTCTGTTACTGCTTCATCAAAATTTCTTAGCTCATCAGGTTTTACCATGAGCATGTATTTAATCTTAGTATTGACTTGCACCTTGTCTCCTTTAATGCTGAAATTTACAGATTCTTTTCAATGGTGATTGGCATGAATTTCTTAATAAAATCTTGTCCAAGTAACATATCAGCACCAGTATCATAATTATATAAGGTGACATATACTTCTTGTGAACCTAAGAGTATTGGGAAGTTTGGAGCAATATATGGGATTTTTATCAGTTGTTTGTTAACTGCTCTAAACTAGACTTGAGTGGGTTTCCAATAGTAAGCAGGAATGGCCTTGAATTTGCAACAGCTACTCATAGCTCCAGTATCAATCTAAGCATCAAGAGTATATTCTTTGTAGCTTGGCACTTTTATTTTTACATGGATTACCATCCTATCATCAATACCATTGATGTCATGAATGTTTTCATTACTGTATTGACTAGATGATAGTAATGGAGTTTGAGAGGAAAGGAAAGTAGAAGAAACAAACTGTGAATTCAAACTATCAAGTTCTTTCATCTTGGCTTGAATCCGTTGTGCAAGCTGCTTCATCTGGTTTCTATCTCTTTGGAGATCTTCTTCTACCCTTTTAATTTTATCTAATAATTTTTATGCAATATTATCTGTGGATTCTTGTGATGCTTCCGGTGTTATATGCCAATCTGAAATCTCAAATTCTTCTCCATCAGTTATTTTGTGAGGAATAGAAGCCTACAACTGGTCAATCTTTTCTTGGAGACGTCTCCAAGGAATAATCAAGCTGGGATGAAGAGAGGCCTTTTATCTCTGGATTTCTTCAATTTGATGTTGGAGATCGTAAAATGAAAACATAAAACAATTAGACAAATATGTACATTCGTTATTGTCACTATTACTGTCTGAAAGAGAAACCTTTTGGAATTTTTCATCAATGTCATAGCTATTATCTGAATCAGTACTATGTACAGAAAAACATTCAAAATCAGAATCAATCTGGGAAACTATGTCCCAGTCAATTGGGTCATAAGAGGATTTAAAAACTTCTGCAATCTTTTTCTGGATCCCTTTCTTTCCTTTGTTGGGACATCTGTTAGCCCAATGACCAGTATGACCACAAATAAAGCATTTGGACTGCTTAGCTGGTTTAGACCTTTTCTTGAAAATAAATCTTGACCTTCCGGTTGTGGGAGACTTTGACTGATATTGCTTTTTCTTCAAAGGAGGTCTCGATCTACAAGAACACTTACCACTTTGGTCTTTTTGAGAACCCTTTTTGGAGTGGTTCTTATAACACCAAACTGATATGTTTCAGTAAAGGAGTCACAGATGGTGGGGCTGAAATGAAATTGCTTTTTGACATTATTACGAGTTTTGTTGGTGGCACATTCATTTTTCAGAATGGTAAGAATGTGTTGGTGAAGTGCAGCTAGTGACAATGTATCTATGGCAATGTGTTGTGTGGACAGTGACTGTTGAACTAATTCAGGTATTTTGCCTAGCATGGAGGCTATGTAGTGCCTGAGATAAGCCACATTATGGTGATCAGGGATTTTATAATAAAGATTTTGCATTGTGCAATAATATTCTGATAATAAATCTAAATTGCATAATCTGACTCATAAACAATTGGGCATAATGTTCACTGTCAGAGGAAATAACTCCCATAAATTCATGGGAGAGAGCCATCAAGATAGCTTCCAAAGGATCATCATTTTCAAGAATTTATGTTTGCTCTTCTTTCTTAAGCGTTTCCCACCATAGTCTGGCATTCCCTGTTAGGTTCCATGTGATTAATATGACTAAAATTATTTAAACTAACATCAATATCGACTTTAAAATAATTTAAACTAACATTAAATCGTCTCTAAAAATCAATACCGACTTTAAAATAATTTAAACTAACATTAAATCGTCTCTGAAAATCAATACTAACTTTAAAATAATTTCTAATTTTTAGTTATATTTGTACTATTTTAATGATATATATATATATATATATGAAATTAAAATTACTAGTGAAATAGTCAAATTCATTATTCATTATGCTTTATTAAAAAAAAAAAAACAATTAGCATTGGAGGAGAAAAAAGAGAAACATAAAATATTTTTTGAAACCTCACTCCAACTAAACCTTAAAGCCCTACTTAATTCTAGGGCACCCCATGCATTATATATTTCTTGTCCTATTTGAGTCCATAATCACTATGATCCTAGATAATAGAGTCCTCCATGAAATGATAATTATCATCTAATGCATATAAGTGTGCACATCAAAACCATGTTGCTCTGGCACACACACGGGATTTTAAGGGGTTTTAATATTTTAGTGAGAAGCTTTTTAAGAGGTTTTAATATTTTAGTGAGAAGCTTTTTAAAGAGTTTTAATATTAGAAGCCTTACGACATTCCTTTGCAACATTTGGTGCAATTGCTAGTTATATTCTTGTACACATGGGTATTACAAAGATGAAGATTTTGAACAAATCCTAAAATAATAAGATTTCTTTATTTTAAATTCAAATATAGAAAACTTATGACAAATCCTTGACTTGAAAATGAAAAATGATTGTAAGGGTGCAATTATATGATCAAATTACACCCTACAAAGCTTTAAATATGATGATAAAGGCGTAGGCGCATGGTCTCGAGGCATCATAAAAGTGGTTAAGGGTGACAATTCCTTGTCACTAGTAAGACATGTTAACCATATAATCCATGGGGTGCAAAAGTAAAGTTGATCGATTCAAACATAATTCATTATTTGTGGAGTTATATGTAGTCTAATTTTCCTAGGTGTGGGGTATGGTAGTAAGTTTGGATCCAAGTCATTACCTCAGGAATAATGTTGTCAATTCAAGGCACAACGTGAGAGATCACCTGCAACATACATGTGGGAAAACATGTTTTTATGCACATCAATTTGTTAAGCTATGGTCAATACCCGCAACATGATCCCACCAAAGTTCTTAATGCACATAGGAATGTTGTTTATTGCGTGATATACGACATGGCGAAACAATACCTAGCAAACTAGAGTAGGTGCAAATGTCACACACCCCTATGGCATTAGTTGACATGTATTAGATTAATTCAATGTCATTAGACACATTGATGTTTACGATATGAATATTAACCAATTTCTAATGTTATGGGAAATGTATATTATATGAGTTGTGAAGCCATGGCCATAGGTGAACCCACAATCTGAGTACATCAATCAAACCCAAAGCCTAATGAAGTATCAAGAAAAAAATGAGACACTTAGAGCATGAAAACCCTATGTCATATGTGATAGGACCTTTGTGGGAAGTCATGTTATGTTTTGTTGCTTGAATAAGCTATGTATGCCTACTATTCTTTTTCTGTCTCATAGGCCATCAACCATGGTCAACTCAGGCTACCCATTTTTAAAGTAAGGCCAAACTTGCAACCCAATACACTATGTTTTCTATACATGTATAGTTGTGAGTTTTGATACATGGTCCCTTCATTTTTAGGATGGTCATAGACCCCTAGCCCACTCATCGCTACAACATGCCCCTGTATAAACTCGTCTTAAGCAACCCGTGACCATGGCCAGCATGGTTCAAACTTATAAGGCAAGGTTGACCCTAACTGTTTATCAACCATAAAATCTCCATTAGACTCATTCAAACACTCTATACTCCTCTGTTGCAAACGTGGAATCATTATTTTTGGCCTCTCTAGGATACAAAGTCCCTTCTAGCCCTAACGCAAAAATAAGACAAAATCTCGTCGCAACCCATGTTCAAATTCACGCAAGCAGGTATATAACCCTTTGTCATATATGATGAATTGAATTTCGCAATTATATTGTGTCGTGCCCCCCAGCTTGCATCTTAGTGTTGGGAGCGCTTTTATTTTATCATGTTTTTCTTCAAATATTCCATGTTGCATTATTGTTTATTTTGGCAGTACACCATACAAGTTTGTTCAAAACACATATTTAACATCCATTCCTCCATGTTTAATAATGATCATTTTCAAAGCCTCCACCATGATATAAATTACACCAAGTTCATTCCCCCATTGGACATTCAAGAAATTAAATGACCATGAGAGTATGTGTGTGTGTGTGTGTGTGTCTCTCTCTCTCTCTCTCTCTCTCTCTCTCTCTATATATATATATATATATATATATATATATATATATATATATATATATATATGTATGTATGTATGTATGTATGTATGTATGTATGTATGTATACACACACACACACACACACAATTTATATGCACACACACTCTTAATACGCGCGCACTCTTAATACGTACTCACGCAAACAAAGATCACAGAACACAGAATTCAAATATCACAAGACACGGAATGCAGATGTTTTGAACTTAAAACTCAAAGATAACTTCTTTCATATTATAGAAAAACTCAGAAATTTACAAGTGTCTTGAGCTGAGGCTCATGCTTCCTTATATAGGATGGACCCTCGAGGTGTTGCTCCAACTTTGCAATCTTTCCCCTCCCCCAAGAGATTTTTCATATCACATAAAATCTTAATGATATGATACAAAGTGGAGATTCTTACTGGGGGAATCCACAACAACCATAATGCATGTACTAAAAGGTTATATACAATAGATGTTTCTTCATGGAAGAAATCATATACGTACTAAGAGTTGATACACAGTGGATATTCCAATATCTTGAAACCAACGAAAGAAAAACTAAGTACAATGATTATTGACACAGAGGAGATTCCTTGTAGGGGAACCCTCAAAAGGCTAAAATAAAGTAAACTAGGTATAATGATTATCAACACAGAGGAGATTCTTTTAAGGAGAACCCTCGAAAGCCTAAAATAAAATCTCTTTGAAGATTTGGTCACCAGCGTTTGCGGCTATGGTCAAAGTCATAGTCAGGATCATAGTCGGACTTGTATTCTTCAACATACCTGTCAATACTTAACCCAGGAAGTTGTTGTAACCATTATGGTTCCCTTTTGAAGCTAGCTGAAAAAGCTGAGAAACACATGAATGGATCTAGCTTATCTGGGGGAATTCCGACTTCACCAAAATATTCAATTTCAATAGTAAAATTATAACCTGTAGGAGAAGTACTATCCTAGTTGATCTTCATGTTGGTGCCCTTATATAATAAATCGAATTCAAATATATCATATCTTTCTGCTCCATCCTGCATGTCATTATACAAAATAGAAAGGGAAAACTGCTGACAGAGCTTGCCTTGATCTTCTTTTATGGGAACAAATGAAACAAGTAGGAGATTCATCCAACTACTCCAATGACTGAATGGAGACATGATGTTTTCACAATACATGATGATTGAAACTCTTTCATAGGCACGATCATATTGAAGAATGGCATAATAATCTATCCATCTCATATTAGGATCATAAATATAAACAAGTTTGTGATATGGATATCTTACTACACCAAAATAAGCATGGTTATTGTTGATAGGTGCTAATGGAATATCATAGTTGTGTCTTGTATCTGAGAGCCAAAACCATTTCTCAAGAATGATCTTCTGGATTTCCATGGGTAAAGACAAAACTTTTTTCTAAAAAAAAAGAATAATGGTAGGAAGAGCATAATGTAACTTGGGATTTTGTTCTGGGATGATGATGAACATTCACCAAATTCAAATTTTTTAACTGCATATTCTGTTTGTATAATTGCTCCTTCTCTAATCATTAAATCTGCAAGATAATTTTCTTTACTAGCTTTATATATGATATCAAAATCATATCCATCTAACCATAAAGCCCATCTTAAAACTCTGGAATTACCTTGTTATAGCAACCTTTTGTTTTGCAGCATTCCTTTCATGTGCCTGAGATCTATCTTAACAATGAAGTGGACACTTTTAAGGAATAACCTAAATCTTTTTATACCTTTCTTTACTGCTAGAATTTCTTTATGGGAAGAAGGATAATTTTTTCAGCTTCTGAGAATGTGCCAGAGGCATATGCACATACTTCTTCCTTTTTTCCATGTTTCTGCAATAAGATTGCTGCCCAACAATAATCTGAGGCATCTCTTTCAAGAATGAATGGTAGATCATTGTGGGGAAGAGCCAATGGTGGTAGTTGTTTGATTTTCCGCTTAATGTTTTTGACTACTTTGGTCATCTGGTCATTCCAACTGCTGCCCTTTTTTAATCTTTGTTCCAGAAGCTTTATATCTGCGGCCTGCTCTGGATAAAATTGCCTGATGTAATTCAAACATCCTAAAAATATTTGCACAGTCTTAACATCTGGAAGATAGTTTGGAAAATTTGATAAAGAATTCAATACATGTGGTTGTAATTCTATTTTCCCTTGGGATATGATTAAACCCAAGTACTCAATCCGGGTTTGTGCAATGATGAACTTATCTGGGGAGGCAGAGAGAACTAGACCATGCTTGAAAACAACCTAATAAAATTTCTCTAAGTGTTTCTTATGTTCATTAATATCTTTGCTGAAAATTAACAAATCATCTATGTAGACAATAATAAAAGAATAATATTTGAAAAGATCTTCCATTCTCTTTTGGAATTCTGATGGAGCATTCTTCAAACCAAATGGCATAATTGTCCATTGAAACTATCCTCTAGGTACCATAACTGTTATTTTATATCTATCCTCAGGATTAATGCCAATTTGCCAAAACCCACTTTTAAGATCAAACTTACTGAACACATTTGCTTTGGCGATCTTTGATAACAACATTTCTTTATTAGGCAGAGGATATTTAATGGGCACAAGAGCTTCATTTAGAGCTTTGTAGTTGATAACTAACCTCTTTTTTCCACGTTTTTGTTCTGAGTGCTTGTTGACATAAAAAGTTGGACATGCCCAAGAACTCTTGCACAGTTCTATCAATTTTCTTTCTATCAAACTGTTAATTTCTGCTTTGCAAAGCTCTTGTTCGGATGGGCTCATGTGATTTGTTGATGCCTTTTGTGCTTTAACGAAGCCTTGTTTTTGGAATGGAAGTGAAACAAAATACTTTTCCTTGAACCAGAATGCATCAGGGTGTTCTGTTGTACAATCATTTTTCAATTTGTTTACAATATCAGACAAAATGGCACGGCCATGGATTTCTGCATGTTTGACAATTTTTTGGATCTTGGAAAGATCTGTTACTGCTTCATCAAAATTTCTTACCTCATCAGGTTTTACCATGAGCATGTATTTACTCTTAGCAGGGAATGCACCTTGTCTCCTTGAATGCTGAAATTTGCATATTCTTTTCAATGGTGATTGGCATGAATTTCTTAATAAAATCTTGTCCAAGTAACACATCAGCACCAGTATCATAATTATATAAGGTGACATATAATTCTTGTGAACCTAAGAGTATTGGGAAGTCTGGAGAAATATATGGGATTTTTATTAGCTATTTGTTAACTGCTCTAAATTGGACTTGAGTGTTTCCAATAGTATGTAGGAATGGCCTTGAATTTGCAACAGCTGCTCATAGCTCCAGTATCAATCTAAGCATCAAGAATATATTCTTTGTAGCTTGACACTTTTATTTTTACACGGATTACCATCCTATCATCAATACCACTGATGTAATGAATGTTTTCATTTTGACTAGATGATAGTAATGGAGTTTAAGAGGAAAGGAAAGTAGAAGAAACAAACTGTGAATTCAGACTATCAAGTTCTTGCATGTTGGCTTGAATCCGTTGTGCAAGCTGCTTCATCTGGTTTCTATCTCTTTGGAGATCTTCTTCTACCCTTTTAATTTTATCCAATAATTTTTATGCAATATTATCTGTGGATTCTTGTAATGCCTCCAACGTTATATGCCAATCTAAAATCTCAAATTCTTCTCCATCAATTATTTTGTGAGGAATAGAAGCCTGCAACTGGTCAATCTTTTCTTGGAGACATCTCCGAGGAATAATCAAGCTGGGATGAAGAGAGGCCTTTTGTCTCTGGATTTCTTCAATTTGATGTTGGAGATCATAAAATGAAAACATAAAACAATTAGACAAATATGTACATTCGTTGTTGTCACTATTACTATCTGAAAGAGAAACCTTTTGGAATTTTTCATCAATGTCATAGCTATTATCTGAATCAGTACTATGTACAGAAAAACATTCAAAATCAGAATCAATCTAGGAAACTATGTCCCAGTCAGCTGGGTCATAAGAGGATTTAAAAACTTCTGCAATCTTTTTATGGATCCCTTTCTTTCCTTTGTTGGGACATCTGTTAGCCCAATGACCAGTCTGACCACAAATAAAGCATTTGGACTGCTTAGCTGGTTTAGACCTTTTCTTGAAAATAAATCTTGATCTTCCGGTTGTGGGAGATTTTGACCGATATTGCTTTTTCTTAGTAGGAGGTCTCGACCTACAAGAACACTTACCACTTTGGTCTTTTTGAGAACCCTTTCTGGAGTGGTTCTTATAACACCCAAAATGATATGTTTCAGTAAAGGAGTCATAAATGGTGGGGCTGAAATGCAACTGCTTTTTGACATTCTTACGAGTTTTGTTGGTGGCACATTCATTTTTCAGAATGGTAAGAATGTGTTGGTGAATTGCGGCTAGTGACAATATATCTATGGCAATATATTGTGTGGATAGTGACTATTGAACTAATTCATGTATTTTTCCTGGCATGGAGGCTATGTAGTGCCTGAGATAAGCCACATTATGGTGATCAGGGATTTTATAATAAAGATTTTGCATTGTGCAATAATATTTTGATAATAAATCTAAATTGCACAATCTTTGACTCATAAACATTTGGGCATAATGTTCATTGTCAGAGGAAATAACTCCCAGAAATTCATGGGAGAGAGCCATCAAGATAGCTTCCAAAGGATCATCATTTTCAAGAATTTATGTTTGCTCTTCTTTCTTAAGTGTTTCCCACCATAGTCTGGCATTCCCTATTAGGTTCCATGTGATTAATATGACTACCTCTTTCCATGAAGCTTTAGTGTTTGCTTTCTTCTGAGAAGCCCATGCATTAATCTATTGCAGGAGAATTAATGTCTAATCCATATTTAGACAATCAAAATTGATAAAGAAAGTATTGTTTTGATTTCCAAATTTTGTTTGGACATTCATATCATCTCTAACTTCTGCAGAGGCAAGATGTTGAGTCCAAGAATGGAATGGACTCTTTTTATGATGAGAGCTAACACCACCTTCTGATGTCTTTGCAACTTTGTTAGAAAAGATGAAAGAACTTGTTCTTTTTTGCTTAGTTGTAGAGGATCCGCCTTCATCCCCTAACTGGCTTGCCATCTTTATTTCTCTCGTGTAAAATTCTGAAATTTTCTTTTTCAATCTCGTGCTAACTCGGTACCCTTTGCTAAGGCTTCAAACTGGCTTTCATCCTTTTCAAAAACTTTGAGAGAGAGACTGGATGAGGACTGGGAAGCTTTTATCAAGGTGAATTTGGGACCTTCTTCTTCTATCTCAAAATATCTAGGGGGAGATCTTGATCTACTCATAGAAGTTTCAAAACTTGTGATTGCTTTGCTTATTACCCTTAATTGATCATTAATTGCTCTTAACTAGCTTTCATGAGTATTCTGGTGAGCATACATTGTATCTATGCTCTAGTGGATATTTCTGACATGCTCTATTACTTCTACAATGTCTCTTGGACTCAACATCTTGCCTTTGCAGAAGTTAGAGATGATATGAATGTCCAAACAAAATTTGAAAATCAAAACAATAATTTATGTTGGCATTATGATACAAGCATTGTCCTTGATGGAAACTCACACAGATGACAGATCATAGTGCAGCAGGTCAGACTACAAAGAACGAAGCAAGAAGAGTATATACGCAGGTTCACTATATACCAAGTCGCGTACATATGCAGGTTATACGCAGGTTCACTATGTACCAAGTTGCGTATATACGCAGGTTCGCTATATACCAAGTAGGGTATACACACAGGTTATACACGCAGGTTCACTATATATAAAGGTGCGTATACATGCGGGATTGCTAATCAAAAGTCACGTATGGGTATGCACTCACTTTCATGCACGGAAAAGCGTGTACATGTGGGAAATCTTATTTTTGGGTCCGTGGTATTTAGACCTATATTTTTGGTCCTTAGTATTGCGTCCGAAGTGTTGAACCCAGGTATTGGTTCCCTAGTATTGGTTCTCAATGGTTTTGGACCATGGTATTGAGTAAGGCCTAAGACTATAAAAGGAGAAGAAGATCATTAGGCAAATGTATGGAGAAAGTCTTGAATATCTGATGAAGTATGAGATCCAGTATGCAGGTTATGGGTTCATGATGCATTGCTTGATCTAAGCTAAGGAGGAATCTCAGCGATTGATGGAGAACAAGATCTAAGGATAGATCGGGATCTAATGGCTTGGAATGAATCATCTCTATATGGTTTGATCATGTTTATTCTAGATCTGTATACTAACGCATGTAATGTTCTGTTCTGGGTATAACTTAAGTTTGAAATAGCTGCAACTCAAGAATGAATATCTATAGATGTATACGTTGGTTGACTATGATAGAAGCGCGTACATACGTAGGTTAGATATATCTAAGTAGCGTATACCATATGAGCTATGATGTTTGAAGTTACAGGTGTTTCTGGTTGTTGATGAGTTTTGATGACTGTTTACTGGTGTCAGTATTTTTCATATTCAGATTGGTTGATTATGTTTAGCTTTAGTATTAATGGATGAGATCTATAATGGATCAGGATCAGAATGACTTATCTTTATGTGGTCTGATGAACTAGATCTGGTTGCTCACATACATATTATCTTTGTATATGTAATGATTTGGGTATGTCTGAAGTCAGGAAGTGGAGCGAAGTTATAAGTAAGTAATTAATGACATATACGCTGGTTCGCCTTGGTGAAGTTGCGTATACACGCTGGTTCGGAACTTCCAAGTAGCGTATGCACTCTGATGCATGATTTTTGATGATACAGTTGGTTCTGAATATTGTTGCAGAGTTCAGTGTTCTGCTCTGTGTTCTGGTGACTGCATTTTGTTGACAGGGTTTCAGTGATTCAGTATTGGGTGATTCAGAGATTGATGATGCTAATGTTGATTGATTGTGTGCTTCAATGATATTGATGGGTCCAGTATGAAAATTAGATGAAAAGTGGCCTTCAGATTATGATGTTGTGGTCCATGAGTATCCAGTCTGAAAATTTATGAAACGTGGTACTTGGAGGAAGAAAGAGAAGGTTGTAGCCTTCTGTAGGTCGGCACCTACGTACTAGTACATCAGCTAGTACAAGAGCTAAGGGGGTGATAGCTCCCTTCCAGTAGCAGCTGGAAAACGAGTAAAGGTTGGAACATTTCAGTAGGCCAGCACCTACGTACTAGTAAATGGATCAGCTAGTACAAGAGCTAAGGGGGTTGTAGCTCCCTTCCAGGAGAGTCTGGAGAACGAGAGAAGGTTGTAGCCTTCTGCAGGTAGAAGCTTGCGTACTGGTATAAGACTGCACCAGTATAGAACCATTGTAAAAGAAGTTTCTTATTAAAAAGAAGATTGAGACGACTTGCAGCAGGTGGTTTTCACCCACATTGGATTTCCACCTTACATCATGGTGTTCATGTGTGCTTCTTGTGTGTGATGATCTATTATATTTTATTGCTCCTATTTACTGTTCATATGGTTAATAATTTTCTGATGCACTCATTAAGGATCAACTAACTGAATCATAAGTCTACTGGATATACGCTTGTTGCATTACACACAGTTGCGTATACACGTGGTTTGCCTTAACTGAAGTAGTGTATATGAATCTTAATATGGAAATGAAAAAGTTATATTGATTTAATAATACTGATTCACCTCCCCCCCCCCCCCCCCTCACACTATTATTTCCAACAATTTCTTTATCAATTTTGATTGTCTAAACAAGGATCAGACATTAATTCTCCTGCAATAGATTAATGCATGGGCTTCTCAGAATAAAGTAGACACTAAAGCTTCATGGAAAGAGGTAGTCATATTAATCACATGGAACCTAATAGGGAATGCCAGACTATGGTGGGAAACACTTAAGAAAGAAGAGAAAACAAAAATACTTGAAATGATGATCCTTTAGAAGCTATCTTGATGGCTCTATCCCATGAATTTTTGGGAGTTATTTCCTCTAATAGTGAACATTATGCCCAAATGTTTATGAGGCAAATATTGTGCAATTTAGATTTATTATCAGAATATTATTGCACAATGAAAAATATTTATTATAAAATCTGTGATTACCATAATGTGGCTTATCTCAGGCACTACATAGCCTCCATGCCAAGAAAAATACTTGAATTAGTTCAACAGTCACTATCCACACAACACATTGCCATAGATACGTTGTCACTAGCCACACTTCACCAACACATTCTTACCATTCTGAAAAATGAATGTGCCGCCAACAAAACTTGTAAGAATGTCAAAACAGCTACCAACATTGGCTCTTCCCCACAGTGACCTACCATTAATTCTTGAAACAAATGCCTCAGATTATTGTTGGGCAGCAATCTTATTGCAAAAACATGGCAAAAAGGAAGAAGTATGTGCATATGCCTCTAGCACATTCTCAAAAGCTAAAAAAAAATTATCCTTCTTCCCATAAAGAAATTCTAGCAGTAAAGAAAGGTATAAAATGATTCAGGTTATTCCTTAAAAGTGTCCACTTCATTGTTAAGACAGATCTAAGGCACATGAAAGGAATGTTGCAAACAAAAGGTTGCTAGAACAACGTAATTCCAGAGTTTTAAGATCGGCTTTGTGGTTAGATGGATATGATTTTGATATCATATATAAAGCCAGTAAAGAGAATTATCTTGCAGATTTAATGACCAGAGAAGGAGAAATTATACAAACAAAATATGTAGTTAAAATTTTTGAATTTGGTGAATGTTCATCATCCTCCCAGAACAAATCCCAAGTTACACTATGCTCTTCCTTCCATTATTCTTTTTGTGTGGATTGTCTTTTAGAAAACGTTCTGTCTTTACCCATGGAAGTCCAAAAGATCATTCTTGAGGAATGGTTTTGGCTCTCAGATACAAGACACAACTATGATATTCCATTAGCACCTATCAAAAATAATCATGCTTATTTTGGTGCAGTAAGATATCCATATCACAGACTTGTTTATATCTATGATCCTAATCTAAGATAAATAGATTATTATGCCATTCTTCAATATGCTCGTGCCTATGAAAGAGTTTCAATCATCATGTATTGTGAAGACGTTATGTCTCCAATAAGTCATTGGAGTAGTTGGATGAATCTCCTACTTGTTTCATTTGTTCCCCGAAAAGAAGATCAAGGCAGACTCTGTCAGCTATTTGCCCTTTCTATTTTGTATAATGACATGCAGGATGGAGCAGAAAGATATGATATATTTGAATTTGATTTATTATATAAGGGCACCAACATGAAGATCAACCAGGATAGTACTTATCCCACAGGTTATAATTTTACTATTTAAATTGACCATTTTGAAAGTCGGAATTCCCCCAAGTAAGATAGATCCATTCATGTGTTTCTTAGCTTTTTCAGCTAGCTTCGAAAGGGAACCATCATGGTTACAACATCTTCCTGGGTTAAGTCTTGATAGGTATGTTGAAGAATACGCGTCTAACTATGATCCTGACTATGACTCTGACCATAGCCCCAAAGGCTAGTGACCAAATCTTCAAAGAGATTTTATTTTAGGCTTTCGAGGGTTCTCCTTAAAAGAATCTCCTCTGTGTTGATAATCATTGTACCTAGTTTACTTTATTTTAGGCTTTTGAGGGTTCCCCTAAAAGGAATCTCCTCTGTGTCAATAATCATTGTACTTAGTTTTTCTTTCGTGGGTTTCAAGATATTGGAATATCCATTGTGTATCAACTTTTAGTACATATATGATTTCTTCCGTGAAGAAACATCTACTGTATATAACCTTTTAGTACATGCATTATGGTTGTCATGGATTCCCCCAGTCAAAATCTCCACTTTGTATCATATCATTAAGATTTTATGTGATATGAAAAATCTCTTGGGGAGGGGAAAGATTCCAAAGCTGGAACAACACCCCAAGGGTTGATCTTATATAAGGAAGCATGAGCCTCAGCTCAAGACACTTGTAAATTTCCAAGTTTCTCTATAATATGAAAGAAGTTTTTTTTGAGTTTTTAGTTCAAAACATATGCATTATGTGTCCTGTGATCTTTGAATTTTGTGTTCTGTGATCTTTGTTTGCGTGAGTACGTATTAAGAGTGTGTGCGTTGATCTTTTAATTCTATGTTCTATGATCTTTGTTTGCGAGAGTACGTATTAAGAGTGTGTGCGTATATAAATTGTGTGTGTGTGTACACACACACACACATACACATTCTTCTCAAAACATGTCTCTTCCTCATATGAGTATAATGGAAATTCCTGAACCACATGCAACCTAATAACAACCAGTTCATAATGACGATTGGGGAACCAACCCTCTCAAACCTGTGTTTGGATTCGCTCATTGGGCTACCATTTTTCATCATTCATCCCACCTTGTTATCATCCCTCCTCAGATACCCTCTGCTTTGTCTCAAACTACTTAATTTCATGCTCAACAACCCCCTCACTCCCCTGCACACTTGGCATTAGGAAAATTTCATTTCTTTGCTACACTTGTACACTTTCCTTCTCAAGCCACCTCATGTCATACTCATTTTGACATACCTACAGCTGGAGGAGAGAGAAGGAGAGAAATTTCCTTCCAATACATGCACCCAAAGGTACAAGGAGGGAGGAAGAAGGCGAAAAAAGGGGCATCTTGAATTGCTATCCCTAACAAACCACCTGTGTTGACTTGAGTTATCTCTTTGATATCATGGGTTTTTACTTAATTTTACTTGCAACTATTTCAAATTAAGACATTGACACATTGTTGGGACAACATATGATTTTGACTATGGTACATATTTTGATGATATTATGTTACAATGGGAGACACAAAGTGGTTCCATATGCTTGATTATATATGCTCTTGGATATTGGCTTGCTTTATACTTGTGATTTTCATGATGATGGTGTTCTCGACAATGTCATATTTTTATATGCTTTAATATGGGAGTTACAAGTTTAATAGAAAAATTTTATGTACATAGTAGGGGACCCGACCTACTGTAAAAAAATAAGTAATTTAAAAAGACTCATTCTAAATGCCTACTCCTGACTTAAAAAAGAATAGAAGTTTAATATAAAACAATTATTAGTAATGAGACCATTTTGCCCACCAACTACCTAATGAGGTTATAAAACTAAACATAAGGCACATAATTGAGGATGGAAAATACTAGTGAGGAGAGGTATGCATAAGTTTTCAAAGTTGTCATTTTCCTTTGATTTATTTATTCTAGAGTACTAGAGCACTAGAGCTTACTTGTTTTAGTGATAGCATAAATCCTTTCAAGAGTGACAATGAGAAAGCGAGCTCATCAAATTTTTGGTTCTTTTATTAAGGTTGCTATTTATTTCTTGCATTAATTAGTGTTGTTAGAAGGTTTGATATCTTGTTATTTTAGTGATAACTATCACACTTTTTGCTAAAACATTGTTGTTCCAATCTTATCGAAAGAGTCCAAGTTGCCAAGAATTTTGCCTTGCTTGATTATTTGGCACTGAGTGTTTATGTATGAATTTTGTTACATCTTAGGCATTTTTAAAGTTGATTTTTGGTTCTAATTTTCACAAAAATCAGCCAAAATAGTAAGTTGTCTTCACATTTTTATCAATAAAATCAAAATTTGATAGTCGATATTTTTTTCTAGTATGTTTCTCCAATAATTTTACTTTATATTCTTAATTTCTAGGAGAAAATTTATCTGATATTAGTGGTTGAAATCATGAGTTAATTTATGTCAGATTTGATAATATACATGTTTGATCATATGACTGGCAAGGTATGATCATAAAATTTGCCCGTAATTTTATTAATCACTTTGTCATTACTTTATTTCAACTTCAGTTTATTATTAGCAATTTATATTTGTTTATATAGTTTCTTTTTTGTTTATTTCGTTATTGTGGATAATATTTCTTTGTTTTATTGTACAAATCTGTTGTGAATAAGTGTAACTTAATTCTAGGCATCAAACCTTAGGACTAGTCCCATTATCTGACCATCCCAGTGAGATTCGAGGGTATCGACAATGAAGCATAAGGAACTTTGCTTGTCAACACAATGCTTCTACTACTTTCATGCGGGTTATGAGTGATGTATTTAGGCCATTCATAGATGACTTTGAAATAATCTACTCATATGATACATTATTTTTAAGTAAAAGTTGGGAAGATCATGTAAATCATGTTAGAAAAGTATTAGATGTTTTGAAAGAGGAGAAGTTGTGCCTAAATATGTCAAAACATGAATTTGGAAAAATATTTTTGGTTTACTTGGGAAATATAGTAATAGATGGTGAATAGAAACTTGATCCCTGTAAAGTCAAAGGCATTATGAAGTGGCCTAAGCCTAAACATGTTATAGAAGTGAGGAGTGTTTAATAGTCAATTCAACATTGGAGAAAGTTCATTGCTAACTTTTCATTTAAGTCATCTCCTTTACATGCTTTGAAATGTACTAAGCACGTATTTCGATTGGGAGCTAAACAATAATAAGCCTTCAAGACATTGAAAGCAAAGATCATTACAACTTCAGTTATATCATTTCTAGATTTACAACAACCATTTGAGAATGAAACTAATGCAAGTGATTACACCATTGGAGTAGTGGTAATACAAAGGAGGAATTTGGTTTGTCACCATTCTAAGACCTTCATGGGTGTAATAAGAAATTATACTACTTTTGACGAACAAATGTACATTTTTGTTCAAAGTGTAAAGAAGTGGAAATATTATTTGATGGGCAAAGAGACAATCATCCATATGGATCATTTGCCTTTGCAACATCTCCAATCACAAACCAAGCTACATTAGTCAATTTAAGAGGATGTGATTCTTGCAGCAATTACATTTGATCACAAGGTATAAGAATGTATACAAAACGAAGTTGTTGATCTGTTAACTGAATCTTTTATTAATGCATCCAATGTTTTATAATATAGTTCATTATCTAGTGAAAGTTACATTAAACAAAATACTTGAGATGAAGATTTTAATGGTACTAAAGCGGAAGAATTAAATTATCATGTACATTACAATTTGTTCTATCATCTTGGTAAATTGTGTATTCCATGAGATGAAAATGTGCATTTAATCAGGGAAGCACGTACTTCTCTCATTCATGGTCATTTTTGTATGCGGAAAACAATGGCTCAATTACAATGTTATTGTTACTAGCTTTGGATGTAGAAAATTGTGTCCAAATATGTAAAAGGATGTGTGTTTGTGACATTAACAAATCAAGTAATAGAAAATTTGGTTTTTGTATGCCACTTCCCATAGCTTCTTGTCCATGGAAAAGTGTGTCTATGGATTTTTCAGAGGCTTTGAATATGTCTAGGAAAGATCTTGATTATCTATATGTTGGTGTGGATAAATTTAGCAAAATGTTTGTTTTGGTGTGTTGTGAGAAACGTGAGACATGAGAAGGGACAACACGTTTTTTCTTTCAACATGTCTTGTTTCATTTTGGTTTTGCCCACATCCATTGCATCTAATTAAGAATCTCACTTTCTTGGGGAATTTCGGTTAACTTTATGGAAGTTAATGGACACTAAGCATTAGAAGAGCATTCATTTTCATCCATATATCGATGGATAAACATAAGTGCTTAATAGGATAGTGATACGCTCATTTCAAGGATATTGTAACAAGCATCCAAATCTTTGCGATAAGCGATTGTATTATGTATAATATGCCTATAACTGCACAATCAGAGAAGAACCAATATAAGTATAAGGGACAAGCATTGATCTGAAAATGGGGCACTAAAGGCTTCTTGTCTGCTTACAAGAACCTCTCCCACTTCAAAGCTTAAATATTCCCAAGACCTTATGGTTAACCAATCGCATAATTAAAAGTGCTTGAAAATAGGTGTATGCTTGTGTTTGTTTTTAAGACTGTTTATGTGCTTTGAGTTTATTTGCTTGAACTGATATAAAACATATAACAACAAATAAAGCAGCAAATGAGATGCAGCAACAGGTAATCACACATAACAGTAATATAATATAGAGTTCACCCAAAACTCTTGGGCTACATCTCCTTCAGCTCTAGTCAACTCGACTAGGCTCTCTGGCATTATGGCAAAGTCCTTTTACAAGCTCCACGCTCAACTCCATTGGTTTACACTGAACATAATGGGCTTAGAACACCATCTTATCCCTGGCTCCGAAGCTCTCAGGCTTTCTAGCTCTGGCTCTCGCTCTGGCTCTGGCTCTCGCTCTTGGCTCTAGCTCTCGCTCTGGCTCTTGGCTCTGGCTCTAGCTCTGGCTCTCAGCTCTGGCTCTGGCTCTCGGCTCTTGGCCCTTGCTCTGGCTCTGGCTCTGGTTCTTGGCTTTGGCTCATGGCTCTAGCTCTGGCTCTCGGCTCTGGCTCTTGGCTCTAGCTCTGGCTCTGGCTCTTGGCTCTTGGCTCTGGCTCTTGGCTCTCAGCTCTTGGCTCTGGCTCTGTGAGCTATCAACAATTCGCTCGACCTCCAAGCGACTGTTTCAACAACTTTCAGCTCTCTAGTTTTTCACTCGACCTCCAAGCGACTCCAAGCACTCCCTCAGTTGCCTACGCTTCCCGCTCCAGCTCTGCCTCGTCAATTGAGCTCTTTGGCTTCTTTGAGGCATTCTTCAAGCTCTGCGGCTTCTCGTTCGTTTCTCTGCGTGTAATCATTCCTCTTTCTCTTCATTTGGCCCTCTAGCTTCTGGCTCTGTGGCTCTGCGCGTTACAAACGCATCATTGTTTATAAAAACGCCCGCTTGCAGCGTGGCACAATGATCAGGGATAGTTACAAAGGAATCGGGCCCTTTCTTCAGGCGAAAACCCGAAAATGGAACAAAATTCCAATACATAGAGTTTTACCAAAAATACACTATCGGGCACAAAATCCCGGACTTCAAATAATATAGGATTGTGCTTAAAATCCCTATCAGGTCCGCACTTTTATGGCTATCGCAAGCCCACCATTGATCTGCGTGATCTTCGATCTAATGGATGACAACCATTTCGGGTGGCTTATGTGCGCAAAGATTACCCACCTGAAAAGGCAGTTTTCTCTCTTCTGCGCCATGCCATGTGTTAACCAGTGTATGGGTTCGGGCAGAGCCCGTTCAATACCACTTACCACCTGAGGCCCACCCAAAATCCCGCTTACCACGGAACTCAAACAACCCAAAGCCGCATCTATAAACCTTTCAGGTCTGGCTTTATCGCTTCGGGTCATTTCCTTTGTATTTCGGTTTTATAATGGAAATGCGCTAATACATAGAAAATCCGAAAAACTCGGATTTCAAATTTTATACAATCGGGCTTATAAATCCCATCGGGTCTGGCCCTTATCGGCTTATCGCAAGTCGCGTGCCCAACAACCCTTTGCATCAGGGATAGCCGATTTGTCAATCTACCGATCGTCAATATCGCACCTCGCGTATCGCATCCGCGGGGGTCTATGTCCTTGCTCCTCCGATCGCTTCGATCGCCGATTATCGCAATCGCATAATCGCAAGTCTAGGGTCCTGATATCGCATACATGCCTGCCTCCGATGCGATGAGTCGAAGATCGCTAATTGGGGGTCCTTTCGCCCTGGCCTTAAGTCCACCCCTTTGCACATTTGTAATGTGATTTCCTTAAGAAACCTTTTAGACCATTTTTAGAAGAAATGCCTCCTTTTCAAAGGACAAAGGCAATCTTCTTTCTACGATAACTTCATCATCCAAAGTCCATTTTAGCCCATTCAAGTTGCAGTAGATTCAGAATGAAAAGATCTATGCAATGGGACTATTTCCAAGAGCATCCTTGGACTTTCATTTTCCTCTGTGAGGAACACTTTAGACTTAGAATTCTATCCAAGATCCATTTTGGATCATGCCTTCCCACTAAAAGAAATTTTGGTCTCCAAAATACTGACATACTGATCTGAGCAGTAAATGAGAGTAACAACACCCTCTTCTTTCAACCTCCATACACTTGCCTCCGCATAGTGCCTCTGAACCAAAGCCTTTGACCACTTTCCTTCTTGGATGTGCTAGTCCTCTTGGAAAGAACTGTTTTCCTCCTTGACTTCATGTAGAACTCTTGCTGAGATGGTCATAGAAGGTAGTTTGAACTTCTCTGCCTTGATCATTGATCTAAGGTGGCTCAAACAAATGTGAAGTTACATCTACTTCACAAAATTTCATTTGTACCTATTTGACAAGTTGTCAACAACAACTGTTAACAACAACAGAAATACAGACAACAATTGGATGGCCTAAACTCCTGCTTCAACAAAAGAAATAGATTTTCACATCTTGTGAATACCTCCATGTCTTACATCTGCATACAAATGATGGACTAGATAACAAGCCCACAAAACATGCCTTTAAAACAAATGACCCTTCAAGTCAAGCATGTAGAAAAAGATCTCAAGGATTCTTTTCAAAAGATGAAACACTTCATCATCATCTCCATCCTGTAGACCATATCAACTTCTCTCAAGTCAATATTACATGCATGTTTAAAACAAAGCAATCAACCCTTCAAGTTAATTACACATACATGTTTAAATACAAGGATAACATCAACATCCCTATTTTCATGCACATCAAGCTTATGCATGCATTTCATCCTTCAACTTTCGCCTAAGCACATTGTACTTTCAAAGCTGAAATGAAATATAATGTTGCAGCAATAAAGTGAGCCTCCTACTCAACTTTTCCATTCACCTTCCTGGCAAAATCCTGCAACTTGCATTTCATTAACAAAGAAATGAAAATACATGCATCAATAGAAATGCAATCTTAATTGGATAAGAACTCTAACCATTTCTTACCAATCCATTTCAAAGGAACTACCTTTGTCTGCACATCAGCATCAACATGTGAATCATCCTGAAACACATCATCCATGGAAACTTTCTTTCCATTTCTGCCATTTTCTCTTTCCACCTTCTTCAAGTTTCTTGGAAGCATTGCTATATTCAGAGTCCAACATCTTTCAGCAAGATGTCTTTGCTTATGGCAGTAAGTGCACTGCATGTGCATCCTTTTGACAGCATGACTTTCCTTGTCCAATGGACCTTTGGCTTCTTGCTTCCTTTCCTTCAAAATTTTCTTGTATATGGCCATTCTCTTCCCACATCTAGAAAAATTATGGTTATCCAAACCACAAAAGGAACATGCAATTCTTTTCCCATACTTATATGGAAATTTACCATGCTGAACATAATCAAAAGGAAAATGTTTAGAACTAGATTTGTACCTTTCTCTTTCACCTTTATTGCCTTCATGAGGAGGTGAATCAAATGAAGAAGTGACTCCCTTTGGAACACCATCAATCTCTTCAAGGCTGTTACAGTTTCCACAACTCTCTGGTTCAAGTGTGTGCTTCTGAACACTTGCATCCTGCAAATGATGTTTCAAGCTATTGCATTCCTCCTGAATACAATCTTCACACTCTTGAGGTAGAAGACCTGCAATGCAACTCCTTCTTGGAGCTGTTTCAATGGTCTTCATGGCAGCTTTGGAACTCTCTCCATAACACTGTCCATAGCCAAGACCCAAATACTTAGGCCTTTCCTCAACTATTATTAGCTCAACAATACCTTGTGCATGTTTGCCTAAGCCCTTTCCTTCATAGCCCATCTTGGACATTAGCTTGGAACCTATGCCTCTGGTATGTTTTTCAAAAGAACCAATATAAGCATTCTTAGAAGAGTTTGAAGACAAACTAGAATGGTTTACCTCTTCTTCAAGTTGATACTTGACTAAGGCTTCTTTGACAACAAAGAGCCATGTCTCCAACTCATGCAGCCTTTTCAGGTTCATATTAGCAATATGAAGTTGCCTCTCCATTTCCTGCAATTTGTCAGAAAGCAACTGCTTCTCTTCCTCCACGGAATTCAACTGCTCTCTAAGTATGCTGCTCTTCCTTCCATCCTCATGCATTTCTCTCACCATATCCATCATGGTGGACAAGTCTTGCTTCTTGTCTTCATCAAAGAATCTTGTGAAGAAAGCAGAATTTGAGGACTCACTTGTAGAAGTTGTCATTATGCCAATGAACAAAAGAACTTCAAACAAGATCAACAAAGAGCTTATTCAAGCAACCTTTTGCAACAAACCTCTTGTGCTTAAAGGATTTCCTTGAGGTCCTTTGGGATAAGAAGAATGCCTTCAGCCCTTCTTCCTTTTTGTCCTCCCTGGACTGAGCTATCAATAGCTTTCCCTTCACCTCTGCAAACTCAAACAATAGTCAGTCTGCAAACAAGCATACAATCAACCTCTGACTGTTTAAACACCTTTTAGACAAGCAAAGCATTCTGATCTGATACCACTTGCTCTGGTATAATCAGCTTTGATATCACCTTCCTGAAGGTGAGGTTAATCACTCTTAGGCTTCGATACCACCTGATCTGGAAATGGGGCACTGAAGGCTTCTTGTCTGCTTACAAGAAGCTCTCCCACTTCCAAAGCTTAAATATTCCCAAGACCTTATGATTAACCAATTGCAGAATTAAAAGTGCTTGAAAATAGGTGTATGCTTGTGTTTGTTTTAAAACTGTTTATGTGCTTTAAGTTTATTTGATTGAACTGATATAAATCATATAACAGCAAATAAAGTAGCAAATGCAATGCAACAACAAGTAATCACACATAACAGCAATATAATATGGAGTTCACCCAAAACTCTTGGGCTACATCTCCTTGATCTCTAGTCAACTCGACTAAGCTCTCTAGGATTATGGCAAAGTCCTTTTACAAGCTCCATGCTCAACTCCACTGGTTTACACTAAACACAATGGGCTTAGAACACCATCTTATCCCTGGCTCTGAAGCTCTTAGGCTTTCTGGCTCTGGCTCTGGCTCTTGGCTCTGGCTTGTGGCTTTGGCTCTTGGCTCTGGCTCTGGCTCTGGCTCTGGCTCTCGGCTCTGGCTCTGGCTCTCGGCTCTTGGCTCTTGGCTCTTGCTCTGGCTCTGGCTTTGGCTCTGGCTCTGGCTCTGGCTCTGGCTCTGGCTCTGGCTCTGGCTCTGGCTCGTGGCTCTGGCTCTATTTCTCGCTCTAGCTCTCAGCTCTAGCTCTGGCTCTTGGCTCTAGCTCTTGGCTCTCAGCTCTTGGCTCTGGCTCTGTGAGCTATCAGCAGTTCACTCGACCTCCAAGCGACTGTCTCAGTAACTTTCAGCTCTCTGGTTTTTCACTCGACCTCCAAGCGACTCCAAGCACTCCCTCAGCTGCCTGTGCTTCCCGCTCTGCCTGCTCTTCCAGCTCTGCCTCATCAATTGAGCTCTCTGGCTTCTTTGAGGCATTCTTCCAGCTCTCCGACTTCCCGTCCGTTTCTCTGCGCGTAATCATTCCTTTGTCTCTTCATCTAGCCCTCTGACTTCTGGCTCTATGGCTCTGCGCATTACAAACGCATCATTGTCTATAAAAACGCCCGCTTGCAGCGTGGCACAATGATCAGGGACAGTTACAAAGGAATTGGGCCCTTTCTTCAGGCGAAAACCCGAAAATGGAACAAAATTCCAATACACAGAGTTTTACCAAAAATACACTATCGGGCACCAAATCTTGGACTTCAGATAATATAGGATCGTGCTTAAAATCCCTATGAGGTCCGCCCTTTTATGGCTATTGCAAGCCCACTGTTGATCTACGTGATCTCCGATCTAACCGCTGACAGCCATTTCGGGTGGCTTATGTGCGCGGAGATTACCCGCTCGAAAAGGCAGTTTTCTCTCTCCTTCACCATGCCACGTGTCAGCCAGTGTATGGGTTCAGGCAGACCCTATTCAATGCCACTTACTGCTTGAGGCCCACTCGAAATCCTGCTTACCATGGAACTCAAACAACCCAAAACCGCATATATAAACCTTTCGGGTCTGGCTTTATCGCTTCGAGTCATTTCCCTTGTATTTTGGTTTTATAACAGAAATGCGCTAATACACAGAAAATCCGAAAAACCAGGATTTCAAATTTTATACAATCGGGCTTATAAATCCCATCGGGTCCGGCCCTTATCGGCTTATCACAAGTCATATGCCCAACGGCCCTTTGCATCGGGGATCACCGATCACCCGATCGCCAATTTGTTAATCCATCGATCGCCGATATCGCACCTTGCGTATCGCATCGGTGGGGGTCTATGTCCCTGCTCCTTCGATCGTCAGTCAGCTAATCACTCCGATTGCCAATTATCGCAATCGCATAATCGCAAGTCTGGCGTCCCGATATCGCATACATGCTTGCCTCTGATGCGATGAGTTGGAGATCGCTGATCAGGGGTCCTTCTGCCCTGGCTTTAAGTCCACCCCTTTGCACATTTGTGATGTGATTTCCTTAAGGAGCCTTTTAGGCCATTTTTAGAAGAAATGCCTCCTTTTCAAAGGACAAAGGCAATCTTCTTTCTGTGATAACTTCATCATCCAAAGTCCATTTTAGCTCATTCAAGTTGCAGTAGATTCATAATGAAAAAATCTATGCAATGGGACTATTTCCAAGAGCATCCTTGGACTTTCATTTTCCTCTGTGAGGAACACTTTAGACTTAGAAGTCTATCCAAGATCCATTTTGGATCAAGCATCAAGTTAATCATCACTTCCAAGTTGGTGATCTTGTTTGGAAATACATTAGCAAAGAATGCCTTAAAGGTGAAAGTAAAAATCTCAAGCCAATCAAGTGCGGTCTATTTAAAGTTTTGGAAAAATTTGGTGACAATACTTTCCTATTAGAGTTACCTCCAAATATGTAGATATATTATGTGGTTAATGCTAAGAGATTCAAATTATACGAGCCTCCTACGATCATGAATCAAGATGAGAATGTTGAAGTTATTTTTGTTGAATATTTTGCCCCTAAATATCTTAATGAGTTATGGGAAGATGTTATTCTTGATAGAAAGGTGAGGATTTCATAAAGAGGTGATGTGAAGTATATTCATGTAGGTCTAAAAGGAATACATCCAAGTAAAGCATGGTGGATGGAAAATGGAGTGAGGGAGCTTTATCCTCACTTATTTTTGAATGAAACCAAACATTTGGTGGTCCAAAAGCTTCTTAGATGGGAGGACCAATCTAGGAGGATTCCCCATATTTCCATAACAAAATTGATCCACATGTCATCCATGCACCTTTGAATAACCAAATACCATGATGCAAATTTGGCATTTTAAATCTTATTTAATTCAAATTATAAGCGCCTTGTTGTTGTTGTTGTTCTTCAACTAAGAACCTCCACCACTAGGTACACTTTGTATGTGAATGAGAGATGGAAGGAGCCACCACCACAATTGACTCTTAGTAACAAATTAATAGTGGTTGATTGTGTGGCACTATCTCTGTTTGAGAGACCCATGATTCAAGAGGTCTTTGGAATGATCCATATATCTCTTCGAAGTATAGTCATGGTTTTTCCATGCATGGTTGGAAAGCTTGGAGCAACTGCACATTGTCTTGATTAGATTCATCTAGAAAACAACATAATGATCTCACTAACTTTTGGGGTTTTCCTAGTTTAACCAAAATAGAGCAAAGCCAAAGGATTTGAAGAGATCTTAACCTCAAAAATACAACACCTTAACTATACAAAACCTTAGGAACACAATATAAGACAACGAATTTGGGTCATGAAATTAGATCAGAAGTAGGGAGCCCCTTCATTAGGAGCATAAGGCAAGCTTGAGTTCATTATTGTAGGAAGGAGCCATTGTTATCTTCCTAGAGG
Organism: Pinus tabuliformis; assembly: GCA_031772625.1. Lineage (NCBI taxonomy): Eukaryota > Viridiplantae > Streptophyta > Pinopsida > Pinales > Pinaceae > Pinus > Pinus tabuliformis. The sequence goes on along the minus strand of CM062805.1, from coordinate 560,156,405 downwards.
ACATCAAAGGCTCATTTTTACAAATCGAAGACCATTTTATGATGTAAATAAATTTAAAGTTAGACCTTTCCTCCGACATAAAGTGAGTTGTTTGTACCATAATAATATAAAGTAATTGTAAATGCTTATAGCCTCTACTCTCAACATTCCAAACTCCATAAACCTTACCATATTATTTATATAATTTAATTATTACTGTGTACACAAATAAGTTAGAGCAACATGTTGCTAAAGAAAGTAAGAGATTATGGTACCTTACATTGTGTTGATTTGTTGGCCATTCCTCCTTGTTTAGAAATTATAATACAAGACTTACGATTTAGTGAAATTTCAAATTGCGTTGTTGTTTGAATTTAAAATATATTGAAATGCATAGACAAGAAGCATTAAATATATAGGGATTTTTTTTTTTTGTAAGTCAATTTGTATTGCCCCAAAAAATCAAGTTACATCATTCTTTCTATAAGCACAGTACATAACAATACAATTACTACCTTCCTGAGCCTAGATCTTGGGATTGATCATGGGTTTTTCATTCTTTCCTTTTCTCTTATGTACATTTTTCCAATCCAAGAAATTATCAGGAAAAACCGTAGTCAAAACAATGGCGACATTTCCTTGAGACACTTCCATTGCCGAAAATTTTGGCATATTTGTTGTTTCCTTGTCACTATTCGAGTGATCTGATTCATGGGTATGTTTGTGCCCACTCATTGGCAGAGCCAAAACTATGGCAAATCCTTTTCCGATGTTGGTCGAAGGGTGATCTTCCTTTGTTGAGGGATGCAATGTCTTTACATTAGGATGAGCGGAGTTTGAAGATGTCGCTTTGGCATTGGGTGACTTTTGTTATTATGTGTTATCCTACTTATGAGTTGTAGTAGTCTTGGGTCATTTTTATCCCTTTGGATCTTGCCAACCAGTATAGGGCCTTTGTTAAAAGGTGAAAGCATTCTGAAGATAACTAGGTTGTTGACAAGTCTTGTAGTGAAAAGCAATTTTTTCGTAATCCACTAGCTGTGAATAAACACCATCCCTCCATTTAAGAAGGATTTTATCAGGAAGTCCTTTACTTAGGTCCACTTCAACACACATGCAAACATATGTGATAATACCTTTTTCCATCCCATCATTGTCAGTTTTGATGTAGCGACCTAGTAAGTTTCTCACATCTTCTAAAACCGTTGGATATGACAAATGGATGGGCATGTTAGGGAGCCTTACCTAGACTCGAGTTACCAGAGTTGACATGGAAAGAGGATTAAAATTAGGAAGCCATGGTTGAAAGGGGAGACAAGATTGACCCCAAAATCAGGGTCCCTAATAAAAAACCTTTTGCTGGTCCTCTAAATTTTTAAAGAACACAAAAAAAACATTTTGAACAAAAATGTAACACAGTATTCTGAGACCAGTTCTAGTTCACCCACTCTTGAAGGGTAGGTTTTGACGGCCAAAATACATTAAAATGGAAAATAAGTTCTTGTCATTCATAGTCTGCAACCAAGAATCTATATATCACGATATCAACTTCGAGAGATAGGGTTTTCGCTTTATGATCCACCAGAAATGCTGGCCTTGAGAGATATTTAGGATTCAGAGGTGGGGGTCTTGGTTTTAGAACATCCTTAAAGAATTTGGGTTGGGATGAGGAAGATTCACCCTCTCCTTTAGCTCCACCTCTTACTGTTGATACCATATACATCGTTGCATCCTTAGTTATTCCATAATCACTGAGGGATTTTTGACCTTGAAGTTGTTGACTTCCATGTATGAGCCAAAAACTAGTAAATGGGGTTCTCATCCAATCTTGTATCTTGACTTCTAGTGAGGATAAGATATTCGAGACTTTGACCTGCAGATAAAGGAAGCCTCCTAACGCAAGCTTCACAAATATCGTAAAATTATTTAGAAGAACCCTACAATACAAGGGGCCTTGAGATCTAAGGTTGCCTCAGTGTTAGGTCCCTATAATACTAGTGATTCCCCCATTACTATTGTCATTGTAGCCCTTGTTATTATTATTGTGCCCCTATTGTCCCCATATTGTTATTAGTGTGCCCCATAAAATCCCACTATTGTTATTGTTGTGCCCTTATATTATTATTGTTATGTTGGCATTGATTATATTGTGACCCCTTAGACTCCTATGTATAGAAAGGAGGTTTAGTCATTTGTATCATCCAAGAATTTCTCGTTTGTGTAATGTAAAGGAGATTTCCCCCTCGAAGAGGTTGACTATGGAGTTGTTGATCTATCTTTTCTATCATTTTGTGAGCTGGTTTCATAACATTTGGTATCAAAGCTTTGGATTCTAGTGTTTCCCTGCTCCAAACAGGTCATCGTGGCCTTTTTCGCTGTAATTTTTTTCTGTGACGTTTGAGAAGCTAGAAAAAAAACCCATTTGATTTGAAATCTCGATGATCCTCAAGTCCAAATTTTAGATCTTTTCTCACTATATTTTCGGAGATATGATCTAAGGAAGTTAGGGTTTTTGCAGGCTCCTGAAGTACATCCCAAACAGGTGACATTGGGAAAATCATCCTAAATTTCTCTCTGAGTATCAGATTGAAATTTCATAAGAAGTTACAGAAAGAGGGCAGACTTTAGTTTTTTGTGCATTGTTTTCACGTTTCAAGGTTGAAACAATGATACGTGGCACTTCGTACAAATTCGCTCTATTGAAAAAATGTATAATCAGGTCATCTTGGGAGATTGGGCATAACTCTTTCTTGGAGAATCCAATTCTGATCAGACTGGTGGCATTGGAAAGAGGACTCAGAGGGATACCACAGTTCACAATTTCAAACCTTGGAGATTGGAAATCTCATATATACATCATATTCAATATCGAGCTCCTACAAGGTGAAAAAAAGTGTGTAGTTTTTTCTAAATTTTGCATAAGTTTGTTTTGAAAAATTAGTTTGAAGAAATTCAAAGGGAATAGTGAAACATAATTATCATTAATTGATGCCCCGAAAAAAGAAAATAGAAACACCTAGTAAGAAACCTGAAAGCTCTAGCATGACTCGTGAAGAAGAGGAAGAAATGCAACATGATATATCAAAATTACAAGACCAAGTGCAATAAAATTCACTCTCACAAAAAACAACAGAAGCTAAGATGGATGGTTTAAAGAAAGGAATGGAAGCTAAGATGGATGGCGTGGAAGATAAGATGGATGGTTTAAAGAAAGGCATGTAAGCTAAGATGAATGACATGGAAGCTAAGATGGATGGTTTAAAGAAAGGCGTGGAAGCTAACATGAATGGTGTGGAAGCTAAGATGGAAGGAAAAATGAAAGATTTGAAGATAGATTTGACAAAGTGTTACAAGAAATGTTTAGTAATGGTGAAAGGGTAGTAAAGGAAACTCATGATGAGAACAAAAGAAATTTTAATCATGATTTCATAGACTCTAACGTTGGATTGAAGACCCACCATGTTCCAAAGATCGATATGAGGAAGTTTGATGGCAAGGATCCCGTAACATGGATACTACAGATGGAGCAATATTTTGATCTCCATAATGTGCAAAACACACAAAAGGTACGCATTGAAACTTTATATTTGGAACCAAATCAATTTGTATGGTATCGATGACTTTGCTCTCGTAAACAAATTGTCACTTGGGCAATTTTTATGGAAGAAATGATAGCACATTATGAGGATACAAAAAGCAACACCTTTTTTAGCCAATTGATAAATCTCAAACAAAAGGGTTCAATGATGGAGCACATTGAGGACTTCCAAAAATTGAATATAAGGGTAAAAGATATTCCAGAGGAGCATAGGATTGATGTATTCATAGGGACTTTAAAGGATAACATCCAACATGAAATTCGCCTTTGGGAACCTGATTCATTAGAGAAGGCATTCAGGTTGGCAAGAAAAATGGAAAGCAAAATTATGGCAACCATGAAGCCTACCACTCACAACTATAAAGATGGAAGTGTTGTTGCCCCTAGCCAACCACAACCTACAAGGTTGACACCACAACAATTGGAAGAAAAAAGAGAAAAATGGATTTGTTACAGTTGTGATAGAAAATACACTAAAGGTCATAAGTGTGTTGAGAAGAAATTATTTTACATAGATTGTGAAGAGGGGGACGAAAAGGAGCAAGAAACGTCAAAAGAAGAGGATATACACAAGGAACAAAACCCTAGAGAAAGAAGAAATGAATCTAACCATTTATTGTAATGCATTCGCTGGAATTACCACTCCTCAAACTATCAAGATAGAAGGACATATCAAGAAGATAAAGGTAATAGTGTTGATTGATTTGGGCAACACCCATAATTTTTTTCATTGTAAGATAGCCAAGGAATTGAATTTCTTCCTATATCCAACACCAGAGTGTCAAGTGATGGTTGCAAGTAGAGGAATCATAAATTCCTCTGGAAAGTGCCATAATATCAAGCTATCCATGGGAGAATATGTATTGAATAGCCCAATGCTTTCCATTCCAATGGATGGTGCTAATGTTGTACTAGGAGTCCAATGGCTACAATCCTTGGGTACAATAGCTTTTAATTTTCAAGAACTTTTCATGAAATTTTGTTCGAAAGGAAAGTAAGTTGAATTAAGGGGTATCACAAGGAAACTGAGAAAGATAATCAACTCGAACAGAATGACAAAGCTTCTAAAGAAAGAACAACAAGGTGTAATTGCACAATTATGTTCTCTAGAGGTTCCCACATCGAAATCATCTATTTCTCCATATTTGAAAAAAGTCATGGACAATCATTCCAAGGTATTTGAGACTCCCAAAGGCCTCCCACCTATTTGTGATCATGATCATGTTGTTCATTTGATTCCAGGAAGTGTTCCTCCAAACATCAGGCCTTAAAGATATCCATATGCCCAAAATAGTGAAATTGAACATATGGTTGCATAAATGCTAGAGGCTAGTATAATTCAACTTAGTCAAAGTTCTTTCTTTGCTCCAGTAGTATTGGTGCACAAGAAGGATGGATCATGGCACATGTGTCTGGATTATAGGGAGCTCAACAAGCTCACTATTAAAGATAAATTTCCCATTCCTGTCATTAATGAATTATTGGATGAAATACATGGATCAATTTACTTCACCAAGTTGGATCTTCATTCAGGATATTATCAAATCAGAATGAAGACTGAAGACATTCCGAAAACAACATTTAGAACTCATGAGGGTCATTATGAATTTTTGGTCATGCCTTTTGGCCTTACTAATGCACCTTCTACATTTCAAGGTTTGATGAATTCCATTTTCAAACCCTTCCTTAGAAGATTTGTGTTAGTATTTTTTGATGATATACTAACCTACAGCAAGTCTTGGAAGGATCATGTTCAACATGTTCAAAGGGTGCTCAAACTATTGGAGGAGAAAAAATTATATGCAAAAAGCTCCAAATGTTTCTTTGGAGTACAAGAGGTGGAATATTTGGGTCATATTGTATCTCATGAAGGTGTTAAGGTAGACCCTAGCAAAATTAAAGTCATTAAGGAATGGAAAATCCCCACATCCATAAAGCATCTATGAGGATTTCTCGGGTTGACACGGTATTATCGCAAGTTTTTTAAGGATTATGGGAGAATAGTAGCACATATAACAACATTATTGAAGAAAGATGCATTTTCATGGACTCCAGAAGCAACAAAGGCCTTTGAACATCTTAAAGAGGCAATGTGCCAAGCATCAGACTTAACTACGTTGGACTTCACAAAACCTTTATTATGGAATGTGATGCCTCAGGAAATGGAATTGGTGTTGTTTTAATGCAAGAAGAAAGACCCATTGCTTTTGAAAGTCATCCAATCAAAGGAAAGTATTTACACAAAGATATTTATGAGAAGGAAATGTTGGCAATAATACATGCACTTAAGAAATGGCGACCCTACCTAATGGGAAGACACTTCAAGGTAAAAACAGATCATGATAGTCTTAAATGCTTTTTAGAACAAAGATTATCTTCAGAAGAGCAGCAAAAATGGGTCACAAAGATGTTGGCTTATGACTTTGAAATCATCTACAAAAAAGGGAAGCAAAATGTTGTGGCAAATGCACTCTCAAGAAAGGATGACGATGTGGAAGCATTGCTTAGCGCCATTTCTATTATCCAACCATATTGGATAAACGAAGCAAGGGATGAATCGAACAATGACGAAGAAGTGTGGGAACTCATTCAAAAGATACAACAAGATCTCAGTACATCTGATACATTTAGCTGGAAAAATGATTCATTATGGTACAAAGATCGCTTATACCTATGTAAGAATTCCCAACTCAAGCAAAATATTCTTGTGGAATTGCACACTTCGCCCTTAGGAGGGCACTCAGGATTTTTAAAAAACTTACCACAGGGTTAAGAAGGATTTTTTTTTGGGATGGCCTTAAATCGGATGTTCAAAAGTTTGTGGCGAAATGTTTGGTTTGCCAAAAAAATAAAGTTGAAACAATTAAGACCCCAGGTATATTACAACCTTTATCTATTCCAAGCCAACGTTGGGAGGAGGTTTCAATGGATTTTATCATAGGTTTACCCAAGTCCGAAGGAAAGAGTGCCATCATGGTGGTAGTTGACAAACTTACCAATTATGCATACTTTTGTGCATTATCTCATCTATCTAAAGCCAATACAGTTTCTACTGCATTTATGGAAACGATTCAAACGATACATGGAAACCCAAAGATTATTGTAAGCGATAAAGATCCCATTTTCACTGGAAATTTTTAGACATAATTATTTTCTTGTCTCGGTACTTAGTTAGCTCATAACTCATCTTATCATCCTCAATCTGATGGACAAACTGAGATAGTAAACAATTGTTTGGAAGGATATCTTCGTTGCTTTGTCTTTGATAAACAAATACAATGGGTCAAATGGTTGCCTCTGGAAGATCACATCGAATTCATCAAATCTTGAAGTCAAAGCAAGTTCTCCAACTCGAGCATCAACAACAAGAGTTGGAGGTTTGATCACATTGAGCATCAACGTCAAGTTCTCCAAATCTTAAAAGATAACCTCACTTTGGCGCATAATAGAATGAAACAACAGGCAAATCAACATCGCAGTGAAAAAAGTTTTGATGTAGGTGCCTCGGTATTCCTACGGCTACAACCATATAAACAAATGTCCCTCAAGCAAGCTAACAAGGATAATAAATTATCACCAAAGTATTATGGTTCATACAAGGTGTTGCAAAAGATTGACACTATGGCATACAAATTGGAGCTTCCTGTAGCTTCCCAAGTGCACCTAGTTTTCCATGTTTCATGTTTAAAGAAGGTTATAAGTGACAAGCTCCCAGTTCAAACAATATTGCCAGAACTTGACGAGGAAGGAAAAATCATATTGGAACTTGAAGTAGTCGCAAAAGAAAGAACTCGACATTGATGAAATCGATCAATTTTGAAGTATCTCATCAAGTGGAATAACTTACCCGCTGAAGATTCCACATGGGAGGATGAGAATTTTATACATAAGCATCCATAACTACTCAAGCATTAACAACACTTTTTTGAAGGAGAGGGGCATGTTAGGTCCCTATAATACTAGTGATTCCCCCATTACTATTGTCATTCTAGCCCTTATTGTTATTATTGTGCCCCTATTGTCCCCATATTGTTATTAGTGTGCCCCATAGAAGCCCACTATTTTTTTTTTGTAAGCTAAGGAGGGACCATTCTTTTTCCATTACTTCGAATTGAAACCAGTACATTTTCATGGTGGCCTCAACCCGCCCCAAAGGGAAACCGGGTCTGTTGGCCACCTTAAGTTCTTGACAGCCATTCAAAAACAAATAATACTAATTCTTCTTGTCCAGGCTATGTAAACTAAACATTCAAAAAGATTACTACTGCTTCTTGTTTGCATTATAAACTGAAAATTGAAACTAAACCATCCACCGGAATTCAAAAAACTACAGAGAGCATATACATATCTTCAAGTATTAATCTGCCATGGCTTCCTGCTGATCCTCTTCTTTCTTTATGCCCGGATTGATCTTATTTATCTGTTGTTGTATCTCCTCCAGTTTTTTTTCCTGCATTATCAGAGTGACCTGAATGTTCTGCATTTCTTTCTTCAAATTTGAAATTCTCTGGGACTGTTCAGCCATCTCCATGGCAACCTGTTCCATAGCCTTAGCCAACAGTCTTTTCATAACCCAGTAAACATGCAAGGCCTGTTTATACAAAGTCATGCGTCCTCTAGTATTCCCTGGATCCGGTAGGAGGTATTCCCAATCTTCCATTTCTGATCCTGATTGACCCTGGGTCGCTTCTTCCTCCAGTTGTTGTATTATTCTTCTGATGTCCTTATTAGTGTTCTCACAGTAGGCTTGCTCTGCAAACTGTATCTTCTTCTTCAGTGTTTTCCTATATTTTCTTGCTGGTAATGGTTCATGCTCCTCCCGTTTCCCTTCCGACCATCCTTTTCCTCTGCTACGTCGGCCTCGTCCCCGTCCTGCTCTTCCTCTGTTCCTGTAATTTCCCCTGCCTCCCCGACTTTTCATACCCGAGGTGCTTCCGAAGTCACCTCCCTCCTCTCGCCCTTTGCTTCTCCTGTCTCCATACTCCCTGTCCTCCTGTGTTTTGTCCTTTGTTAACCCCGCGTCCTTCCATACCCTCTTTCTTGGTTGCTCAGCTCTATCCTGGTCCGAATCAAACATTTCCACTTCATCTTCAATATCGTCCTGAGTTGTCTGATACTGCTCTGCAGTTTCTCCATCCTCGATTCCTTTCCCTTTCTTTTACAGGCTTCTCCGTCCTTTGTTCTCTTCGTCCATGTTGCTTCTCATTCTCCTCCTCGTTTCCATTCGATTCTTCCTTCCGGTGCTGCCTGATTGTTTCCTCAGCCTCCTCTGCCTTTCTGTAAACCTACCTAATGTTTTCGCCACCCTGTCTCTTCGCAAATCCTCTACAATTTCCTTTATCGTCCTCCTTCCTTTGTCTCGCCTTCCTCCTTTATGATATCTCCTCCGCCAATTATCCTCACCTCTCTTCTCCCAATTCTCCTGCCACCTGCCGATTTCATGACCACACACCTCCCTTCGTCCTTCTTCTGTGCCATCGTACCCACGTCCAATCTTTGCCGCATTACCTCCACTAGCTTCATCCTTCATTACTTCCTCGCCGCTCCTCCTCGGAATGATATCCTTTCTGCTGATCACTCTGTCCGCCTTCATCATTACCTGAATTCCTTTTGCCTCGTCATCCTCCCTTACCTAATTTGTCTTAATTGCCCTGATCGCCGTCATTATCACCCCGATCGGGGGGCATAGAAGTCCACTATTGTTATTGTTGTGCCCTTATATTATTTTTGTTATGTTGTCTTTGACTATATTGTGACCCCTTAGACTCCTATATATAGAAAGGAGGTCTAGTCATTTGTATAATCCAAGAATTGTTCATTTGTGTAATGTAAAGGAGGTTTCTCCCTCGAAGAGGCTGATTTTGAAGTCGTTGATCTATCTTTTCTATATTTTAGTGAGCTAGTTTCATAACACTCAGGCCCACTAAAGGGTCTCCATCGTTTCTAATGAAATCATTTAAGTCCAGTTGTATGTGAACCAAATGAGTCGTGGGGGTTCCATGGCCCACCGCTCTTCCCAAGCCCTATTCTACTTGTGTAATAATAACTCTATTCTAAACTCCACTACAAATATTTAGAACCAAGCCCATTACGACTACCAGGTGGCACAAAATCATGATAATTGAGAAGGCATTTAGTAGTAGAGACAAGAGCCTAAGGACAATCGTCCCTCCCACCTGTAGATTTGGGCAAACAAGTATTTGGTGTTGTTAAGTGTTCAAAAACCCTAGTGGCCACCATCGACCACCAACCTTTACTTGGCTGAATAAGACAACCTACACTGTGCTCAACAACATTCAATATATAAATAAATAGGAACACATACATGTAATGCATAAACAAATAAAAATACACATGTAATGTATAAACAAACTAGAGCCATGTGGTGGCAATGTCATTGCTTTTGTTTTTTTTGCATATTTCCATCATGAGGAATTTGTTGTGTGGAAGCTCAAGCTAAGGCTCTGACCCTTAAACAAGTGTAAGAACCCCCTTGCTCCCTGCCACACTGCTACTACCGCGGTGAACTCGAACTTGTTGCCTCGCCATATCAAATTCATAGAGCACCAGAGCCTATCCATCCAATACATAAAGTCTTGCAAATAAGGAAATTCATAAAGAACCAACTGCTTTGGAAAATGCTTCCTCTCACCCGTGTAGAAGTGAGGTGGAGAAAGATCGTGAGAAAGGTCGAGAAATAGAGAAAGCAAAGAAGGAAACAACTACGAGGAGGAAAGAAACAATTGGTTCCTCATCTTCCCAAACTGAAATAGCAATATACTATGATGGAGTCAAAGGGCAATGAATGTCCAGAGTCAACCTTGCGTTGGAAATGATGGGGCAGGAGTAATGGCCATTGCCATTTGGGCATGCCTTCATATGAGCAACATTAACTTCAAACCATCTAGTTAAAGCATTAACACATCCCACCTGAAACCATAAATGCCTAGAGTTGTTTGCATGTTGAGTGTTAAGACAAGATGGGGGGTATGTCTCTTATGTTAATTATGTGTGGTGGTGGCGCCTTTAACACTTATCACCTCACACGATAAAATAAATCATAATTACTATAACTTAGGTTATCAATATAATTCTATTGATTAAGTTGAATGGTTTATAAATTATTTTAATATATTATTATAAATGAAATGTAAATAAATATATGAAAATTTCCAATTACATTTTTTTAATAAGTGATTATATTAAGATAAATATGATATTTATTTTTTTATGTTTTTTAAATAATAATTAATATATAACCTATTCTAATATTTCATTTGAATGGTTTATAAGTTATTTTAATATTTTATAATAAATGAAATGCAAAAAAGTATATGAAAATTTCAATTCCTTATTATGTCACTGCCTTTAGGCAAATGACATATAGTAATCGTGCTCGCTTATTATTCTGGTCCGTACATAATTTTTTTTATACATTTTAAAAGTTAAAGTTCAGTTTTTCAAAAAAAGTTGAGGGTGGCGTAGGGCCACCACCACCACCAAGGCTATGCGGACCGAGGCCCTACGTTAGCCCTCTGCAAACCATCATGTGTTTAACTCCACCGTTCAAAAAATTGGTACGATGATGTTTAATTCCACTGTTTTAAAAACAGGTACAATGATGTGAATGACAATGGACAACGAGAATGGATGACAAAGTGGTGGAACAAGTTGCATGGTCAGACACCGCGAGAATTACGCCTTCATAGTAATTATGTTTACAATGAGGGGGAAAGTTTTAGGATGATGATGATGATGGTTAACGTCCACTGAGACCAAACTTTGGTCTATCAGACCTAAAAAAACAAATTATTTAGTTTGATTTAAGATTTTATTCCTATGCTCATCAATCCTTATACTTTGTCAATTATATTAAGAAATACATTTCTTTCTTCTTATTCACTTTAATAGTTTTAAGGTAGAAAGAACTGCCCACGAAGGAAACTCCTCAACATGGGATACATTCTCCTACATTCTAGGTTTATGTTCAAGTCATATATACATGAATGTTAATGTCTATCCCTTTTCATTTAGTTTTTTTTTGTGTTTGAAGTAACCTGTTATTTAATTATTGCTATATAGGTAAAATTGCAAATAGAAACAAGGGAAGCTGCATGGCAGCAAGTCCCTGTTATGAGTGGGCTTCAGGAAAAGAAACACCACCAGAAAGGTAAAGTAAGTAGAGCAACAACATTGCAAGAAGATGATCAAAATTGTTACTGCAACAAACAACTGAATCACAATATGTGGAAGAACCAGCAAGTTAATCGATTACACTACTACAGTCTTGCATTAATCCAGGATCTAAGCTTCAGTACTTGGCGACCTCTGCTTCAGTTCTAGGTGTTAAGAATAATGCTAAATTGAGCAGTTCTGAAATTACGTATATAAATGAAAATATGGTTCAGACTAGGGTAAAACTAGATTGTGGTATGGGGTCTATGTGACCCATTCTTTCATCTTTATGGAATTACCAAGGGATGCAACTGGCCTGCGCCCCAATGTAAGGCCAACATTACTGCCTACGCCTCGGTCCATTGCAGTTTGACCTCTAGTTGACATATTGTGGCGTCTGCCATCTAGCCTATGGCCTCCTGCAAACAAGCTACGAGCCTGATACTCGTTCATTGCTTTTTTTCTCAGAATTTGTGCTTCTGCCAGCAATGCTGGAGACAAAGCAGCAAGAACTGCTTCAGAGGAAGTCAGAAGAACCTGAATAAAATATCAATATTAATATATGAAAACAACAGTAAAATTTCAAAATACAAAGCAAAATGTAATAGACACCAAAGTGGCACAAGGGATCCACCTATGCACAACAATTTGACTGCTAAGCTGACATACTCTACCCTGCCTGGATTAATAAGAGTGTTTGCAACTTTTACTAGCTTTCGAATGTCAGCAGAAGAATGTTTTTGCAGTACATTCACTTGTCTACCAATATCAGTCTCCTGGAAACTCAAAGAGGAAGTCAATAACTAAAATAGAAATAAGCTAAAACTAAAATAGAAATAAGCTAAAACTAAGAAGAACAAGCATAATATTTTAACAAGAAGCTAATAAGCTCTGTTATTCTACCTTCAAAGCCTCCACAGAAATATGCATGTTAAACAAACTCTGCAGTGATAGCCACCACAAAAATAAAATATCAAGTACAGACAGTAGCAGCATATGATTAAAAAAAATGCACAAAATACTCCCTATATCACTGTGTGGCAGCATACTAATACATAAATAACGATGGAGGTAAGGATCGGTATTTAATACCCTGCAGACATCTTTTACTGTGGAAAATAGGCCATTGGCACCCATAAAGTCTCTAAGATGGAGCATCATTTGTGTCTGCTGATAAGCCTTTTGCTTCTGGTCTCACCATCTCTAACAATAGATGAACTAATATTTCCCTTGTAGCACTATGTGGGCACAGGTTTAATAGAAGTCTTTGCAGCAGCCCTATAGATGGTAGATAATTTTTCTACATCAGGTAAACAATAACAATATCAGGTAAACTGGAAGTAAGGTCATTAGCATGCCTAATGACTGAAGGATTTAAATTTTCAAATCTAGGAATAAAAAAATGCAGGTGGCACACCGCTGAGGTTCATAACTTTGGAAATCATAAAGCATAACAGATGTTCAACATTGGTGATCAGTACTACATGTTATTACTATAATTCCAGGTATTATGAGTTACTCAATTGTCCAAAGAAACTCTAGCTTCAGCACACTAAGAAACGATATAGAATGCTCAGAGGGGAGGGGTAAAAATATGGAAAAATGGTCAAGATACAAACACTGATCTATTTGCTGCAGACACAGGGGCCATTCCAATGATCCGACTAAAGGGGCCTGTAGGATAACCATTGATTACATACTCTTCATCATCCTCCTGTATAGAATACACCTAAACCTGCAGTATGCCATTACTTCAACGCACCCTACAACAGAAATTAATTAATGATTGCACAATCTACGTCTGGCATTAACTTTAGGTTCTATACACCATCATGTCATATCTTGAAATTAGAGGACTGGTATCCAATGTCCATGAAGACTAACAAAAAATGCCAAACACATCCAGGTAATGTCTCCAAGGGTGAACCAGAGTCTGCTGGAAGAATCAATTTTCAGTTGATTAAAGGCCAGAACAAGACTTCAGTTATTCTTTGTAAACAAATGCACCAAGAAGAATATTGACCTGAAAACTAAATAATGAGGATGACTTGATCCTCATGAATTTGAAGAATTGCAGTGTGCAGCAACCCTGCATTCAATTCTTTATTTTATAGCTGAGACTTCAGTTCAGTAGCACGGTTTAGAACAATTCCTAGTTGATCTCACGTTTCTGCAAATTAGCACGATCTCACAAGGTACTTTAGGGACACAGAAGAAGTTAAACACGTAAATCAACTCTGGCCAAAAGAATGTTACCTGCTTTGTTTACTCTACAGAGAATGTCAGATGTTTGTTAGATTCATTAATTTTGAAGCATCAAGTGCAATTATTTGGAAATATTCCTATTTATGACAAGTATCCCAAGTTCCGTTGGCATGAGCTACATAAAAACTACAAAATGATCTGTGATGGCTTTATCTACAAGGTCATCTGCTATATGAATAGGGGAGCCTACTATGCACACCAGCCGGATAGAATGCAATAGAGTATATGGCTGCTGCGATTCCTCCAAATGGTGCTTTCTCAGATGCCTTCGTCTCTGGTGACTATGCCCCTGCCTCTAATGCCTTTGCTTTAGCTGATGGGTAAACAACTGGTGCTTCGGTTTCGAATATTTTTTTCATGAACAACAGAGAAACCTTGCCCCATTAGAACATATTTATATCTCCAAATTCAGAAGTTGTATAATTTGAGGAATATTCACATGCCACTTTGTCTCATTGATTCACAACATTGTTGGACAGATCGCTGAAAGGAGAATTTACTGTGGTCTTGACACTGTGTATTCTTCATTACCTTCATAGGGTTCATTGAAACATGAGATTCAAACCCTAGTACAACATAAAAATCAATTGTTCAGGTTTCAGTTATTGTTTAGTTCCCTTAATTTTAGCTTTGGCATGAATTCCCTGTTATACCAGTCGCAAAACACTACCACATTTATTCATTAATTTATCAGAGAGAGAAGTGGACAATCAATAGAGAATAATTCACAGGCCTCCTGGTAAAAATTCTGCAATCATTCACAATTGAATAAGCTCACGACAAGAGGAATTGATTAAAAAAAGAGGTTTATGAAATCCTTGAAAGTACAGTACAATTACTAACAACATTGTTAACATACTAGTGACAACATTGTTAGCATAATAATTCCTGGATAAACTTACAAGTAAAGATTCACACTATTGAACTCTTTGCAAGAGTTTCTCCACCATGATTTTTGGCTGAAGCCCACTCAAGTATTCTACATTCATAATAGCATTTGAAACAAGAATAACTGTCGAATGAGATGGAGCATTCACCTGAAATTGAATAAAAAAAACACAAGCTATTAAATGACACTAACTATTTTAATCCCAAATTGAAAAAAACATTAGCAGGTGAATGTTCCAGCAAATATGTTTGTTGTAAGTCGAATTGCTGGATACGAAGAAAAGAAGGAAACCAATATATTCGAATAAATATATTTTCTGTATGATTGTAATTTGTATACCCTAATTGTATTATTAGACTGCTCAGTACATTATAATTATAATAGCTATGAATTTATTTGAAGGATCCATGGATGTTGTTCTTTTTTAGTACGTGCTGTCACAAGAAACATGGTATATGGTTAGCAATATCAATAAAGGATCTCACTCTACTGCTTCCAAGCATACACTAGGAAGATTCCCGTAGTACAGGCAACAAATGCATCTAGCCTGGAGGGTTTTCAATGGAAACGTTGAACCCTATTGTCGGTAGCATAAGTAAGAAAACATTTTTTTTTATAGAAATTGTGGTCCCAAAACTCCAACGAGATGAAGAAATTCCACCAACCTTAAGAAGAATTCAGGTTGACCCATAAGTAATTAGAGAAAGAAACCTTTGTCGCATCGTACTCAAATCTTAGACCAGTGAGAGATGGATACATGCATCGAAGAGTATATAGGAAAGAAAAAGAAAACACGGTAAGAATCAAATCCTTGAATGAAGACAAAGACTAGAAAATGAGAAACCATTAAGAGGCTAAAATAGGGACGCCAGCCATGTTACCTATGAGAAAATGCAGGAATCAGAGATAGAGCTTGGCGCCATCTTCGGATATGCCTAGAACAAGACGAGAAATGAGTTAGTATGAAAACCATGTACAGAAAATTATGCAGTTATACAAAAACCACCAAACCAAAAGATATAGTTGGTACCTGTATATTCGACATAAAGAAATCAAAACCCATTTGTAAACACTGGAGATGAGGCCACCCCACAGTGCCAGAAACTTGTTTAAAATTAATCCAGCGCAAGGAGGAAGGATAGAATAACTTGATTTGACTATACACAACCTGTGCACAAATAAGAGCATGAAATAAGTTTTTATATCCAACCTGTGACTGAGCATTTTCAATCTCATTGTTAAAGGACAAAGCATAGCAAAATTAAAGGACAAGTTCAAAATACCATCAAAAGATGTAGAAAACATGAATTGGGCCAAAGTTCAAGCCTTCTCAAAGGGCATCTTAGCTACTTGTTATGCATCCTTATTTTTGGTGAAAACCGCGGAAGTTAGTGAAAACAATAAGCCTCTCAACAAACTGAACATAGATATTCCTACAGAGTCGATGTTGCATTATTCAATTCGCCTATTTGCCCTTAATACTGCAGATTTTGGAGAGGGGAAAATGTAATTGTGTAAATTCTGGAGGGGAAACTGTAGCTGTGAACAACTTGTGTAGAATTTGGAGAAGGAGAACAATCGCTGAGAGTCTACCAAGTCATTAAAGTGACTTTTAAACACAAGGCTTCCAATATTGTTTGAGCACCAAGTCATTAAAGTGACTTTTAAACACAACAATGGTCGAATAATGAATTTTAAACAACGCTTGGAATAAAAAATAAATTAGAAATGACCATGATAGACCATGTGGCCCTTTACAATTCACATGAGGGGCACCTGTCCTCACTGCTCCGACACCGTTCAGTCTCCATAACCTAGCGTGTAAGCCTCAAGGACGCCATAACGTAGCGTGTAAGCCTTAAGGACGCCAGTTAACGTTGCGTTATGTTAATTTGCTTGGCATGTAGTGTGTGTCAAATTGAAATGACTTCTTAATTGGCGGATCCATGAGAGAGAACTGTCCAGTTTCATTTTGCATTAAAAAAATGCCCCAAAACCATGAAAATTGTTTGTCCCAGCGGGTCACAACTTGCTATGTTTCTATTATCATCGCAGCTAGGACCAGGTGACAGGAAATCAATCTTCCAGTGTATTAAGCAAAGGTGACAGGAGCTCGATCATCCAGTGCAGGAGTAGAGTCAATTGATATGGGAGTTATTGGAGGAGATTAAGAACCAGAGATGCATCCCCAAGGTTACAAGAATGCCTGTAGCAAGGCAGTGTTAACCCAGAAAAACTATTTGTAAATAGCAACAGGAAAAGTATGTTTTTTATGGTCATTTTAAGCAATTTGATCTTGGCATTGTTTTTCTTCTGGTTCTCCACAGTTTTTGTAATTTACAGACTCAAAGCACCATTTCTTGTTTTGATACATAGAGAACTTGCATTTTTAAATTTCTTGTTTTGATACATACAGAACTTGATCCCATCTTCTTTTCTGCTTTAGCTTCTATCAATCCCATTTTATTTTCCGCTTTAGCTTCTGGCCATCCTTCAGATTCATGAAAGGAGAGGTAGCACAACTCATGATGCTGGTCCTGCTTAGTGCAAAAGAGGCATTTTTACGAATTCATTTGCAAGCAAGACTGTATTGCGAGGCATTTCTATGAATTCATTTGCAAGCGACACTGTATTGCCTGCTCCGATCCTAGTAGCCACTTCCACTGCTGTTGCTACATCCGTTAGTGCACCTTCTTGAAACTCTCTTCCCCCTAGGGAATTTCTGGATGCACCTTCTTGAAATGCCCTTCGCCCTAGGGAATTTCTAGATTCTAGTTAAATTAACCTATGATTATCAAATTAGAATGGATTCTCAGAGGCAGTTACATGAACTAAATTTCAGTAATGTTGTAAAAAAACCAAATATTAGTAATATCATAAAAGAGTATTGAATAATAACCATATATTCAGTTATTTCCTAAAACATTGCGAAATTAGCACTTGAAATTCTGTTGATTGTGAAATTAGCACCTGAAATCGGTCTTCCCATTGCATATTTGCAGATTAGAAAGTACTAACTTAAATTTAAGTTCTGCTCACATAGCTTGTAGCGCAAGCAGGCGAGACCAAAGACGAGAGAGCGAGAGTCCTTTGCTACTAATAACTGGTAATGGTGTACTCGGCTACTCGAAAACTGGTAATTCACAGACGTTGTACACCTAGTAATGAATGGTAATGGTGTACTCTAGCCAGAGAAAGACGTTGATACATTCTCCCAAGTAGAATGTTGCAGGGCAGTTGCTTCCAGGTAGAATGTTGCAAGGCAGTTGGGCGTTGCAATCAGCCACTTGGAGATAACAGAGTGTGGTTGCACATGCAATCAACCACCTCACAATCATCGATGAGAGTGTTGATAATAACATAACCGATGATAATTCTAACATTAATACCCTATATGATAATTCTAACATTAATACCCCTGAACTAATGCTAACATTAATTGACATTTCGAAAATATGAACCAAACAAATTCAACTTAATATATAGTTTTTGCCTCTTCCCGAGGAAGAGGCCAAATAAGATGATCAAATAAAATTCAACTTAATATATAGTTTTCGCCTCTAATAAGATGATCAAATAAAATAAGATGATCAAATAAAATTCAACTTAATATATAGTTTTCGCCTCTAATAAGATGATCAAATAAAATTCAGTATGGTCATTGTTAAAATTTAGTTTAGTCAATACAATACATTGTTAAAAAGTTTAGGTTAATTATCACACGAATACGTAAAGTAATGCTAAAACCACTGCAAAGTAATGCTAAAACAATTGTTTCCGATTACTATAGTCCCATGGCCGGGACTAATAATGGTGATGTTGCAATCGGTCAATGCCACCGCTATAAAAATAAAATAACAACAATATTTATTTGATTGTTCATTAATCCAGACTATTAATTTGATTGTTCATTAATCTTTTTTTCGCTTTCGGGTACCTTTTCCTAAATCACCAGCAGCTGGTTTCTCGCATAAAGCTCAGTGATAATAGTATAATAAATCATTATATATATTTTTTGTTTTTTCAATTTAAATTATTTGCAATAATGTGCAAGGAGATGTTCAGAATACGGGAATGCATGTTTATCGTTTTTTAATAAATGGTAATTATTATTAAAAAATTATAAAAAAAAAATAAATAATTATTATTTAAATTTTAGTTATTATTTTTAATTAAAAACTTTAAAATTTAGATTTAATATAATATCAAAACAAAGTCTTTTATTTTTGGCATTATTTATATGAGAAATATGCTATTCAAAGTAGATTTTCTGTTTTATTTGGTTTCAACATGATTTTTCATTATTAATTTTTTAACTTTGGGAATGATTTATTAGAGTATAAGTGTTGTTTATATTTATCAAATATAATATATACAAGTTGTTTTTGGTATGATTTTTTTGTAAGTTTTTCTCATGGGTTTTTCTAGTCTATTTTCTTTAAAATCAGGTAGGAATTTACTGAAATCACAAGTTTCATGTGTAACTTTGCATTTTGATGCGTAACTCTGCACAATTCAAGTGCCCTAGGGGTTTTCAGGGTGCTGAATCCATATATACAGTGAAAAAACCAGTTTAAATAACACAAATCAAGATTTCACCTCATATATACAGTGAAAAAACCAGTTTAAATAACACAAATCAAGATTTCACCTCATTTTTTCCGGCATGAAAGTCCAAAAAGTTGCACTAAAGACAACTCCTAATATATATATATATAACTTCTTATTTTAATAATCTTACAAATAAGTTTCATGCATAGTTTACTTTTCTTAAATTGAGATTATTATTATTAGTATATATCCTTTTTAACTTATAAAAAACAAAGTCTTCTAAATACAAATATCTTAAAAAAATTGAACTTCAAATATTTATAATAAATACAAAATTAATATAAATTTATTTTCATTTTTAATATATGCCTATTTCATATCAATTTTATATTAAAAAAAAGTTATTATTTTTTTAAATGATTTGTTTTTTTTATTTTTTTTATTTCTTAAGAATATTATTTTCATACATAAGCTTATGCCATTTTTACACAATAAGCAAAAAGCCAAGTGGTAATGTGCAAAAAAACAAAAATAATAAAAAATTATAATAAGAGAAATATGATGTTTAATTTTTATATTTTCCGAAAAATTAGTATTTGATGATTTAATGTTATTTGATTATTTTATTTAATTGTATATAATATAATTTTTTTATTAGAATTAGAATTTTATAATTTTTTTGTTTATTAGTCTCATTAAAATGAATGATTAGACATAAAAGTCTATTAGATAGACTAATGTATATTTATAGTTGGATGTGTGTTAAGAGGTTTCAAATTAATGAGTTTTCTACTATAAAGTTTTTTATGAAATATTTTGTTACCTCTTATCATCTTATATCTGGTGAATTATTAAAACTTTAATTATAATTTAGTTTTTATAGTACATTTCATTTTAATTTTAATTTATAGTATAAATTTATTTTTATTATTATTTTTAATAATTATTAATTTTTTATTTATAGAATATATAAATAATTTTAAAAATATAATTAAAAATAATGATGGATTTCTTATTAAATGAATATAATTAAAAATTAAATTATTATATATATATATATATATATATATATATATATATATATATTGAATAGAGATAAATATCAACTTTCACTATTAATTTGCTGTTGGATGACCGCTAAGATGATCTAATTACCCAAGTCACATCAATCTGTATTTAAAACCTGAATGAAAGCCCTAATCGGTGAGTTGTCAATACTAGTCAGATGCTTATACGTTACAATCAAATTAATGCCATATGCAAGCCTCATATTTGGCGCAAATCGTAGTTACATCATGATTTCTTGATAATGTTCATTAACCCTTGGTTTCAAGCTCATAAAATCACATTAAAACGAAATTTAATGGGAGAGTTTAGTGTCGGATGCGCATCCTTAGACTTTGATATACCATCAGTATGTAACTAATGGATTCAGTCATTGTGCATGCTTGGCATAAAATGATTTCCCCGCAGATTGGTTTGTCAATGGAATTAAGGGTCAGTGATGAGTTGACAAAGTTGGTTTGCCTCTTGTCTAATAAACATGGTTGCCAATTACTTTCATGTCCTGTGCCATGTGGTAACCTCCAATTGGTGAAAGACACCCATATTATGATCCCTCGTCGTATAGTATGAGCTGGTAAGTCTTTAAAATATATGCATAACATAACTTCAATAGATATGTGAATTAAAAGTGATGTCCCCTTGCCGCATATGGTTGAGCAATTTACATTGGGACGGATGCTTAAGTATTTTAGATATGGCCTTTCCATGAGGCTCTGACTGTGATGGAGTTCATAAATAATGTGTGTATATAACAACAATACAAGACCTCACTAGACTAGGCAGTGTACCTTTAATTTGTTGACGTATTGCCTTGGGCTATGTAGCCCTGGTGGTGATGACGACAACACATCGACTGTACAAACCATTTAAAACGAATGCTTAACATTGTAAAAGAATAAACAAATTTCAATTTTTATTTTCGTACGAAGAAACTAATGCTCCAACACCATTACTATATGTCACTGGGTAGTGACATAATAAGAATACACACATTTGACATTCAAAATATTTTTTTATCTGATTTGATTTGATTTATCCACTTTTTTTATTATTAATTTGAAGTTGAAAATTAAAACACACACTATGTTATTGTTTAAAATTGGTGACCTTTATTATATTCTATTTTTTTAGGGCCTAACAATAAATCACTAAAGTATATGAATAGTAAATTACTAGAGTATATTAATAGTAGATTTGTTTAATTGTGGCTTGGTGGTTTGGTTGGGGCACCACCATGTAAACAACTCATGTTCAAATCTCAATAATGTAAAGCCCTTATTTGACCTTTCAAAAATGGGTTCCCTACATTATATGAGCAATAATCTAAAATTATTTAAATGTATGTTAACATGATATTTTATCCTTTTACTACAATTAGCCATATTTGATTTTAGGCTTTACTCGAGAATTCTTAAAAGGACGTGCCCAAAGACTAATAGTATTGTTAACTTTGACCTTGATCAACCTAATCTCAATAGAGTAGAGGTTCTAGTAAGTAACAAACAACCATTATAAAAAAGTGACAATCTTAAATTGAGTAAAAAACAAAAATAGTAGATTTAGTTTGGGAGGCCCACATGGTGGGGTGATTGTGTCAACCCCCTATGAGATTCATTTAGTGCCCGGGGGTCTTTTTAAATTAGGATCAGGTTGGAACATGTGTCCTTTGGTATTTTGATGCTTTTAGGAGCTACTAGATTGTCACTATAACTGCCTTGGGGGTCTGAAACTATGATGTCAATGTCAAAGGCCTCCAAATTGAACTTCAATTTTCTTGCCCATTAATTATAGTTTATGGAGGATGGCTTGTTGTTGGAGCCCTTTTTCCTTGACATTTTGGGTGATGAATGCTTTATTGAGCCAATAAAGTTCCGCCAACCTAAAGATCTTTATGTTCTTGGTTCGACAAAATCTTGTGTTAGGGATCCAACCCTTAAATTTAGCTCTAGTTTGCTCTTTGGATAGTCTCTTCCTCTTTTGTAGAATTGATTTATGGTTTTGAACCATCTTTTCCTTGAATTTAAAAGAGAATATGGTATGGAAATCCCTAACTACCTTCATGGCATCCTTATGAGCTTTAGACACATATTAGGGTAATTTTAGGGAGGTAGGATTTTTGTTCTCTAGTCTAGACCATCTGTACGGCCCTCTCTTCCTATATTTTTGGTCTTATTCTCTACTTAATCTTACCATGTTTAGAGGCCACTAAATGATAGGGATCTTGGGTAGAAGAGGAGGTAAGTGGAGGTAGCAATGAGTAGAGCCCGCGGGAGTTTGAGGTGGAAAGGAATTGCAATGGGCATAAGCAAGGGGGAGAAGTGGAGGTAGCAATGAGTAGAGCCTGTGGGAGTTTGAGGTGGAAAGGAATTGCAATGGGCATAAGCAAGGGGGGGAATTTGTTTTTGAGCTAGGGAGGTGGAGCTTCACATAAAAAACACCCAATAAGTGAGGATAATTTGACTTTGATTATTAGAATTTCCAATTTGCAAGAGAAGAGCTAGAATAATGGAACTAGTAAGAGTTGAACAAGGAAGTAGAGGAAGTAAGATAAGACAATTGACCGATAGAATAAAAAAGGAGTTGATAAGACTAGGTCTAGATAGAGGGCCCTCACCATCACTATATACCAAATTACAATAGTTACCATGAAACGTGTAACTTCATAATCAACCAATGCTCAAAATAACCACATATCTACTAGTTTCACAATATTTCACAATTTACCATGAAATCATAATTGAAAACTAAATGGTCTCATCATAGACATTCCCATTTGTTAATATGATTAGGTGAAGGTTGTAATCCACTAAATATCCCTGACATTGTGGTGCAGTCATAAGGTATTTAAAAAAAGATTGAACAAATGGAAGAGGGTAGATGACCCAAGGTTGTCTTTAATGACATATTGTGCAACAAAAAAAGACTTGGATGCAGTAAAATAACAAATGGTTTAGTAAGTGAGGTATTTGCTTGAACTCGTGTCCCATAAACAACGAAGAGATAAAAGCTTTTGTTATGGATAAGTTCCACAAGCTTACTTGGGATAAGGAGCTAAGAAGAAATAAAAATTACTATATTGAAGTGTTTAATCCCACTCGTAGTCATCAACCAAAAGCAAATTACTATATTGAAGTGTTTAATCCCACTCGTAGTCATCAAAAGCATACATAGAGGCCAATATCTCTTGGAGAACCAAAATTCTTATTGCTCAGGTAAGGACTAATTCTCATCAACTCCGTTGTGAAACAAGGTGCTAGAAAAGGCCAAAAGAAGTGTGAAAGGAAAGAGTATGCATTTTTTGTTCTTTCGGAAAAGTGAAAACAGAAAAGCATTTCATTTTAGAATGTGAGGCCTTCAAAGACAACATGGAAAATTATGCAAATACGCTGGCAACTAGCACTTGAGATAATCTATTTAGCAAGCGGTTTGTTGAGACGCTGAGAACATTTATTGTAAGATTTTAGAGAAAAAAAACTATGTCAAACAAATGAATAAGTCCCATAAGCTATCTTTAGCTTTATAAACGTTAAAATAATTTTCTTTTTCTTTCTTTCACCATTGTTTACGGTGGAGGTTAGATTATTCATTGTATACGGCTTGCACTAACGATGGCCCGTTTTTTCTTAAAGGAAAGACAAGGTAACGTCGATGTATGCCCAAAAATCAATTTTATAACTAAAAGAGCATTATGGTCCTCGGAGTTATGCCCGAAAATCAATCTTATAACTAAAAGAGCACTCTCCAGCGAGTAAGAATGTACATAAATTCCGCGATGATGTTAACGTTTGAAAAAGGACATCCAGCCTCTATGCCAATGTTACTTCTATCGTAAGTCTTTAGCCATTCTGGTTTTGGTGTGATGGCTACCCAATCGTGTAAAAACGTGAATCGCATTTATTTGCGAATCCGTACATTCTGATTCTTCCAACTCTCGCAATCTCTTTTCGTATGGTAAACGTTGTCGTTATCCATATCTGAAATCCTCAGACGCGAATGCGATATGAAGTTCCAACACTAAATGTTGAAGAGACTCTGATCCACGAGGGGCGTATTGCAGTAGCCTACTCCCCTTCATGGTACCTCGCCCCTATATAATTGATTGGGAATAATAAGAGTTACAATCCACGATGGGGCACAAGCAAACCACGTTTACACAGGAACTCATTCTGTACGCTATAAGCGCTGCGGTAAGCTGCCTGGTTTTATTTGCAGGGTTGAAGCAGCTCGACCCCAACAGGGCCGCGGCAAAGAAGGCAGCCGACCGGAAGAAAGAGATTGCGAAGAAGCTAGGTCGACCCCTTGTAAAGACAAACCAGTATGAGGTATTTAGATTTATGAATTGCCGCTCTCCTTTGAGCTCTTTTCCGTCTAAGGGTTTTGTTTATTCCAGTTTATTTTTGTCAAAATAATGGTGAAGTTGTTGTATCGATAAATTCCATGGAGTCAGGGCAATTTCACACTGACCCTATGCGTCCAAATTATTTCCAAATTAACTATATCAAATGGCCTTCAAATGGGTTTTCTTTATATTTATACTTTGAAAATGATTTCTGTAAACTCAAGAAAAACATTACAATTGGCCAGAAGAGGTCGGTTACCACAGGTAGACGATTGATGAACCACCAAATACACCTTCACAGGTAGTCGATTTATGACCCACCAAATACGCCTTCATTATGCGAGGATGGTACCGGTAGTTACTTTTGTTAACCTTCAATTGGTTTTATTTATTGTTAAATTTCCAATATCAGTCCAGATTTATTTATACCTCAATCATTTTTATTCCCATAAAATTATTGAATAAAATTCTTAATTGCTGTAAAAATAAAATCACTGGTATTTAACTTTTGAAATAAAATATTTGCAGCGGAAAACAAATACCAGAGAGATCAATCACATCACAATAGTAAATATATACCCATAACAATTTTCCTTCATTAAAATGTTAGGGAGAAATGCACTGCTAGTACTTGTAACTTGGCCCCCATTGGAAATCTTGGCCCATGGAATTCAGCCCACCAAAAAATCAGTCTTACGAAGAATTTGGCCATGGAGAAACTTGACTTCCACCACTAGCAAATCAGCCCATTCCTTTCTACTCGTACGACCTTTGCACACTTAAGAAAACTCGGCCCATTGGATAAATTGGCCTCTCCACAATTTGACCTCCTTTGCGCTTTAGCTACTTGGCCTCTCGATTTCCTGAACTCGCCCCCCTAGAAATACTCCCGAAATTTCTTTCCACTCTTCCTCCCTTCTCTTCAGTGTAGTTGAGCCTCTCGCTCTAGAGAAAACTGGTTTCCTCCACCTGTATATCTTCACCTCTCTCATTAGGTTTGTTTTATAACTTTATTAAGCGAAATCCCTAACCCTAATATCCCAAGTGATTGATGGTGGGATTAGATCTCTTGCCTCTCCCGAGCTCAATGGTTGAAATCATATCCAAGTCACTTAAATAAAATTGTTATTTGTCCTTAGTACTTTGGCTTAAAAGTCCACAATAATTAATTGATTTTAATTATTGTATTTTTCCTAAGTTAGACTTGGGAAAAAATTCATAAATCACTTATTCCACCACGCAAGCACCTACAAAGGCAATCAACCATCTCCTACATGCTAAGACATCAAGCTCATGTAGAAGACCTTTCGAATTTACCAAGAACTTTAACAATTCCATCCTAGCGAGGAAGGGATTCATCACCATTCTCAACTTGTCCCTGTAAAACACAAACTCCCCTTTCACTAGAGGTTTGGTGAGAATATCTGCCACCTGCTCCTCTGTGGAAATGTATTGCAATCTCACAACACCTCTTTGGACCTTGTCTCTAATGAAGTTGTTGACCACTACGTGTCAACGACCCATAGTAGTACACCCCCTTTTTTCACGAAAGGGATAGTGCCTGATCGATGTGTTCCTGCCATCCAGCTATCATCATCAGCTTGAGGATCATGTTATAATGTAAACCCAGTTTGCATGTGTATAATGTAAATAATCTCAGTAGATCCATGTCGTGTATGTAATCACCTAGGGAAACCTACTTTTCTGGTGACGATTTACATTTTGGGAGGTTTTTTGTCTCACTGATCCATTCTCGGATGGTTGGCAGAGTTTTTCTTCAACGTTACCCCAAAGCCGGGATGGATTTTGTCATTGGGATCTTAGGGGAGTTCTAGTGTTTTAGATCGAGTCTATGTAAAAGTGATCTGGGAATAATCTTAACTATTTGGTTAGGTTATTTTATTACAAATTGCTTGATCTGCTAGATTATATTTGTGTCGCAGAACTGGGTAGTCTGTGAGGGTCTTTTGTAAATGAGTTTTTTTCCCTTGAGATGTAAAAAATGTAAAAAATTACAATGCAAAGTGCCTTGACGGTTAGAAAAATAATTTATCCTCTCATAGGTTAATTAATTGAATTTTCTGGACAAAATTAATTAAAATCCTAAGCCATAAATTTAATTAATTATAAGTTCTAGGTAAATTTAAATTTTCCAAAGGCAAAATTCGTGGGTCTTTTAAAAATTAAATTTTAAGAGGTCCAGGGACTAAGGTTAATTGATTATTTTGCTAAATTTTAAGCCTTTGGTCCCTGGGGTTAAGTCAAAGTCAAAATCAAAATTTTGAGGAAATTAATTCAAAAATTTATTTTTTGAATTAATTAAAATGCATTTAATTGAAAAATTCGAAATTTCCTCAATATTTAAAATTTCAACTGATGAGATTAAAAGAAATTTTGATCCTCATCAACGGTCGAGATTGCTTTGACAAAGATCACTCGAACTAGCCGTTGGAGGATTTATCTTTAAATAGGAGGTCATTTGTTTAGTCAGTATGGATCCAATCTTTTGATCGTGTACTAAGCGAAAAGCTCTCTTGTAATCTTTTATGAGCAATAAAGAAAGACTTTGGGGTTAATTTATGCTGGTGTTACTCTTCGTGGAAACACTGTAAGATATGTCATTTTTATGTACAAATTTCTTTTTAGCCATTGATGTAGCTTTTGGAAGAGTGATTTGAGTACATGTATCTTGCTCAGTCGCTGGGGTTTGAGTGATAATTTAAGTTTTGAATATAATAGCAGGTATCTCTATTAAATCTGAATTTTATTATCGTTTTCTCGCTCTATGTTAATGGTTAAATTGAGTTTTGTAGGAAATCCTTGACTTTTTAGATCATCGGGCGTTTGGGGAAGTTTTCGGTTGAACCAGCCAACTCCCGATTTGTGTTTTCTGAAGAGCCTAGTTTAAATTTGATCCCGGGCTTATCATAAGATATTTTTTATGGGTGATGCATGAAGGGTTTTGAGCTCAGAACCTCCTTTAAAATTCAAAAAAATAATTTTTTGTGCTAAATCGTTAGATCTGGATGTTGAGAGCCTCAGATCATCAGATCTAGGAGCGGAGTCGGGCTCACACTCCCTAGATCTGATAGATCTGCCATTTATGTACATAGATCTGTAAAATTATTTTCAGTCTTCTAACTTGGGTTTTCGGGGTTTTTGTTTTGGGGTCATTGTACGTATCGTTTGGGTGTTTACTGTCGTCCTGTAGCTACAGATCTGAAGCTGAAAGCTATGCAGGGTCCAGATCTAGGCCCTGGAGGGTAAGATCTAGATCTCTGAGGGTCCATCAGTATCATTTTGGTAGGGATCATATCCAGATTTCACAGTCCAAGGGTTTGAATTTATTTATTTTCAGATCTGGAAATTTTAGAAGGGTTTCAAAGAAATCTGAAGCAGGGCGATTTAAAATTTCTGGGAAAAAAATTTAGAGGTTCTGGTGGAAGTTCTGGGCCACCATTTTGCAGATTGATTGGCTACCTAGTTTTGGCGTTTACTATGCAAATTTCGATTTTTTTTTAGAAGGCCCCAGCCTTGCTGCCTTTCTCTCATCTTGCAAACGTTGTTTGCTGTCTAATCTTCCTACAATGTTCTCCAGATCTTCAAAGCCCTCTGCCGCTGCCATATACCTGCAAAAACCCTCACGCAGCTCCTTTCTCGTCTGGCTGTCATGTCTCTGCTTTCTACTTGCGTTTTTTGATCTCTCCTCACACAGTCCTCTTTTGCTGCTACCCTCCACGTTCTTCCGCTATCTCCTCGCTACCTTCAAGCTCTCCAGCAGCCATCTAACCTGCATACAAATCAATCAAACTCTCACTCTAAACCTGCAAACAAAATAAAAATAAAAAATAAATACGCAACCCTGCCATTTCCCATTACTCATCCTCACTCTCCACGCTGCCTCATTCTCCCACCTGCGTCAATCTAGCAACCCTTAGCTCTTCACCATCGTAGCCTCCTCACTCTTCTCGCAGCTCCTTTAAACCTCCACGCAACCCATTAGATTTTCGCTGCCAAAACCTCGACCCTCATTCCAACACCCCTCGGTCTCTCCTCCCTCCACGCAGTCTCTCCCTTTCCCTTTGAGCTCTCCTTCATCTGCTGCCTAGACTTGCGTATTTCTCCTCCTACGCTCTCTGCGTATTAACTTGCAGCTGCGATGCAAATAACATTTCGACTTATTTTTTTTGTTTGTATAGCGTATGGGCATTTAACTTAAGATAGACATATGTATAAAAAAAAATTCTTTTTAGTTTCATTTGATTTTTAGGTTTAGATTTAGTTAATTTTTCATTTTAGTTTAGGTTTGTATAGTTTGATTTTCCAATTTCTTAGTTTTTCTTTTTATTTCAAATTTAATTTTGTTTTCATTTTTTTTTATGATTTCGATTTTGATTATTTTTATTTAGGTTTAAAAGCTTTAAAATCTAAAAAAATAAAAAAACTAATAAAAACCTTCAAAAAATTAACCTTATTGAATTGAGACTTCTGTGATCCATATCAATTTTTTTGGAGAATCTTCGGCGAAAATCACATAGAAAAACTTATGTCGACGCGTTTCGAACCATCCAGTGTGGTTCATCGTTAGGACAAGTTGAATGAGCAGATCTCATTTAGCACATTAAATAGACAGGGCAGAGAATCCATGACTCAACGGCTAAAAAATAACAGTTAGAAATGACATGATAATGGCTAGTTTGACCAAGATAAAGGGAAATTAATAATAATAATATTATTATTATTATCAATTATATTTTATTTTAAAATTAATAATAAGTAAATCAAAAATTAATAATTTCAAATATGTTGAAAAAATTAAAATGAATTAAATTAAAAATTATATAAAGTGAACTGCTTTTAAAAATTTTTAATAGTTAGTTATAAACTCAAACATATTATAATTATTATTAATAATATTTTCTTTAAAAAAATTATTATTAATAATATTTTCTTATAAAAATAAAATTAATAATAAGTAAATTAAAAAATAAATAATTTCAAATATGTTTAAAAAATTAAAATGAAATAAAAAAAATAAAAATTTAATAGTAAGTTATAAACGTGAAACATAAAGTAATAAAAAAAAAAAAAAAAAAAAAAAATAAATAAGAACAAGAAAAATATTACCATAATAACAATTAATTTAAGGAACCAAAAGTATAATAGTTTTATATTAAAAATTAGATTAATTTTAAAATTAATTTTTATGAATTAAAATAAGAATAATAGGCAAAGAACTACACAAAAATTAATAAGTAAAATACATAATTATAAATAAAACTAAAATTAACCTTTTACGATATTTGATTCTTTCCTTTTTTTATTTTTTATTTAAATCCTAAAAATTTATTAAAAAATCATTAAAAAAAATTAAAATCTCAAAACTTAAAAAATTCTAAAATCCTAAAAACATTAAAAATCCTCAAAATCCTAAAAATAAAAAAAAATCTAAAAATTTTAAAATTTTGGTGTTGAATTTAAGAACGAAATAAATTAAAGGATTTGCGCTTAGACATCAAAATTTTTAATGTGGCTCATGGCCCATTAAAAATTTCGATATTTTAACCCTTTGATTTGTTTTTCACATTAAATTAAGTTCCTAAGGAATAATAAAAAATTTATAACCTAAAGTTCCTTAGTGTTATTTGGTCTTTAAATGCATTTTTATGATTTTCCTATGGTCAAAGTACGATAAACGTTTTGAAGTTATAGTGACTATTGGAGAAAATTAATTCTAGATCTTGGTCATTAACGATAATCATCTTAAATCTGGAATATCTTGCATGATACAGTGTTGGGCGTTTATATGGATTATTTATGATTGTCACTATTCGTCACATATTGAAAATTGTTCTGGATAGCTTGTTTTATTTAGTTGATGGTTAATTCAAATATTAAAGGCACTGGTCTATAATTATTTATATCTTGTGGTTGTGTCTTGGTTGCATTAGCGCTTGATCTATTCATCTAAGTCAATCGAGATTCGTTTACATTCATCAAGTTGTCCATCATTAAAATCTCCTAGAGCCTATTTTGCACAGGTTATTTCATCCATTTACCTAGGGACTACCCCCCTTGACTTGTCTAGGAGAGAGTCTAAACAGGGTGAGTAAGGATTTAAGAATGACAACCCTTACTCTGAGCGTTGTTGCGGTGCCTAGACGCTTTGTGCGACAACAGAAGTGATATCTGATATTTATATGTTTGGATTTGTTATGAAACACAGGATTTTCAGAGAGCTTAATGCAACTTTGATTATCACAGTCAATCATTGTGGGATACAACTCAAGACCAAATAACCTTGTGAGCATCTTGCGAAGTCATATGGCTTAACAATTCGCCAGACTTGCTGCCATGTACTCTGTCTCTGTCGGGCTAAGTGCCACTGGCTGCTGTTTCCTGCTACACCACGAGATCATGGTTGATCCCAGGCTGAAACAACATCCAAACGTGGATTTCCTATCCATAGCACTCCCAACCCAATTAGAATTTGTTACCCCTGCAACTCTACTCCACCAACTCCAACATATCTCAATCCAAAGTCCATTATACCTTGCAGGTATCTCAACACATGCTTTGTTGCCACCCAATGAACTTGTCTTAGCTCCACCATGAATTGGTTGAGTGTGTTCATGGCAAAACATATATCTGGCCTTGTGTTGACCAGATACATCCAGGACCCAATTAGTTGCATATACGAAGTGGGATCCACCAACTCACCCTTGGAAGCACTTAGCTTCTTCAAGTTGGTGGTCATAGGTGTAGGCATTGGCCTGTAGTACTCTATTAGAAATCTCCTCAGGATCTCAATTGCATACTTGCCTTGCCCTAGGAGAATCTCTCTTAGCTATTGCCACACCTCCAATCCCAAAAAGTAATGCATCAAGTCAATGTCCATCTCCAACTTCGAAGCAAGGCCCTCCTTGCACATCCTTATGAGCTTCTCCGATCCCTTTAAGAAGAGAGCGTCCACATAGAGGACCAAGATAAGCGATTCACCTTCAACAAGCACGTAGTACAAGTTGGAGTCCTCTTCACTCTTGTTGAAACCCAAACCAAGAAGATGTCCATCAATCTTGGCATACCATGCGTGTGAAGCCTACTTCAACCCATAAAGGGCTTTCTTCAACTTTAATACATGAGACTCTCTCCCATGCACCTCAAAGCCTTGTGGCTGCTCAATATTCACCTCTTCCTCGATCACCCCTTCTTTGACATCCATCTGATGTATCCTCCACTTCATCTTTGAAGCAATAGATATGACCACCCTAATAGACGCATATCTGGTGGTAGGAGCAAATGTCTCCTCATAGTCCACTCCCTCCTTTTGGGAGAATCCTCTTGCCACAAATCTCACTTTGTACTTCTCGACATTGCCATTAGCTGCTTGCTTGATCATCTTGAAGATCCATCGAGAAGTGCCTACAAACTTTCCCTCTAGCCTTGGCACTATGTCCCCCACATCATTGCTCATGATGGAGCTATACTCCTCCACCATGGCATCCCTCCAAAATTTCTCATCTGCAGCCTTCTCAAAAGTTGAAGGCTTAGATTCACTGATCCTACTCGACAAGGCCAAATAACTAGAAAATCTCACTAGTGGTCTACTATGCTTGAAAGCGTCGTTAGGTTCCTTCACATGCTCCTTAGAATCTCTCAAGTCCTGTTTGACCCATCTTGGCCTCCTCCTGGTAGAGCTCGAAGGAACATCTCGCTCCTCCTCTAGATGTACAGGTTGTGTCCCTGCTGTTGGTCTTTGCTATTAGTTTTCTCGAATCAAATCAGATTTAATGTTCAATAAAATTTCTCAGAACATAAATGAAATTAATTTCCTTAGATTTGAAATTTTATAACAAGAAATACTATGGGTTCCTAACTCAGTATGCACAACAAAAATAAACAAACAGTAAACTAGACAAATACAAATATTTGACATAGTTTTGACCTTGGAAACCCCAATGTGGGGAAAATCAACAAACTTGTGCTCTTTATTCAGCTTTAGAAAATTGATTACAACAAATATTTTCATAGGAATTTACAATAGCAGTTTACCCATAATTTTTCAGCTCTTCGACCCAATAAATTAGCCATATGGCCCAATGGAATTTGGCTTGTACGAACCAACCAAATTGATCTATATGACTCATAGGAAATTGACCTATATGACCTAGCCAAATTGGCCCAGCAACTCAACTCCCTTGAGCCCAATCGATTTTCCCAACTCGGCCCTGTCAAATTGGTCTGTTTCTGCTCCTCTAAAGCAACCTATATGGTGTGGATAATCTGCCCTCCTCAAGCCTATTTGTTGCCCTTGGAATTTACGTTTGCGCTGATAACACTTTGTTGTAACTTCGACTTCTTATCTCTGCTGAATGCTCAACTCTTGTGCCAAAACCGAACTGAACTTTTCAACAACCCATTTCCCTCTTCTATAATTTTCTTACCTAATCTCCAAAGTGATGGAATGCTGAGATTGCACCTCCACACTTGAGATCAACAGTCATGATATAATCTTTCGTTGATGTCTTAACTTTATAAACAAAAAGTGGCCAATAAAATAAAAAATTAAATTATTAATTCTATGCCTAAGGTACAAACTTAGGAAGTATTTAATTAATTCTGTTCTGAGAATGCAGTTGACCAATGCAGAATCACCTTCCAATCTACACTTTCAATACCCCATCTTAGCGAGGAAGGTGTTCTGCACCACCCCTCACATATCTCTGACAAATATGAATTCGCCCTTCATCAAAGCCTTAGTCTGAATATCTGCTACTTGTTCATCGATTCGAAACGGAAACGGCCGAGTTGATCCGTTTCATTGCCCAGAAATGTGACTCGGTGGAGGAAACGGTTCAGTAGGCCGAGTCAGCCATGACTCGGCCAACTCGGCCGTTTTTGTATTGACTCGGCCGAGTCATAACCAGTGGCCTGTAACCCCATCAAAACAACGATTTGACATTTTTTTAATGACATTTTGAAGTGTTTGCTGATTGGTTTGAACTCCAATGTGTTTTATGAATTAGTTAAATGTTATTTGGGGTCCATTTCCCCCTCCCAAACCCTATTTAACACACTCAAATGCTCTCTACTATTGATATGCTATTCAAATTTCATGGTAATGTTAAATTCTTAAAGTAAAAGTGACATTCTCCTTAATCTTCATTTTCATCCTTTTACTTAAATTTTTAACATTACCATGAAATGACTCGGGATGTTTGAGAGTGGTTTCGGCCTCATTGGATTTCATACGTAGAAAGTAGAATTTTAGATTTCATTCAAAATCCAGCAGACTTATCAGTTTTTCAGGATTTCAGGATTGGAGGATTGCAA
Organism: Pinus tabuliformis; assembly: GCA_031772625.1. Classification (NCBI taxonomy): domain Eukaryota; kingdom Viridiplantae; phylum Streptophyta; class Pinopsida; order Pinales; family Pinaceae; genus Pinus; species Pinus tabuliformis. The sequence continues at coordinate 560,122,211 of CM062805.1, read as the reverse complement.
TGTTTCCATTGATATTTTGTCATGTATTAGGGTATGGAACTCGTATTTAATCAAGAGCACCAATCCCTCTATGTACCTTGATGTTAGTGACATTGGTTGTCGAACTCCTCTGGGATTCGCTCCCAAAAAAGGAGCTTCTGAAAATGTTGCTCCCGCTCCCGTTTTCGCTCTCGCTCCCCACTTTCGCTCCTGCTCCCAACTTCCAAGTAACACTGAGGCAGATGATGTTGGCAACTCTAGCAGTAGCCAGTAGTACTAGTCACAGACTTTTGTTGTAGAGGCCATTTATAGCCTCCTTGGTTATGTGTTTTTGTTTTGATCTCTATATCATCATCGTGTATGTATTGGACAATGCATTGGGTGCCATTTTGATATAATGGATATATTCATGAGCCTACTTTGATCATATGTTGTCTTCTATCTATATTCTAATGCTGTGTGTTTGGAAACATGAATGAAAATCTTTAAAATTATGTGTTTCTATAAAAAATAAATATTTAATGTATTTTTTACAATGACCGAGTCACTAAAATCGAGCCGGCCGAGTCGATACCGAGTCGGAGTCGGAGTCGGAGTTTTAAAACATTGGTTCATCCATTGGTACATAATGTGGCTTTGCTGTCCTCTTCTGCACACAACCTCAAATGAAGTGTTATTTGATCTAAAGTGTTTTGACTTCTCATGAAACATTAGATTCTCCGAGAGCTCGATACAACTCTGATTGTCACAGTGAATCAAAGTCAGCTCCATCTCCTGATCAAATAGTCGCACGAGAAGTTTCCGAAGCCAAGTTGCCTTACAAGTTGCCAAGGTGGTAGACATGTACTTGACCTTAACGAAACTCAGTGCAATCGACTTCTAATTCCTGCTAAACCAAGAGATTGCTCTCGATCCCAAGTTGAAACAACACCCAAAAGTGTTTTTTTTGTTAGCTACACTGCTTGTCCATTCAACATCAGTGTACCCCTCTAGCTTCACTCCATCTATCTGAGTATATCTTAGTTCATGTTCGACCATGCCTCGAAGGTATCTCAAGTTCTCAACACATGTTTTGCAGCCACCCAGTGAACTTGCTTTGGCTCTACCATGAACTGACTAAGTGTATTGACTGCAAAGTCGATGACTAGTCTGGTATTGACCAAGTACATGAGAGAGCCAATCAATTGTCTATATAATGTAGGGTCCATTGCCTCTGATCTGGAAGCATCAATCTTCTTTCAGTTGGTCATTATCCCATTTTGGTTTCTTTAATGCATTAAGAAAAACAATTTTTGTTCCCAAAATAACCAGGTAAAGTCCCCCACTTCGTAGTAAATTCTTTACATGATATTTCCATGACAAGTAATTTGGATTGGTAAGTAGGAGATCATTTGTAATAGGCATGCTCAATAAATGGGTAACATGAGTTAAAAGCAAACTTTGTCTATCTAGATGGAGAGATTGAAAAAATGGGTAGTTTAAAAAAATGATATTAAAAACATGGTCTGGAAGTTTTTCGCGAAGAAAGGCATAAAGGTAACTAGGGTGCCATGTGACAAGTGAAGGTTGATCAATGTGGTAATGGGTACTATGAGGTTGTTGAGTTGTAAAGGGTGACAAAAAAAATTGGCCTCCTAGTCTAACTTTGTTTATATGCTCACTTATAGAAATAAGTTACCCACTTATATAAAATAAGTGATCCACTTTTACAAAACAAGTGAGAACCGCTTTTATAATCTAAGTAAAATGCAATGTTGCAAACATCGGCATCAGAATAAAATCGACAAGGGTCTGGAAAACTAAAAAATCATAAAAAACACAAAAATATCAGTGAAAATCGACAAAATTAAAATACCACCAAAATATCTGTAAAAATCGGGAAACATCAGCTAGTCCAAACAATCGCTATTTCATGATTTTTTCGAGATAAAATCAGGATGTTTGCAACGCTAGTAAAATGCATTTTACAATAAACTTACATTACAACATAGAGTTGCATGAAATTTTTCAAAATTTAAGTTAATGAAAAGAAAGACTTGAACTTAAGACCTCCAATTTAATAAAGGGACTTTCAACCAAGTGAACTATTAAAAATGATATAACAAATGCTAGAAAGGAGCGAGGGGGCCTTTTTCTTTTTTGCCTCAAATTGTGTGTTTACTCCAAGAGACCTTGTTTTTTCCTGTAAAAAGCTTCAAGATGGCCATACACAACAAATACACAACAAATAAGCAAAATCTCAAAATTTTATAAGCTTGTGGTTGACCTTGCTTAGTCTACATTGAAAATACAACTTTTCTCTCAATTTTTGATTTGTTGAGATTGCAAAAATTGCAGGACAAAGAGTGCATGCAGAAAAGGAAAGACTTTTCGCTATGGTTTTCATTTCTCAAAATTACACAAGGTGCAAGGAAAAAAACATACAAAGGTCTGAAAGGGAGCACATCAGGAATTAAAATAGAAAAACCAGAATTAAAATAGAAAATCTGAAATGAGATATGAAAATATAATTAAATAGATTTAAAAAATGAATTGAAATTGTATACCTTTGAATCTGTTATAAATGGCTATGTCCTGGGCAAATAAAGACTTTTTTCAGGTGAAATGTAAAAGGGTTTCAAGCTGAAAATAGTGCTTTGAATGCATTGGAATGGTTCTCTTGGCCTAACAGTGCTTAGAAACAACATAATCTAGAAGTCTTTTGATGCATGCATCAACACAGGTTCAGTATCTTGATCAACAACCAGAGTGGGTGTTCATAGGGGCTCTAATATCATATTCAATTAACATGGTATATCCACACAGGTTGAACACCTTAAGGCAACCGTTCACACAATTAGATCAAGATAAATACCCTAGTGTATTACGTGGTTAAAACCCTTAAAGAAAGAAATAGTCCACAACTACAACCAATGTGGTCACTCAAGGCAATATATTAGTGCAAAGAAAAAATATTTTACATATTAGTTTTTCACAATTGATTATTAGTAAATGACCCACCACGCTTTTTAAATAGAGATCATAAACGAATCGGCTGCTAAGCCTGTTACCCACCACTAATGGGTAACACCAATAGGAGAAATTTTTCTCCTAGAGTGCCTTTAGCTAGTAGCCAACAACCCCTTGTAGCCACCAGACAGCTTGATGTGCCATCATCTTCACCACTTGAGCTGACCATTATGTACTCTTGCCCATCTGTTATGATTGTATGTTTGAAGGTGGGACTTCCAACCCCGAAGGGCCTTCATTATGTTGTTGGGTATTTTTGCTTACTTATCATGGACACATTTGGACATGTATTAGTGGGGGGATTCGGTGGAAAGAATGGGCTTGGTCTATACTCTTATCCCTTTGTCCAACTTGGTTGTTAATCTTGTATCCTAGTCCAGTGGGATTTCCTTTATTGGCTATTAGCTTTAGGAGTGGCAGTACATGGGAAATCCCGATTTTGGTTGCGTGGTCCTGCTTCTCGACACCACATACATCACTCCCCTTTGCTTATTATAACCCCTTTTCACATATTTCCCATCTGGGTCCACATTTGTCCATTGGGTCCACAAGGAATTAGCTTTCCCTTCCCCTTCTCCACACTTTGGGTCGGGTTTGGAAGGATGCCCTAGAAGTTGATGCAACTAAAAAGAAAATTAAAAGCATAATTTGACCACTTACAACAGGGAATAAACCACAAAATGCAAAAGATGGTTGGGACATACAAATTTAGTACATGGGCAAAAGCCAAACATAAGTTCTACCCCGTTCGAGTACATTCATGTACTCTACTAAGAGATCATGTCCCAATTGGATCCATATGTTACCCACCACTAGTGGGTAACACCAATAGGAGAATTTTTTCTCCTAGAGTGTCTTTAGCTCGTAGCCAAGCCACCAGACAACTCAATGTGCCATAATTTTCGCCACGTGAACTGACCATTATGTACTCTCTCCCACTTGCTATGATCGTATGTTTGAAGGTGGGACTTCTAACCCTGAAGGTATGACTTTCTTTATGTAGTTGGGCATTTTTGCTTACCTATCATGGACATATTCAGACATGGATTAATGGGGGGATTCGACGAAAAGAATGGGCTTGGTCTGTACTCTTGTACCCTTGTCCAACTTGTGGTTAATCTTGTATCCTAGTCCCGTGGGATCTCCTTTATTGGCTACTAGCTTTAGGAATGACACTACATGGGAAATCCTAATTTTGGTTGTGCGATCCCGCTTCCCAACACCACATACATCACTCCCCTTTGCTCATTATAGCACCTTTTCACATATTTCCCATCCAGGTCCACATTTGTTGTTAATTTTAGGATAACAATGGTATGTTCTATGCTTAGAGCAATTTTACTTCAATTTTCTTTATTAGCCCAATATCATGTCCAATATGGCAATCACATCAACATGGTAGTAAAATGTAGATAGAACATGAACAATAACAGTCGGAGACAAGCCAACATAAGAGGACACAAGATATAGCACCAGCCAAGGAAAAACCCCAATGTGGGGAAACCTTTGATCAATTCTTCTTATAATTCTTCAAAAGTTCAACAGAAAGAGAGAGTACAATTTACAATATTCACTTGCCCAAACTGATAAGTCAAAACAGCAAAAACAGAAAACCCTAACCAGAAAGTCATGCTGGTCAACAGGGTTGAAATTGACCTCCAAAACAACTCGGTCAACCTTGGTCAATTCAGCCTCCAACAACAAGATAATGCAGCCCAAAATAGTCCGAAAATAACTAGTCAAATCTGGTCAACAAAAGTCAATGCAACAACCTAAATTATGGCAGTCAACGCAGGGGTCAAACTGCCTCGGTTTTTGTGCCCATAACAATGACCTGCCCAAACATAATTCTCCCTCACAAAACCGAAGTCAAATAGGGTCAACGCTTGTTAAAGTTAGCCTCTTGAAATTTCGGTCTCTTGAAATTTCGGCCCCCTGAAATTTGGGTCTCCTGAAATTTCAGCCTCCTGAAATTTCGGTCAAATTTGGTCAATGTAGCAGCTAGAAACGATAATCTTCTTTTTGCACGTGTGGAGAGAGAGAGGCCCAAAAATCCGTACCCAATCAAGATGAGAGAGAGAAAGATGAATGAGATGAGATGCCAAAATGAGGAGGAGGCACCTTGTATTTATATGCAACGTTGAAGGCTGGAGGAGGCTAATTTGATGGCTGGCCGACCTTGACAATTTGTCCATAATCAAAATAAATTCATAACTTCATTTGTACATGTCAGAATGGGATGATCTTTAGATCCGTCCTACACCTCTCGGAAAGTGGAATCCAAGAAAAATATCAGCTGCCTCATAAGAGTTTTCCAAAGTGATGTTTGACCCTAGTTGCCAAATTTACCACTCCCTCTCAACTAGGGAGAACATCACCTACCAAACTGTCTGACAATCTATACCATCTTTGTCACTGCTCTGCTCTGCTGAACCATGAAGAAAGAATAAATGATTGAGAATGTATCATACCATTCTCCACTGACCTTAACTAAGTCTCCAACAACAGAGAGTGTGTCATACCACTCTTAACTGACCCGTAGTCAGATTCCATTGATTTCAGATCAATATCAACATCCTAGCATAGGGAGTACGGTAGTACACAATGCGTCCATCGGTAGTACTATGGTCCCTATCCTCATTTCCCTACTCATTGTCCAGATGAGAGGTACTTCTCACGAGTCTCGGACTACATGGCTAGGATGTGTCGGTAGAAGAAGGTGAACCATTTATCCTGCTCATATGCCATAGGGGAGGGTGAACCACTCAGCCTATGCATATGCCACCATGGGTTATCATAGGGGAAGGTGAACCATTCACCCTGTACACAACGCACCACTAGGGGTCGCTCATCGCTCCAAGAAGTACCCCAAGCCCCCCGTAGCTCCCAGAGCTCAACATCGATCTCATACAGAACCCTCATAAGAGGGTCTCTCCACGACTCCAAGTCGTTCACGGAAGGTCAAGAATTTGACCTTTCCCAGGGGCTTCGTAAGAATATCAATGACTTGCTCATCGGTCCCAATATGATAGAGCCTTATTGCTCCCTGCTGTACCATATCCCGGATAAAGTGGTACCTGATATCAATATGCTTGGAGCGATCATGAAACACTGGATTCTCAGAAAGACGAATCCCACTCTGGTTGAGAGAAGATCACGGTGGTATCCAACACATGGCCAAACCAATGTGGAAAAAGTCGAAGTCAGGATTAATTCGGCAAGGGTCCAAAAGTTGAAAAACTCGGCAAAGTGGGGAGTTTTTTGAAAAATTTCGGCAAAATTAAAAAAACACAATTTTTTTTAACATCTAGAGTATCCACAACATCAAATAAAAGCATTTCCACATAAACATGTAAAGAAAGCTAATATATAATATGTATATGAAGTCTAGTGCTACATCACATATCAAAATAGTGAATCAACTCCTGAATTTTGAGTTTTGTCTGAGTCTCAACTCTCAAGAGTCAAAATATCAACAAAAAATATAATAAATGTATATCATGAGTCATCTAAAAGTCATCAAGTAATCAGTCACTGAGATCCTCTTCCCCTTTTACGAGAATAGGGAACGGCTTTGATTTTCCTCTAGAGGAAGAAGACCCTGCCCCTGGGGATACAAATGGACTCAATCGTCGTCTAGAAGCTGATGGAAGAGGTGGCCTCTGTCCTATGCTGCTGTTGCCCATCCTAGATGGTGTCACCTCCTCCTCATCATCCTCATCTAGCTCTGCCAGTGCCTCCTGACCCTGATGTTGCTCCTCCTCCTCTACCTCTGGCTCTCCCTCCCCTGCAACTGCTACATCCTCTAGATCCACACCTAACCAATCTGGGATCGAGTCCATGATCGGCCTCTCAGTCTCAACTCTCCATGAAGAGGTGGTATCAATATTGTCCAATGAGATGGCTTCCACATCAGTAGGTTTCTGAAGCTGTCTCACCCACAATCGAAGATTGTAGTAGACGTAGACCATGTCATTGAGGCATTGGAACTCCAATCTGTATTAGGGTCATAGATTGTAAATTATTACTTAGAAAATTTAAATATTAAAAATAATCAAATGAAATCAAAAAATTTAATTTGAAATCTTTTTACCTGTTGTGCTTTTTGCTGTGTATTTTGTCAAATACACTCCAGTTGCGCTCACACCTAGAGGAACTGCATGTTTGGCTGAGCACTCGAATGGCAAGTTTTTGGAGATGGGGTACTTTGGCACCATAGCTTGTCCACCAAGTATCTACAAGTTAAAAGAAAAATGAGAAACATAAAAAAAACATTGAAATTCTAAACTTGAAAGTTTGAAACAAACTGAAGCTTACCTGGCATTTTGATCGTCCTATTCTTAATAGCCATGTTAAAACCAAATGTGCCACCTCCCATCTTATAGATCTCCATTTCTTTAGAAATATCTTCACATTCTTGCTCAGATGACAACATCCTCTCGACACAAGTGAAGAATCCATCCATCACCTCGGCATCAAATCTGAAACCATAGGCGTAAGAAAATGCAGGGTTGAGGTAGATACCTGCAGCATGAATGGGGCGATGGAGGGTATTGTTCCATCGCTGATCAATCACTCTCCATATGACCTGTTGTTTCTCTAACCCCTTGTCTCCCTTATCTTCATAATAAGCACGAATGACTTCTTTGGTCCTATCCATGGCCTCATACAAGTAACCCATTGCGGCCTTGTCTCCATCAACCAATCGAAGAACCCTTACCAAAGGTTCTAAAATGGCACACACCTCCTCTACTCCTGCCCAAAAGCTCTGATCATATGAAACTAGTCTGCATATGCCCTCTCCCTTTGGTTTGCGGCTAATAGATAAAGAACGCCAATCCGCTGAAAGAAACATGCTCTTCACATCCCACATAGAATTCAACAGAGACTGAAGAGATATGAAAGTAGTGGCAAATCGTGTAATGGCAAGACGCACCAACTCTTTGTTTTTGGTGTATTTTCTCATCAAGCTAAGCACAGATGCATGATTATATATAAATTTTGTTATGCTCTTGGATGATTCAACAATATCCCTCACAATAGGAATCTTACCTATATCCTCCAACATCAAGTCAATGCAATGAGCAGCACAAGGTGTCCAAAACAAGTTAGGATACCTCTCCATAAGCAACTTGCCAGCTGCAACATAATTTGCAGCGTTGTCCGTTATGACTTGGACAACATTGCTTGGGCCTACTTCCTAAATGAAGATGTCCAACAACTCACATAATGTATGTGCATCTTTAATGTGTGCAGATGCATCAACAAATTTCATAAACATTGTTTCCTTGGGACAACTAACCAAGAAGTTAAGAAGGGTCCTACCCTTCTGGTCAGTCCAACCATCTAATATGACTGTGCATCCAGTGTGTTCCCATGATGCCCTAAACTTCGCCAATCTAGCAGTGCAATCAACCTTTTCATCTTGAAGAAGAGGCCCTCTCAATTCTGCAAAGGTGGGGGCTTTGTACCCTGGGCCAACGACAACAACATCATCAAACATAGGTTGGTGGAAAGGGTTTGTCTTGGCAATGTTGAAAGGAACATCACTCCATAGAAGACATTTACTGACCAACTTGTCAGCTTCTGCCTTTTCCTTTTTTTCATTGCTGATTTGATCCTAGGTTGTGCACCAGCTGTGGTTCTAGGAACAAAAAAAGATGAGATAGATGAGGGGTTGGGACCTATGGGTGAGGAAGGTGATGCTGAAGAAGCATTGCTACTCTCAATTCCCCCCACTCTTGAGGCCCCTACAAGTTGGATTTTTAGTGTTGCCCTGGTGTCCTTTCCGTCCTCTTTATCCATCAATGATTGAATGGCCCGTTGGATGATTTCTGGAGTTGTATTTGTGCAAAGGTCAACATTTTGCCCTGGGATTTGCCTCAAATGGAATTTTAATCTGTTGATACCTCCTGAGATATGCTTGCCACACAACTTGCAAGTCAAATACATTCTATTGATCCCCCCAGTTTCAGGTGTAGTATCAGGTTCACCAAATTCCCACGTAGCCTCCTAAATCCTTGGCATTTTGTTTTAAACTTTGAACTTGAATTTAAACCTGGGCAAAAAAAAAATTGAAACAAATTAAATTGCTTTAGCCTTCAACTCAGCAAAATATAATTTATATTGCACTCAGAAACAAATTAGTAAATTACAATACATAGTAGCTATTTTGAAGTTTATTGAATATTCAAGTAGAATTGGACATTCATAAGGATGAACTTGCAGTTGAAAATGACGAGTAGTGTGAAGTTGAGATTCGAGAAAGAAAGTGTGCACAATGTGGACATTGAAGGCTGAGCAGTTATTACACTAAGGACTGCAGCTATCATCACATGAACACTGCCGTTATCAAGTCAATATACAGTCATTATAAGGTCACTGTTTTATGATTATGTCACTGTTTCAAGTTAAGGTCATGTCACTGTTTTGCTGTAACAATAGGACAGTCCTGTAGGTGATTTTCAAGGATGAATGTCATACAATAAAGGCTCATAACAAGAGTCTTGTCATCAACGTTCATCACAACAACATCACCACAATAGTTACCTAAAAAAATATACAAAGGACGCTTCTAGATTTTCAAAGAAAAGTCACATAAGTTATGTCAATGTCTTATATCTAATAGTCAATTGTCACAAATCACAAGTCCAGCTGTTTAGTCATTGTTAGATTTTTCTATTTCCTGCAACAAGGCTGCTACAGAGGGATCATCAAATCATCGTTGTGTTTATAGTCTTTAGGTCTTAGGAAAACAAATGTTCAAGTATTTCTCTACTTGTGTCTTAGTTTAGGTCACTATGTTGTCATATGATGAGCACTCATTGTTTCCAGGAAGATGGAGTTGTTTCCAGTGGCATAGTTGCATAGCCATATACATATTACAATCTGTTGAAAGAAACAGGTATCTCGCATTATAGTTATTAGAAACATACCTTAATAGAGCGGGCTCGAGCAATAAAAAGACCCGAGAAATTTACAACAGATTGTTGAATCGTTGAACGGTTGATCAATGTATATGGCAACTAGCTGTAGGTGGTTGTTGGTTGTTACAACTTAACGCTAATATTCTCCTCTTAACGCCAATATCCTCCTTTTAACGTAATGGCAAACCCTTGTATCTCCATAGCGCTGAATGGGAAAATACACAGCGAAAATAATGAGAAATTACGTTTGCGGGCTTTTTGTCCACGACTTGGGAAGGGAGGCCGACTTGCGATTTTTTCGTTTGCCAAAAAGTCGCTAAAAAATTGTGCGATTTAATCATTTTGGCCAAAAAATCGGATTTTTAGGATTAAATTGCAACTTTTTCGGGACTTTTTCCACACTGGTCCAAACAACTCACTAAAGAGCTTCCTCAACTAGATAGCTTCACAGGAGGCCAAACTAGCAGCAATATATTCAGCCTCAACGGTGCTTAAAGCAACCGACTTCTGCTTCCTGCTCATCCATGATATTGAAGCAGAACCTAGAGAGAAGCAACATCCTAATGTGCTTTTGCGATCCACCACACTGCCAGCCCAGTCTACATCAGAGTAACCCTGGAGCTTCACATTCTCGACAGTGTATCTCAATCCAAAAGTGATTGTGCCCCGAAGATATCTCAAGAGATTCTTGGCAGCAATCCAATGTATATGATGAGGCTCGACCATAAACTGACTCAATGTGTTCATTGAAAAACATATGTCCGGACGAGAGTTCACCAAGAACATTAGGGCTCTTATGAGTTAACGATACTCAAAAGGATTTCCCAAATCGGGGCCGACAACACTTTTGCATAACATCTTGAAGTTTAGTCCCATCGGAGTAGTCACGGACTTGCAGTCCACCATCCTAATCTTTCAAGTAGCTTCACAACATATTTTCCTTGAGAAAGGAAAATCTCCCCTGGATTTTGCCAGACCTCCAACCCTACGAAGTAATGCATCAGTCCTATGTCCTTCATATCAAATCAGAAGACAACTCTCTCTTACATTGATGAATAAGAGGATCTGCACCTGTCAGAAAGAGATCGTCCACATAGAGTACCAAGATGAGAGGTCTATCATTCCTAACTTTAAAATAAAGATTCGGATCAACTTCACTTCTCGTAAATCCCAGCTTCATTAGATAGCTATTGATCCTCTCATACCAAGCTTGGGGTGCTTGCTTCAACCCATAGAAGGCTTTCTTCAACCTGCATACATGTGACTGATGATCTTGAACTTAGAACCCCTCAGGTTGTTCTACATACACTTCCTCCTTAAGTGAACCATGCAAGAAGGCAGTCTTGACATCCATCTGATGAAGATTTCATCCTTGCTAGGCAGTAAGAGCTATAATTGAACGGATGGTGGTGTAGCGGGCAACCGATGCAAATATCTCATCATGAAAGAAGCCTCGAGTAATGAATCTGGCCTTGAACTTTTCAACACTTCCATCAGCTCCATGCTTGATCTTGAAGAGCCATTTCGAGGTGACAATGGATTTGTCCTTGGGTTTAGGGTCCACATCCCAGATATCATTCTTCATAATTGACTCATACTCTTCGTTCATTGCATCCTTCCAAGCTTGGTGTTTGGCAGCTTCTTCGAATGTGCAAGGCTCAGATTGAACAATGGTGATCATAGTAGTTAAGTACCCTTGGTACTTATTCGACTTCTTACATTTCACGAAATGCCCCCGTAGGTGCAACATGTCTCTCGGCATCTTCGAGAGTCTCCCTAAGCCATGAAGGTCTCCTTTTTGAGGAGGAGGGCTCATGAGGGGGTGGATCAATGGGATCCATTGGTCCTTCAGCATCGGGCATCTACTCATCTTGCGATTCTCCCTGCTTTCCGGAATCTGCTTCTTTGTCCTTCCTTGGAAGAGGAAGGTTACTAATCTTCCCAAGGGCAGCGTCCTCATCGAAAGTGACATCATGACTTATCTCCACTTCTCTTTGACCAGGCACATAGATTCTATATGCCTTAGAGGTTTTAATGTAGCCCACAAATGTTCCTTTCTTCCCAGAAGCATTCAATTTGCTTCTCTTTTCTTTCGGCACATGAAAATACACGAGGCACCAAAAATTCTAAGGTGAGAAACATCAGGTTTCTTACCGATGAAAACTTCTTCAGGAGTCTTGGATTCCAACACTTGATGAGGGCATCTATTTTGAACATGCAGTGCTGTGTTTGCAGTTTCAGCCCATAAGAACTTCGGAAGGCTTTGATCATGAAGCATTGCACGAGTGGCTTCTACAATAGAACGATTCTATGCGGTAGTAGTCTCCCTCTTAATGCCAGCTTCTCTACAATAATCTTTGAACTCATTTGATTCGTATTCGGTTCCATTATCGGTCCTCAATATTTTGATCTTCTTCTCGGTTTGATTTTCGACCAAAGCTTTGAAAAAACAGAACCATGAGAATACTTCGTCCTTCTTCTTCAAGAAATATATCCAAGTCTTGCGAGAGAAATCATCTATAAAGGTTGCATAATATAAGTATCCTCCCAATGAGTTCATGGGCATTGCACCAGATAGATCAGAATGAACCAATTGCAAAATGTCTATGGTCTTGCTATCACTTGAGGGGAATGGTCCCCTTGTATGTTTTCCCTCGGCACATCCTTGACATACACCTTCATGCTGTGTTTTGAATTCAGGCATCCCTGTAACCATCTTCCTTGCATCGGGTAGAGCCTCATAGTGAAGATGAGCAAACCTCTGGTGTCATAGTTCGGATTGAAGAGATGTGTCGCAAGACATGGCTCCTAGTGGACTTCCTCCAACTTGATATAAATTGTCAACCCTGAATCCAAGAGTAAATGCTTCTTTGAAATTTCTTTTCCACACATGTACCTTTCCATCGATGAATGCCACCTTGAATCCTTTGTCTTCCATCGCCGAGATAGACACTAGATTCTTCTTTAGATTAGGTACATATAATACTTCTTGAAGATGAACAATGTTACCTTGATTCAATTGAAGGGTAACATTGCCAACTCCATTCACGGGATTTGTGGCACTGTCTCCAAGGATAATTTCCAAATTTGTATCCTTCTCTATCAGATTTGAAAGAGCTTCCTTGTACTTGGTGAAGTGCCTTGAGGCATCACTATCAATCAACTAATTTCCCAAAGTATTTGGAGGAGAGGCAGTAGAGAGGGCAGATATAAGATAAAATTCCTTTTGCTTAGAATTTACAACATTAGACTCATCATACTTGGAGTTTCTTGTTCTTTTAGAAGCTCGATCATTTCCAAGTTAAGTAGCGAAAGCATTCCTTTTCCCTTTGTTGATGAACGTGCCATTCCTTTGATTGTTGTTGTTGCCCTTGGAATGATTGTGATCATCATCATGAGATGTGTCCCTTCTATTTGGACACTCCCTGGCATAGTGACCAAACTTGTTGGAAACGAAGCATCTTCCCTTTCTCCCATTTTTGAATCCCAGTGTTCCTTGACTTTACTTTTTTGAACCTGCATTGTTCTTCCTCTTGGCATGAGTGGAGAATGTGGTAGGATTATTCCTATTCGAAGGCATCTCCAATTCCATCATCCTTGTTTCTTCTTGAGAACATCTAGTCAACAATTCTTCAAAACCTGCAATTTTGTTGTTATTGAGAATCGTAGTGTTGAACACATGCCATTCGGGAGGAAGACCTCCAAGGGCAATGAGAGTGAGCTCCCTGTCAGCAATAGCTTCACCCTTCTTGTACTTTGTCTTAGCAGCAACCGGTGCATATGAGGGAGGTTCCAGAATCTTTCCATGCACATAATCCATGGCATCTTGCTCTTCTAAAATCAAATCAAGAGACATCGTCCATGCATGATAATCAGACTTATCATGAAGCTTATTATCAGACTTGAAGTAGGATGTCGAGGCCATTGAGACTTGTTCTTGATCAATGATTTCTCTTCTTAGTGATTACTCTTCACTCTTGCTTGGGCTTTGTCATCACCTCATCTCTGATACCATGTTAATTTTAGGATAACAATGGTATGTTCTATGTGTAGAGCAATTTTACTTCAATTTTCTTTATTAGCCCAATATCATATCCAATATAGGAAGCACATCAACATGATAGTAAAATGCAGATAGAACATAAACAATAATAGTAGAAGACAAGCCAACACAAGAGGACATAAGATATATGGCACCAGCCACGGACAAACCCCAATGTGGGGAAACCCTTGGTCAATTCTTCTTATAATTCTTGAAAAATTCAACAGAGAGAGAGTACAATTTACAATATTCACTTGCCCAAACTGATCAATCAAAACAACAGAAACAGAAAGCCCTAACCAGAAAGTCAACGCTGGTCAACAGGGTTGAAATTGACCTCCAAAACAGCTCGGTCAACCTTGGTTAATTCAGCCTCCAACAACAAGATAATGCAACCCAAAACAATCCAAAAATAACTAGTCAAATTTGGTCAACAAAAGTCAATGCAACAACCTGAATTAGGGCAGTCAATGCTGGTCAACACAACGGTCAAACTGCCTCGGTTTTGTGCCCAGAACAACGGCTTGCCCAAACATAATTCTCCTTCACAAAACCGAAGTCAAATAGGGTCAATGTTGGTTAAAGCCAGCCTCCTGAAATTTCAGTCTCCTGAAATTTCGGTCAAATCTGGTCAACGCAGCAGCTAGAAAAGACAATCTTCTTTTCGTATGTGTGGAGAGAGAAGCCCAAAAATCCGTACCCAATTAAGATGAGAGAGAGAAAGATGAATGAGATGAGATGCCAAAATGAGGAGGAGGCACCTTGTACTTATATGCAACGTTGAAGGCTGGAGGAGGCTGATTTGATGGCTCACTGACCTTGACAATTTGTCCATAATCAAAATAAATTCATAACTTCCTTTGTACATGTCAGAATGGGATGATCTTTAGATCAATCCTACACCTCCCGGAAAGAAGAATCCAAGAAAAATATTAGCTGCCTCATAAGAGCTGTCCAAAGTGATGTTTGGCCCTAGTTGCCAAATTTAACATTTGTCCATTGGGTCCACAAGGAGCTAGCCTCCCTCTCCCCTTGTCCACACTTTGGGTTCGGCTTGGAACAATGCCTTGAAGGTTGATGCACAACTAAAAAGAAAGTTAAAAGCATAATTTGGCCACTTACAACAAAAAATGTACCACAAAATGCAAAAGATAGTTGGGACATACAAATTTAGCATGTGGGCAAAAGCCATACATGAGCTCTACCCCTTATCATCATGGCCATCACCCTGGTTCCTAGTTCCCTATATGAGTCCCTTGCATCATTAAGGAACCCATGATTGTCCCAACCCCCGGTAAGCGATGAACTGCCCTACCCTAAGGGGATATCATTCACATCATGCTCTCAGTCCCTGGAACCTCGAGCAGTTATAAAAAGAAAAATCAATAAAATGCAAAAGGCATATGAAGAAGGGCGAAAAAACAAAGGCCAGGGTAACTCATGTACTGCGATTGCTCCATCCTACATCTATACACCCGAGTGTGGGCCTCCCTCATTATAGCTACCCTTGTACTATGGCATGTGGTTTAGAGTCTTCTCTGTTGCCCCACTCCATTGCATCATTATTTCATATGAATCCTGCCATCTAACGAATGTACCATGGACATGTCACTCCCTTAGAGGTTGAAACCACATAATAGGGTCCTTGATTAACCTCCCTCTTGAGCATGGAGACACTTGTACATTCTAAAGCCCATTACGGAAGGGCATGCCACTATGAAGTGCTCACTTTGTTCCATGATTTGTAAGCTCATTTGCTCAATTGCACTAATGAGTTGTTGTATTGGAAGGTGAGGAGATGCATTGGATCTTATACAGGATTGCAGGTGGGTCTTCATCTTTGGGTTTTGTCTCCTTATACGGGATCTAGTCCCTCCAGAGGGTCTTAATGGCACTTGTAGGGTAAGCGTTGAGAGCCATGGCCCCCCACCATAGAAGAGAGCATATAGCCACACCATGGGATCCTTCAACCCCACTTATTGCTTGCTCGTGTCCCAGTTATTCAATGATGATGATGCACTTGGACCACATTGCCCAACTGGCTACACACTTGCACCACACACTTGGCAGTTGATCCAAGGCCCAGATGGGGTTTTGTCTCACCTAGGGAGATAAGGGAAGGGCTTGCATTATCGTTCCAACCTTTATAGATGGAGCATCAGTTTGTTTGATTCAGTTGGAGACCCATGAGGACATTCTTTGTGCCCCCACAACCACTTGGGAGCACCACAAATCATTTGCTTGGGGATAAAGGGGCCACCCCCTTCATCATTGTTATTGGAGCCCGCCTATTCACTATGGCACATGAGGGACTTCATTTGGTCTTCCAACGACCCTACTAGCTACCATTCTATCATTTCGACCCTCTTGAGAGGCTTATTATTCACCATTTGGAGCTATTTGGTGGGCTTGTCACCAAAGAGTAGCTTTATTTGCACATTATTTTATTTTAGAGGCATTATTAGGCCAATTAGACATAATTTAAACCCCTAAGGCTCATATAAATAGAATAGAGCCTCATTGTAACATTCATCATCACTTGGATTTGGCCTAATAAAGAATTCAAACCTACAATTTGTGGAATGATTCGGATGATTAAATTCATTTTGATTTGTGGAATGTTTTTGCTCTCCCTTGGAGCTTCTATTTGGCAAATTTGTGAATGGATATACTCTCCTTCTTTTGGTAAGTGCAATATAATGCTATATTTTGTCTTGATAAGTGTCTAATGCATGGAATCATTTTCTTAAGGTGATATAATGTGCCCTAATTTATGCGAATTAGTGGAATCATTGAAGCTATTGAAATTTTTTGCATGTATTACTCATTGAACAAAGAATGAATGAATGTTCCTAGAGGATTATGTACTTGCATGCTTGAAACTCCATAATCTTTGTCATCGAAGTATACAAGTCTGAAGTTCCCGTGTAACTACATCCATTGATAGTGAAACTGCTTCTTAGGCCTCCTTGAAGAGCGCAATTCCCAAACCTTGATCATTTTGACTCCAATCTTCCCAATAGCCAGGCAATGGTCTTAGATCCTTGATTGTTAACCCTAAAACCATTTTTCTTTCCGTCATCTAAAATTTTTCCCTAACCCTAGACAACTAGTTAGGGCCTAGGGCGAATTGCATTAGACGCATTTCCTTGGGGTGCAAAGTGGTACACTACTATGCTGTCCTTTCCTCTAGCTGCCCTCAAAGTCTCAAGCAATTCCCGTGGCTAGTTTGAGCGAAATCTCAAGCCCTAGCTCCAAGATCATTCCTATCCTTCACCTTCTTGGTTAGTGGCATTTTCTAGGGTCATTTGCTATCAAAAACTCGTTGGAATTTCATCTCTCATTGACCCTTCTTCTCTTCCTTGCATGACCTAGTCATATTGTTGATGATCATCCTGAACCTTAGGTCTTGCTTGGATCCCCTAGGTCTCTCTTGTGGTCCCAAACATTTGCATGCTTGTTATCTCACAAAACCATAAGAGAGGTCCTTTTGTTTCTTTAGGAAGCTTTGATCTAGGCATACCCTCTTCATTTAATATCCTTTCACCTAGGTCTAGGCATCCTCCCACAAGCGTTTCTTGGAGAGCCCTCCCTTTGCTTCTAAAGTAAGCAACCCATTAGTTGAGCCTCTCCTTTGAATGGGCTTTAGGAAATCACATCATATCTAATCATTGACCTCATCATTCTAGTGATTTACTCCATACCGGGACTCCTCCTATTGGTGAAAGTTTGTAAAGAGCAGTGGACATTGACTTGGTATAGTAGCTGTCCCTTAGGAACCCCTCCTAGGATCCATGTTAGATTGAGCGGTAACAAAGCCATCGATCAATAGCCGTTAATGATGAGGACAAGATGAATTGTCAAATCACTTTATGTCTAGAATTTGATTGTAACCATTGTATTAGACCAGTGTTGCACGAAACGCCTCCCCCCCAAGGATCCAAACTAGGAACCGCATCCCATACGGATCCGTTGGGGATTTGTTGTCGGATCCACAATGTGGAAATCTG
This sequence comes from Pinus tabuliformis, assembly GCA_031772625.1. Classification (NCBI taxonomy): domain Eukaryota; kingdom Viridiplantae; phylum Streptophyta; class Pinopsida; order Pinales; family Pinaceae; genus Pinus; species Pinus tabuliformis. The sequence continues at coordinate 560,104,245 of CM062805.1, read as the reverse complement.
GAACTGTGGATCGGGCCTGCAAAGACGGTTCCTGGAAATTTGGAACCTTGCCGACCCAATTTGTGGTTCTAAATTTTCGAACCGCAAATCCGCGACGGATCAGGCACGGATCCCAAGCAGATTTGAAGGGAGATGGGCGGTTCCATAGGGTTCTAATTTTTATTTTTTAATTTTTTCTTTGACTTAAGTTGGGTTGAGGCTTCTCAGACACTCCCAAGGTTCTCCCTTGATACTTCCAAGATGCTCCCTCATGGTAATGTTAATTCTTAAAATAAAACTCCTTTCATTTTCATCCTTTTACTTAAATTTTTAACATTACCATGAAATGACTCAGGATGTTTGAGAGTGGTTCCAACCTCATTAGACTTCATATGGAGAAAATAAAATTTCATATCCTATTCAAAATTCAGCAGGGTTCTAATTTTTATTTTTTATTTTTTTATTTTTTCTTTGACTTAAGTTGGGTTGGGGCTTTTCAGACACTCCCGAGGTTCTCCCTTGATACTTCCGAGATGCTCCCTCATGGTAATGTTAAATTCTTAAAATAAAACTCCTTTCATTTTCATCCTTTTACTTAAATTTTTAACATTACCATGAAATGACTTGGGATGTTTGAGAGTGGTTCCAGCTTCATCAGACTTCCTATGGAGAAAATAAAATTTCATATCCTATTCAAAATTCAGCAGACTTTAAGAGTTTTATCAGTGGTATTGTGGCATTTCATTAGATTATATCATGTATCAGGGTATGTGATTGGCATTTAATCAAGAGCAACAAGCGCTATATGTACTTTAGTGTCGGTGGTGTTAATTGTTGAATTACTTTGTCATGCCATTAGCAAAAAATTACCTTTCAATCAAGTCAAAATTATCAATCAAGCATGTTAAGCTTTTTCTACCATATTTTAAGGCTTGGATTAGGTAGTTTGATCAAAATTGTGTCATGTTGACTAATATCCCTAGATAATCGAGGTAGAGGCAAAGGCTAGACAAGAGGAGAAGAATCTAGATTCTAGATGGTTGATGCTCGAATAATTAATCATTAATGTACAATAGATGTCATGTCTATCTTGATTTAAGTACAAATATGCATGTTTCCATATCTTCTACAACTAATTTGGTATTTTGGATGTTTTTTAATTTTTTTAATATAAATGCAAAAAATATATATATATATATATATATATATAGTAGATGCTTCCGAGATGCTTCGCTTCCTAGATTTTTGGGAAGTGACGCTTCCGCAGATCCGCTCCCAAAAAACGTCCCCCCTTTGTCCCTGCTCTGTGTAACGTTGGATTAGACAACTACAAATGCACACTAAAGAAATGTAGTTTACCTAAAGACACATTGGACCAAATTGATCTTAGCTAACTCCCGAGTGCCTAAATTTAAAGATTCTAACCTGTTTAGAACACTCTTAGATCTTAAGATGTTCAACAAAATGGAAGAGATATAAGTGACAATAAAAGGGAGATTAGCAGGATCTAGGTAAAAACCAGAGGAGGAAAGCCCTAAGAGGTGTGAGGCCCTACCTCAACATTTGCATCTCAAGAGTTAATTTTGATTTTTGTTATGTAACACTATTTCAACACAGATTGCTTATAGAAGAGGGCTGATATTTTCTGTTTCTGTTATTTATATCACTTCCAGCTACTTCAGGGTCCAGGCTGTGATTACATAATGGACAGTTGTATTCTTGATGCTATTTTTGGATAAGACATGGAGAAGCTTTCTGTACGCTGGCCTTGCGATATTATTTATGCTTGTATCCTTAGTGTCATCTAAACCTGGTTATTTTTAGACTCTTTTTTTGATAATTTGCTTTAAGGCTGCTGTTTTAGTTCTCCTAGCTATTTAATCTTTTTGTCTTTGGCTTTAATTATGAGAAGTGATTTTATTTCGGAAACTTTGTTAGATAAGACTAGAATTTGTGTTTAAGGTGTCACTATCATAATATTTATTTGTTGATAGTGTCTTGTTAAAACTCTCTGGCTGTTTTGTGGTTACTCATTTTTGTGGCATAAACAGTTATCAAACTTTAATCTATAGCTAATAAAATCTGGCTTGTGGTTGTCAGTGCAAATTGTATTAATGATATGAACTTTATTGGAGCTTGAGCATATCTAGCTTTAGTTGATTTTCTCACTCAAGACAACCTTACTGTAGTTATATGCATGGATTACTTTTATCAGTATACTATATCATCAAATTTCTTATCGTGTTCCAACTTGCGTAACAAAGTTGTATGCATTTTTTGCATACAATATGAGCTTAAATGTTTTTGGAACTTTTATTAATGTGCCACCATAAAGAAAACTGTTGTTGAGAATCTGTGCCACTTGGTAAATATAAATAGATCCTGGAATATGATTTATTGATATCCTATATTGAGAACTGTTGCATTTGGACAAAATGGTTTAGGTGATATGTAACTTGCTTTCCTATTAGCTAATTATTCACTGCATGATGGTGAAAAATGATGAGATAATCTGTACTCATTCCTTGTATCTTACTGCATAATTTATTGTTCAAATAATCATGGCGAGGAAAGCGTCATTTGTTGGACTTAGGATTGCAGACTCTAGTGTTGCATACATGATTTTGTTTGATTGTTTTATTCATGTCCATGCAGGATGTAATAGCTTGTGATGTCGTCAATCCAGATGACATTGATGTGACCTTTGAGTCAATTGGAGGGCTTGATGACATTAAACAAGCATTGCACGAACTAGTTATTCTTCCATTACAGAGACCTGGCTTATTTTCCCATGGAAGGCTTTTGGGACCACAAAAAGGAGTATTGTTATATGGCCCACCAGGGACAGGGAAGACCTTGCTTGCTAAAGCAATAGCGAAAGAGTCAGGGGCTGTTTTTATCAATGTCAGGATAGCAAATCTCATGAGCAAATGGTTTGGTGATGCCCAAAAGCTTGGTATGTATAATAAATGAAAGCACTGCATCAATGCCTCTTTTATAGAACTTGCTACTACTCCTTTATTGATGGAATTCTTCAATATTGTTTTATTCCGTGTAAAGTCTGTATGTGAGACCGATTCAAAAGCTCACACATTAGCTATCACTTTATCTACAGCCTGTGAACTTCCTCTCGACACAATTTTCATGCGACACTCTTTAAGACTGCTCTTACCAGCATCTGCTTGGTAAGATCACCATTTCTACCATCATAGACTGTAATAAATTGAATCTTTGCAGTTTAAGTTTTCATAACCATCTCTTTGACAGCTTTGAGAATCTCTTCTGGAACTTAGATAGGAAAAAAATCAAGGATAGATGAAGGTGGGATTTGGCTGAATGATGTTATGCTGGTGTCCATTTTGCAACACATGTAGGAGATATAAGCAATGTAATCTGTTTCCATTATCAATCCAACAAATATGCATGTGAGATAAAAGATGAAATAAATAACAAAAAAAAGAGATATTTTTATTAATGTTCACTAACAAACAAACCATGTAGGTCAATGGGACCAAAGGTACGATCCATTAATGACATACTGTGGAGTGTCCAAGCAAATCCTAGAAGCTAAAACAACCCAATGGGCTAGCTTAAGTGGTTGAGTGCTTTTAGCTTCATGCAAGTGGTCTTGCAGTCAATTCCCTAGCTTGATTGCATTTATTGCATGCTTCACTTAATGTCCATGTCAGGTCAGGCATTGCAATTAGGGATAGGTTTGCACTAGGGACCATTGGCTAAACTTCAGTCGCTTAAAAGTTAGTGATTGCCAATAAATTTCTTATTTATATCTTGAACCATGTGAAGTGATACTGGTTTCAGATCCTTGGTCACCTAGCTCATCTAGAGAACCCTCAAGGGGTTTACTTCCATTGCGTGATGGAAATAGTATGAGATCGAAAATGTCATCCTGTCATTGAGGTACGCAATGCAAGATGATTAGTGGGAGCAAACCTTGCCTTGAAATGGCATGATCGTAATCTTGTTTGGTCAATGATGGGGTGCCATCCATGAATCCAGGGAAGTGCATGGGAGTTTCCCCTTGAGGTTTTCCTCGGGGAAAATTTTTCTTGAAAGCTAAAAGCTAAAGTATAGAATAATATAAGCTAAATTATTGAATGGAGAAGTAGCAAAAAGCATAAGCAAATATAGAACATGATAAAGGGCTGCATTGCCATAAGTAGGTGCAGAAGGTCTGATGGGCTACTTGGAGTGGTTGAGTGCTTTGATCTTCATGCAAGGGGTCTCAAGATCAATCCCTTGGGCTGGTTGTGTCTATTGTATGCCTTAGTAGATGTCCCCGTTACCCCCTCATACCTAGGGATAAATAGATGAGATTTTTCTTCGATGATCCACATTGTAGATGGTGGTCTTGGTAATGGTATCCAACATTCTCCATAGTTGGTAGTCCGTAGATGCCTCTTATATCATATGCTCAACTCACTCATTTGATGATGATGGTGCCCTAACACACGAGCTACATTAGTCATTTTTTCAACAAAGAGTTTACATTTAATGTATTTGGCATGGACGTAAGGGTCATAGGTTGAAATAGATAATGAATCATGATGCTTGGGCTGTTATCCATTTTGCGTTGTTTAACGTTGGTGATCATCATCCATTTCCTAGTCAAGTGTTGCCACTCTTGGGGAAAGTGATACTATTGGGGAACCTATTGTAGTAACCACAACCCTAAATTTTCTTGACAAGAGGCAAATTTAGGGTCCCCTCATCCAAAACACTAAGGCATCTATCTAACCAAGATCCTAAGCCCATTTTTTACCCCTGAACTGCAATACATGTGGAGGTTGTAACTTAGAAAATTCATAAAATTTGATGAAGGGTGCATTACAACCTTTCATCACATCACAAATCAATATCATATCAATGCAACCACAATTTGCAACACTAAGTTTCATCGCAAATCTCTTTGCGATGTGTGACTTGCCAAAAGCACTCGATCGACGCATAACACTATCGCATCCTTGAGCGTAAAGGTTGTTAAATGCAATTAATGCACATTTAATGCACTTCCCATGACATAATTGTTATATGTAACCCCTCCCCATTTCATTTTCATTGTGATATATTGTTGCAAGTCTTCCTTGGATTCTTGCACTATGCCGATTGTTGGAAATATTGATAAATATTTCAGAGCATTAAACATTATTAGCATTAGATAAACATAGACAATCATTAACACCATTCAACAATGCACAAGATCAAAGATACTGGACACCAAATATTTTAGGTGGAAACCCTTTTGGGAGAAAAACAATTGAACGCTTCTTAATATTCGTCTTCAAAAGCTCCAACTTCCAACATTTTCAGTGACCACTGAGGGAGGCTCCAACCTCCTGATTTACAGGCTACAACCTGATGGATGCTCCAACACCCTGTTTACTCGCTGCTATTGGATGGATGCTCCAATGCCCAAGTTTATAGGCTCCGCCCTAATGGATGCTCCAACACCCTGTCTACTAGCTGCTACTGGATGGACGCTCCAATGCCCATGTTTATAGGCTCCGACTTGAAGGAAGCTCTAACACCCCGATTTACCAATTGCTATTGGAAGGATGCTCTGGCAACATGCACAAGCTCCAACTTGTCCTAGCACCACCTTGTTACCCTGAATTGTTCTTAGGGTCCAACTCGAAGGAGACTTCACTCTCTTGCTGTGCACCATCTTGTTACCCTGTAGATAGAAGATAAGAGAATAGGATAGATACCACAAGTCACACTAATCGACCATTACATTCACTGCTCAGTCATTGTTGTCAACGCGCACTATCACTACCTCTACTTTTGCGTGACATTTCACAACCAAAGTGATCTAACTGTAAAATCCTAGCAGCAGACTGCTCATCAAGCAACTGCACAATGCAAGCTTTGCTCAACATGTAAACCCTAGCATCTTGTTATCAATGCTCAAATACTGCTATCAACAATTCTGCTGTTTTGCCTCCTCATCTCAACCTGTAGAACAAACCCTACTCAAACCCTAGCTGTAGCATAATACACCTTCACTGTCATATCCTTCATTGCAAACTTCAAGACAATCTATGTATCCAACTGTTGTTGATGTATCCCTAGATGTGCAATCAGCTACTCATCTCAACCTGTAGAACAAACCCTACTCAAACCCTAGCTGTAGCATAATACATCTTCACTGTCATATCCTTCAATGCAAACTTCAAGACAATCTATGTATCCAACTGTTGTTGATGTATCCCTAGATGTGCAATCAGCTACCAAGTTGCTATAGTCAGAAAATTTCAACAGTTACTGTTATCACTATCAAGTCAAAGAGACAAGCCATTCATTGTTGTCGTATCATTTCAAGATTACATAGAGATGACTGTCATATACTAGGTCACTGCTATATGTCTAGGGCACTGTCATATCAAGAGCACTGTCAAATATCAAGGGCACTGTCATATATCAAGGTGACTGCCATTACATTTCATTGTCAAGTCTAATCACACAATACTGTCATACTTGTCATTACATATCATACAAATTACTGCCAAGATTACTGTCATATCACAAGGTTGCTGCTATATCACAAGATTTATGTTACATACAAGATTACTGCCCTATGTATCATTGTCAGGCCAAGTCATGGATGACTGACCTACTACTAAGTTTCAAGGACACTCAATCATGTGTCAAGGTCATTGCTATGTCAACAAGGTCAATGCCATATCAATTTGTATCATACCTCAAAAGAGAAACATGACTGTCATACCTCAACCTTTGCATTACAGTCACTGCCCAAGCATCACTTCCATGGATCACTGGCCATACATCATAACCATGCACCACTTTTATACTGCTGTCAAGCCATATTGTCATAAACATAAATGTCAGGTCAAACCATCCGTCACTGTCTAGGTCACTGCCATACAAAGTCTCTGTCACTACTGTCATACACATGTAACACTGTCAAGCTCATCCAGGCCTAACTGTCATACAACCATACACATCATCATTACTTTAGCTGTCATATTAAGGATCACTGTAGTAGGGTCACTGTCATATATCCATATCAAGGATCACTGTTGTGTGACAAGGTTGCTGCCATATATTTTACTGTTGCTGCTATATGGATCACTATCAAGTCAAGCTGTCATTCCTCAAGGTCACTTCCAGATCTAGGTTGCTCAGAGAAGAACTTGCAATATTGTCATATCTTAAATCACATTACTGTAATAGATTAGATAGAGTAGAAAGGGAATTTCAAGCTACTTCAAAAATCACAGGAAGATAACTCAGACTTCACATCAACTCGCATCACTTCAACAATAGAAACTTGCATCAACAGAGAAGAAGTAGCTCACATCCATTGTGTCACTGTCACATAATTCGGGTGGATCACAAAAGGTGTTACAGTTCATGAGGAACTCAGATCACTGGGCAGAGGTATTACTAACATCATTGTCACATCAGTCACTGCTATAGCACAAAAAATAACTCGCATTCCATAGAGAAGAATAACCTCAGAAATAGACTCGCATTTGCCTGTAGAGAATCTTGCATCAATCATGAGAAGCAACCTCCTTAGAACCTCACAATATCTTAGAAGTATCCTCCACAGGGACTTGCATTATCACAGAGACCAATTCGCATTTCTTCCACAGAAGTATAACCACAAGAAACTTGAATTGGCTGGTCAGAAATATCGCATTCCTCAGAGAATATCCACATGAAAAACTCACATTGGTTGGCAATATAACCTCTTCCAAAAACTCGTATTTGGCCTTAGGAAGAATCTCAGAAAGTCATCCAAATTTCTTGTGACAATGAATGAGCATTGATGGCTATATATAATTGTTTCATCAAGCGAAGGGTAACATCTATTAGGTGAGCCGACATAAAATTTGAAATTCAAATTTCAAATTTTAAAATTTTAGAGCCAATTGAAGCCTCCTTATGGAGGGAAAATAACTCAAATTGTCTTAGAATTAAACAAAACCCTATCTGAATTAGGGTTTACATAATATTTTTTTCAATTCTTCCTTAATAAATATCTTTATGCTGCCACGAAATTTTGCTTCATTTGCCCGGGCCAGTTGAATGCTAACATATCAGCAACCCTTTGGGTTTTTAGCCCACATCAAGGGGCTTAGAACTTTGACCAAGCATATCTCTCCAACCATGAGGCCTCTCGTGATGATCCACATACCGTTGGAATCGGCACGACGAGAGGAATCCAGTTAAGATGGTTGTGCGAGCAAATAAGTTAACCTTCATCCTCAAAAAATTTAATAAATGCGGGGCTACTAGGGCTTTCCAGGGGCTTTGACCATTGGAGCTTCCAACTAATGACGAATATTAAGAGTGTTCAGTAACTGCCATTGGCATCAGTGACAACACCATTCAACATCGATTGATACTTCGCATCACACTGCCTAGAGTTGTAATGCCTGCGCTTTACCACACCATGTTTTAGGTCAGTTTTTGTGCATCCTCTTCTCGCATATGTTTTGTCAGTAGATTGTAAGCGTTACCCTATAATTTTGGCTCGACCATTTATATACCCTTTGCCTTTGACTTATAAGTGTTGGAGAAATCAGGGTTCCACACACTTAGTCATTTTCATTTTCCTCTTTGCTATTGTGCCATAGTTTCACATTGCATTGTTGCATTACTACCTTGCGCAGCCCTTAGAATTTTCATTCAACGTGCATCGCTCTTTGATATATAAGTGTCGCCCCCTCTTTGTGCCACCTTAACCCTATTCTCATTAGCACGCATGAATCCTTCATTGCGTCGCATATTTGTTGAGAAATCAAGGTTTTAGTGTTACGCTACGATGCAATCCCTTTGCATAACATGCGATGAAGTTATGTGGTCTGTCACATCACATACATAATTGTGTTGTGATCCATCCCAGCAAGGGCGTATTACCAAGTTGCGTCGCACAGGAAAGATTTATAGGGTGAATACACTGATTCATATCATGACACAATCTTGTTTGATAGCATAATTTTTTGCCTTGTGCCACAAAGCATCTCCCGGGCTCAGACTACATTGCTCTTTTGCACTGCGCCCCGATTTACTTTTAGCTTATCTTTGATCTTCCAGGCTTGGTCGATTCACAATATTTCAACATATCATCGTTCAAAGATATATGGCCCCTCCCAAGAGAAGACTTGGGAAAGACCCTATGGAGGAAGAAAATGAGGAAGTCCTATTGCATCGGTGCCTATCTATGTTGATACCACATGTTATATTGATAAGTCAATTTCTCTGGAGTGGTCAGAAATCTACAATTTGTTTGTGATGAAAGAATATCCGAATGGGGAGGAAGACATTGGGGTGTACCAAAATGTCAGGAAGTCATGGCTGCATAAAGTGGCTTCTCATCCGGCGGTATTTCCGTGCAATGAGACCATATAATGGGTACTCAAGTGTGTTGAATGGTGTTGTCATTGATGCCAACGTTGGTATTTGAATGCTCTTAATATTTGTCTATGTATTGCATTGATTGGAGGCTCTATTGGTCAAATGAGGAGCTCCTGCGGTGTGGTCATGATGCCCCACCTTTGATGAAGAATTTGAATGAGAAGATTATTGAAATTGCTAGTGAGATCATCATCAGGTGATAGAGCTTGTCACGTCGAATGCAACGGTAGTTGGCATGCCTCGTAACTCGAGAATATATGTCTAGTCAAAGTTGGAACCCCATTGTGTGGTCAATGTGCCCCAAAATGAGATGCTAAGGGCATCTAGATGATTGGTTAAATATTGGCTTTATATTCAAGAAAATTTGATTAATTTGTGTGAGTCTTATCAGCCCTCAAAATAAGAATTTTTTCTTGTCCAAAATCGGCTTGCTACGGGGGATCATGTCAAGGATTTTTATTGAGAAAATAACTAAAAAATGGTGACTAAGTCGGCTCAGTCAGAGAAAGAATTTGAAATTTTAATTATTGACGTTTTGAATTAGGTTGGCTCTGTCAAAATTAATCATTTATTGAAGTCGGCTCCAGGGTTTTATGGGTTGGTGGGCCCCTCTTATTAACCCCTCATTTACTTTATATATGGTGCTCGGTTCCTTCTAAAATTATGAATAAAAAAACACTCACATTTCTAAGCATTTCGTCTGATCTGCCGAGGCCCTATATAGTCACGTTTATTTGGAGAGTAAGGCTGAATTTTTGTATTCTTCTGTGGCAAATTCATTGGGTACTCTTAAGCAGTTTTGGTCATAATTGCAAGCCTGTCCTAAGGGCGATTTGTGCTTAAATGTTTATCTTTTGGGTTGAGGTTTCTCGTTGAGACAGAGACGAATTTTCTGAGGCTTTTCTGTTGAAGGTTTTTAGCCTCCCTTGAGGCTCAATTTGGATTCATCTGAGGCAGCTTCTGTAGAATATTTTTGGACCTCTATGTGGCACATTTTCGCACCTGCTGAGGCTTTTTTTGTACTTCCTGAGGTCCTGTCCGAGGCCTAATTTCGAACCTCCTGTGGTAGTGTGTTGAGGCCTATTTGGTCTTCTTTTGGCAGATTTCTGTAGGACATTTTTCTGAGGCGAGTGTAGTCACGTTGATCTAGAGAAGGTTGAGTTTCTGAGGATGTTTTTGGTGCTTATTGTCTCATCTTCTGTTGCAAAATTCATGGGACAAAGCAGAGATTCTTGAAGGCTGGTTGATGTGCAACAAGGCTTGTTGAAGGTGCAAGTACAAGTCAAGAATAAGGGTCGAGTTGCTTTGGTACAGACCTCAGAGGAAGGCCAAAAATTAGCCAGTCCTAGTTGCTGAACAGAGGCTGCACTATTTCTGTGGGTACCACTGTGTGTGAGGGTCAAATCAAGTCTGTTTAGGCCTGGTCAGGGCTTAGTGAAAGACAGATCAGGCCGCTGAAAAGGAGTTGAATATGTTGAATTTTTGTAGCTATGGTCGGTCTTCATAATTGATATTTTATCCCTCCAAATATATGTAAGACATGTTCTTTATGTCAGCTTTGAAAAGAGGGAATTTTGAATTTCTAATATTGAATTTTTGGCTCCAAAAACATAAAGTGGGCCCTCCAAAAATTTAGGTCGGCCAGTCCCAAGGACACACCCTTTCAAGCTCATTTGTCCACTATATAAAGAACATTTTGTCCTCCTCAAGCAAGCAACTCCAATCTTCTGTATATAGTGAAGGAGAAGGAGGCAGACTGAGCTGAGGCAGATCACGACCCTAATTTCTATGAAGACCAAGCTTTGAAGCAGACCAATTTCTGGGCAGAAGGATGAAAGTCTGAGCAGAACGAATCTCTGGGCAGAAGGACGAAATTCTGGACAGATGGACCTCAGTTGTCTAAGGCTACTTGTAAGCTGTTTGACCAAGTGTGACTAGGGCTGTATTACTAGTCAGTTTGACTTTATGTTTGACAGTTGACTTGAAGAATTAGATGTATCTCTATTGAACTGAATAATTTTTCTAAGGAAAAGGTCACTGGGTTTTCCCAGGGTAAAATGTTTGTGTTTTTTGTCTGGCTGTCTCTTTATGATCCTATTGTCATTCTTGTTCTACTGTTGAAAATCTTCTGTGTAATTGCTTAATGATGAATGTGAATACGAATGGATTAAAGTAAAAATCATTGGAAGTAATTATCAACAGAAACCTATGAAATAATCCACATGGTTTAAGAGTGTAGGTGAAAGAGCAGCCTTGTGAATTCTTGAAGAAAACCAAGATTCTGAAGAAGAATCCCAAGTTAAATGCCCTAAAAGTAAGTTTCTATTTAGTATTAAGAAGGAGTGAAAATCCTAGATAATTAACTGAGAGGCTTTAAGTCATGATGAAACAATGCCGCAAATGTCGGAGGCAAGGCCTCAGTGTGAGCCACAGAAGGCCATTAGGCCTCAGTCCAAGTTACAGAAGGTTGAAAGGCCTCATGAATAACCTCAGAGAGAGAAATCTCAGAAGGAGTCTGAAGTTTCACAGAAAGTGGAAAGGCTTGTGAAGACTGATTAGGGACTGTTTTGAGTTTGCATGATCACAATGATACTTTTGTCTAAATCAAGTTAATTCAATGGTTAAACATGTATCATACCATAAATCTGCTTATGGTGTATCTGAAAGCCCTAAATTTATCATGATGAAAATTAAGTTAGAAGATCCTTCTGTCCTATGGTCTATAGATCCTTTTTATGCTCTGTGACAACCTTCCTTGAAAATGATTTGTCAAGTTCAAAAGAGATGGAAATTAAAGAGCAGGGAATAAGAAGCATGATCCTAAAGTGTGTGGAAGTTTTAAAGCTGTGACAAGGAACTGAAAATTCTCACCAAGAGGGTAACTTCAGGAGGACCATAAAGTGGCCTCAGTTTGACAACAGAGAGGCCGAGTATAAGGAAGCCGAATTAATTTAGGGGTTCGAATATATTACTTGACATCAGATCTTGATAGATTGATAGCCATTCATTCTTGCAGGCTCAAAGCATTTCATTCTTTAAATCCGTGAGCATATATTTTGTAGGAAGCCTAGATGTCTGAAAGAACGAATTCTTCATCATTTTAGAAGGTCAAATATCAAGGATACCTATTTGAAGGTCGTGGTGATATTAGGGTAGCACATATTTGGGAGATCGAAAATCTCTTGTGGAGGTCGAGTCATTTCTGGGTTTGTCTTTGTAAAGAACAAACTATTACCACAGTGATTATCTCAGAACCATGGAAGGACCAGTTCAGATGTGAAGAAGGCATCTCCAGAGTAGCTGTGGCTTCAGCTGTTTGTACAAGCACTGAATGATTGTCTATATATAACTCAACCTCAAGATTATTTTTTAAGCTGGAAGATGTTGTTCTTCTACAATGCCAGAGAGGTTGAATGCAAGCTATAGTTTGACAGAGATGAAGCATTCCTTGAATGTGAAGGTAACTGATCTATAGAAATTTGAGTTGCAGGGTCAAGTTTAAGCTCTGTTTGGGCAACTTCAAAGAATCCATTTGAATCTTTTATAAGAAAGTTGCTCCAGAAGCAGAGGGAGCTGATAAAAGAAATCATAACTCTTGTGCTATGTGCCCTTCTTGGAAGATCTGGTAGCCCTAGTGTTTGTAAACCCTAGATTAATCTTGAAGAATAAGGAAGCCCTAGGGTTTGAGGATAAAACCCTAGAGCTAGATGTAGATAAATGTTTTTGCTGAAAGAGGAAATTCTAGATCTTGCAAGGAAGGAAGCTGATGATGAGGACGAAGTTGATGAATTTGCAAATGGAGTTCAATGATTTCTGCAAGAAAGCAATAATCAAGTGGGAACTGTCAAACTCCCATCATTCCTCAAAAGATAAGCACTTAATATCTTTCCTCCTTGATTGTTACTGTTTTATTTCTGGTCAACCTTTTTGTCCTTGTATCCTTTTGCTTGGTTATAATCGTTCTTCCATGGCTTCTTGATGATGTTTGCATATAGATTATGAAGGCTTCCAAGACTCTGGCAGCAGGCGGAAGTATAAGGAAGAACGAAGCAAAGTTTATGGCAAGAGGATTCTCTCAAAAAAGGTAATTTGCGTTCAAGAGGGAGAAATAGTACCATGACAGATGAACATAAGAGCTTCTAGTTCAGACGAAGTAGACTATCAAGCTAGCAAGTTTGAAAGAAAGATGCATATGAAAATTGTGCCAAGACTTGAAGGAAAGTCCGTGGTGACCTCCAAGGGGATCTACAAGACTTCACATGCAACATTTGGCAATATAGAGAATTACAAAGTAAGATTCATGCAAATTCTCCTAGTAAGAGGGAGAAGGCTGTGTTAAGACATTTGCTCGAAATTGTCAGGTACATTTCTGTTAAAATTATTATTTCTACGATTTCTGTTGAAAGACCATTTTCCTCATTGAAGTAATTGAAGAAGACTTGTACATAGAGCTACCTCGGGATTTTGATGTACATGAAAAGGAGTCTCATATTTGAAACAAAAGAAGGCTTTGTATAGACACCACAAAGGTGGATAAAGGTTGATCCTATATGATTTATTTTTGACAGAAGCAAAAGGACTCATATGACAGAGGAAGTAGTCAAAGCTTCCTCAGGAAGCCATGCTTTAGTTTCAAAGGGAGCTGACCTTTGAGTTCGAGATGAAAGTCCTAGATTTGATGCATTACCTCCTTTTATAGTGTTGAGGTCCCTCGAAGATTTTTGGGAGGATGGATTGGCATTGAAATTGATGATATGATACAATAACTAGAAGGCTGTAGTGGTAGAGGGAGCAGCCAAGAATGCCACAACAAGAATTGTTTCGGAAAGTGCACCCAGTTAGGGTAATAGGAAAGTAGGCAATCAACTTATGGTTGAACCAAGGCATGTGGCTCAACATGTGTTGAAGTACCAACATGGTACAGTGGGTTATGGCACACCCTGTTATGAGATATGTCTCAAACAGTGACGTATAGCTACAGGGATATATAGATTCAGATTGGGTAGAGAGTGCAAAAAACAAAAAGCGTTTATCGGGATATTGCTTCAGTTTGAGCTCTATTATGATTTCTTGGATGAACAAGAAGTAGACATTTGTCACAGTCAGTACTGCGTAGGCCGAGTACATTGCAGCTTGGTTGGCAAGTTGAGAAGGAATATGACTTTAGAAATTGCTTGCAAGATTGTTTGATCAAGTGTAGGTGACGACCATGATGATAAGTCAAAGCATAGTGAGATCTAGTACCAAGATATGGTATAGAAGGAAGCAGCGTGGCCTTAGTAGTATTCTACAATCAAGCAGATTGTTGACAAAGCCTTTGTCCCAGGATGAAGTCTGTATACTTTAGGGACAAGCTTAGACTCGTTGAGAATGCCTTCCTTAGTGAGAGGGAGTGATGTGATAGCATTAGGGGCAAACATTCTCCCTAGGTCAGAATAGAGACAGGTCAAAGTATTGACCAGGGGCCACAAAATGTGGTTAGGGAGAATGGCCCAGACAACATCAAGGCCCAGAGTGCTCCCCAGGTGGGCGAGTGAGTGACTCTAGCATTGGGCAAGAGTTACCATTCAATTAGTGTGCCAAAATGGTAATAGCCCAGGGTTTCACCATAGGTCATAGGTGTTGACCAAGTTCCAAGTGACGACTTGGATAATTGGTGAATTGCTCCAAGTGATGACTTGTTGAGCGTGCTGCTGATGCAGGATGCTTTCCACTAGTGGTGGATTGACACATCAACATAGGTAGCTAATTTAAGGACAATCATTCTCTTAGCGTCATGTATGTTGACCAAGATTAGGGAGAATGGTCTGGTAAAGGACAAACATTCTTCCTTAGTCAAGTATATTGACCAGGATTAGGAAGAATGGTCCTAGAGGCCCAAAATTACTCAATGATAGAGATGAGTAAGTGCCTTTCAGCGTTAGGCTTAGTCTACTCTCCAGATAGGTTGAGGAGCCCATTTAGGATCATGGCATGGAGTGAGGCTTTTGGATTTGTGACCAAAATACTCAAATGGAATGATTGTGTCCCTAGGGTTTCACCACGAGTCAAAGAGATTGACCAGGATGATGGTGAATGAGGACTCGTCAGTATACAATGGGTTAGAGGCGCCGACTAGAACCATGGTAATTAGATGATGCTAATGATGTACCATAGGTCAGAGATGCTGACCAGAATTGCTGTAGATTTTTACCATAGGTCAAAGATGTTGACTAGGATTATGGTAATCAGATGACGCTGATGCTGATGATAAATAATGAACCTTTTCTTAGAGAAATTTGTCAACAAGAGAACATCTGATAGGTAAGAGGCCTTATTAAGCTTGGGCTGACTACAGGAAAGAGGGTCAAAGTAGCCCTGAAGAGGGTGCACTCATAACTTGTGTGATCTTGTTCAACTACTATGGTATGAGGGCTTGTTGAATGTGTACATGAATAAGAGTTCTTATAAAGGTTACTACTAGATCAGTTTGCAAAGGTTTACTTGTTGGATATGTTGAGACTGTTGTAGTTGCCATGCTATTGTATATTTTGAGTATAGTGGAAGGTTCAATAAGCATTGCATACAACAAAGAGTATTTATGGTGCCATGCATAGCGATTTGAATGATGTTGCTAAGAGAGTGGGTAGTTGTTGAGGTTTGCAAGCATATGACAGTGTCTGTTTTGAAGAGTTGTATTGAGGTTTGAAGATTTGATATATTATTGAGATTGATGAGCAAAGTGTGATGTTCCTTTTTCTTGTGTTCCTTATGGATGGACTTTCAGGGTTGGAGGCAGACAAGTCACAGGTGCAAGTTTACTTCATCGGTAGGCCTAGGGGCTTTTGGAGATGTTTCATGGGGTTTTGAGGAGTTCCTATGGGATCCGATGGCATTCGCTTGGCATATTCCATCATCTGCACAACTTGCCTTTCGTTTTGTTGCATTTCGACAACTTTCGAGAAATAGGGTTATTTTGGGCCTAACTCAATTGATTACGCTTAAGGTGGCATTCTGAGAGGAACACTTGACGCAACACTTAGTGTAATAGCTCGTTGGAACCATAACGAGGAGATGTACAAGATGGGATGGTTAGAAGTGATTTTCAGTGACCTGGGGAGGCATGGTGGCCAATTTACCATTTACCCACATTAAAAAGAATATTTTAATTGAAATAAAAAGAGGGAAAGTGCTCCATGATTAAAATAATAATAAAATAGGCGGTTCTAGGGGGGTCCATTAGATTTATAAAAAGAGGAGGAGGCCATTAGAGGACATCCTGGATTTGATATTTCTTCTTGTATGAGAGGTTGAGAACTCGATTTTCTATTCCATTGGTAGCCCCAGGACAAAAACCCTCGGGGGATTCAGTGAGATTGGGCGAGTACCCATCTCCCGTTGGTGAATTCATCCAAAATTCACAATAGAGCTCAAGAGTGACATTTTAGTTCAGTTTTGGAGGGCCAACAACATTGGAGCAGATTCTTAAGGCCAGTTCTCCATCTCAACTATTTTATTGTACTAGCATGTAAACCCTAGTTTCTGTTATAATAAAAGGTGAGTTTATTTATGCTTATAGTGTTATTGAATTGCATGCACTCTATTTCTATTTTACATGGCAATCTTCTATTAATTGAATGGTTATTTTATGGAGAAATTTTGGGTTGAACTAGATTTCTGCAAAATTAGCAAAATATCTCGTTTGGGATATTACACAGAGAAGGATATGGGTTGGTAATGAATTTGTACAACAAAGAATTTATGTATACAACTATCATGTATTGAGAGTATGGTTAAGTGAATAGTGTTAGTTGTAACAATGACTTTTCAAGATTGGCCGCTAGTTCACTTGCATGTTGTTGATTTGGGATACTGCAAGGGTTGGACAATGTTGATGCATTGGGTAGAGATTGGTTTATATTGTAAAGATATTTTTGACAACAACATCGTTTTGTTGGGTAGAGAAGAAGTTGGAGTGTTGCTGAGTCAGGGATCAGATTGTTGTTACAAGCTGCTAAGGTTTGGTTGTTCTATAGGTGGAGATTAAGCGTTGATGCTATGGTTGAATGAGTTTGGGATGCTACTGATACAGTGATTTCATCTCAGAGACCTGTTATGGATCTATATCTATGCTTCTAGGGTTTTCCATGGATATATGTGTTGAGTTGCAATATATTTGTTTGTTGAACTGAGAGCATTTAGTGCTGCTGATTGATCAACTAGGGTTTGGTGATTTTGTTGCTGATGACCTCATGACAATATTGCAGATCAATAGAATCAACATATTGTTCTTGATATTATTTATGTTGATATTGAGCACATGTGGATCCAATTTGAAAATATATGAATCGTGGTTCGTTGTGGTGAATTGTAGGTTGGAGCCTTTAGGGCAAGTGGTGGCAGGGTGGTGCAAGGCGGAGATTGGAGTCCCTTTCAGGGCGGACCCTGAGAACACTTCATGGTGGCAGGGTGGTGTCAGGGCAAGTTGGAGCTTGTAGGGCGTCAGAGTGTCCTAGTTAGAGCTGATAAACTAGGGTGTTGGATCATCCTTTCATTTGAAGCTGATAAAGCCAAGGTGTTGGAGCATCCTTTCAATTGGAGTTGATAAAACCAGGGAGTTAGAGCTTCTTTCAGATTGGAGCCTGTAAACCATGGTGCCGATGCATCCTTTCAGTTGGAGTTGATAAATAAGGGGGTTGGAGCCTCTTTCCAGTTGTTGCTGGAGAATCTTAAAAGTTGGAGCTTCCTGTTGATGTAATCCTTAAAGACCTATATTAAAAGCATTAGGTGGTTTTTCTCCTGGAAGGATTTCCACCTAAAACTCTCGTGTACTGTCCTTGATGCTATGCATTGTTGAATGGTGTTGTTAACTATTCATCTGATGTGATGCTGATTTATGTTTTGATCTAATGCTAATGTTATTTAATGCTCTGAAAATTAAAATTAATTAATTGAAGTGAAATATTGATTCATCCCCCTCTCAGTATTTCCAACAAAGTGTATTGATACAAGGGATATTACTATGAGAGATAGTCAAGGCAGTGAAATTGTTACATTTACATATCCTCGGATAACTGAGTATCACAAGTTACCAAAACATCAGATTGCATTCTCAGTGGCTTGGTACAACAGATTTAATTTGAATAGCAAAGACTTCCTAAGAAGTTGGTGGCAATACCCCAACAAGTTCAGAGGTAAGCCAGATAAGAGATATAAAACGAAGTCACTTGGGAGAGCATATTAGATTGCCGTAGCAATATGTTGTAGGCTATATGGCAAAGCAACAACATAATTTTTCAAGAAAAACTCTGTCTATTGCAATAGATTATAAGGCTTGGCACACTCATGTGACCTAAGAGTTACAAGTCCAAGTGCAAGCCTTATCAATTTTGGGGTTGGGCCCAAGTTAGATGTTTATTTTATTCAAAAAGTTATTTTGGAATTTTGATGTAATTATGTAAAAGTAAAACAAAATTAGAAAATAAAGTGAATTAGAAATTAGAAATGAGGGTAGGTGAAAAGTCATGGAAGGTGAAGAGTCACCTCACTTTTGTATAAATATAACCCTCTGGAGGAGGGGATCTTAGTTTTTGGACTTTTGGAGAACTTTTGAAAGGGAAAAGCTTGTAATCACCTTGAGGACTAGTTTTCAGCTTTATGCACTCCCACTATTGGGATTTTTGAAGAAACTTTATGATTTGGCATTGAATGTTCAGCTATAATATTTAGAAGCTTGAAGGGCTATGGCAAGGACTTTCTTATCATGTGTTATTGACTGCTGTAAGAATTTTCTTTATTGTTGTTCATTAATATATGATTGTTGTATATTTGTGGCAAGTTAATGAACTATTTTGTTAGCTGTAAACTATATACTTTTAGTTGTCATGTATCTTAATTAGAGATTGCTATCACTTTCTTTGAGATACATGCTTATTATAAATCTGCTGTAGTGTTCCTTGTACAAATTCATTTAAAGTATTTTCATTGAAGCTGATTTTACTTGCATTCCATCAAGGACTTAATTTAGAAGATGGCAGCCAAGCCGAAAAACCTGATGGGACTCTCATCGCAAACGGTTTGAAGCCTGGTTGGGGCCTCATACTAGAGAGATC
The DNA here is from genome assembly GCA_031772625.1 of Pinus tabuliformis. Taxonomy (NCBI): domain Eukaryota; kingdom Viridiplantae; phylum Streptophyta; class Pinopsida; order Pinales; family Pinaceae; genus Pinus; species Pinus tabuliformis. Next base: position 560,084,770 of record CM062805.1, on the reverse strand, counting down.
CCCTTATGGTTGTTGTTGGAAATACTGAGAGGGGAGTGAATTCATATTTCACTTCAATTAGTTAATTTTAACTTCACAAAGCATTAATTATCATTAGCATTAGATCAAAACATAAATTAGCAACACTGTTCAATAATGCACAACATCCAAGACAATACATGAAATTTTTAGGTGGAAGTCCTTCTGGGAGAAAAGCCACCGAATGCTTTTAATATAGGTCTTTAAGGTTACATCAACAAGAAGCTCCAACTTCCAAGGTTCTCCAACAACAATTGGAAGGAGGCTCCAACCCCCTAATTTATCAGCTCCAACTGAAAGGATGCTCTGACACCTTGGTTTGCCAACATCAATTGGAAGGACACTCCAACGCCTTGATTTGCCAGCTCCAACTGGAAGAACGCTCCAACGACTTGGTTTTATCAACTCTGACTGAAAGGATGCTTTAACACCCTGCACAGGTTCCAACTTGCCCTAGCACCACCCTACTACCTTGAAGTGTTCTTAGGTTCTAACTTAAAGTAGACTCCAATCTTCGCCTTGCACCACCCTGGCACCCTGAAAATAAAAGATAGAAGAATAAGATTGCTTTGGAGACGCTGCTCAGCGATTGCTATCAATACCACTGCTATACTACTTTTGCTCTTGTCATGTCATTGCCACAATATTGTGTAAATGCCACTGCGGTCACTACTAACTCAAGGCCATCACCAACTATATAAAATTTCTTTGCCCAAACCCTAATAACACAGATAACTATGCCAAGTACAACCCTCGTCTCAAAAACTCTACTTAGGTCATACACATGTCTTTGTGAAGCCTTGATATCTTTAGTTCAGGTAGAAACCCTAGTACAACATACATCAACATAATAGTGGCAATATCATCAAGATAATCTGGTTACTGTACTAGTAACATACACACAAATACTCTGCATCATATCAAGTCAAACCCGAGAAGAGATGTTCTCACAATATTGCACTTATTAATGATATGATCAATGGCATATGCTCAAAATGATAGCACAATATTACTGCCTTTGAAATCCTAATGGATGCAGATTCTAGCACAAACCCTACGTCATCAATCCAATAACATCATTATCTATCTTCAAACTAGCAAACCTTTCTCTGGTCAAACCCTAGCAATATGCAAGCTCTCACAACAACTTGCTCATAATCCTTTACTTATAATGATGATATCTACAATACAACTCAACACAATTCCAACAACAAAGTATCAAACTATAGTAGTTGTGATTCATAAAAAACAATCTTCTGCAATACAACCACTGGTATATCTTACCAAACAAAATTGTAATCACTTCAACAAGGCCCAGATGTGAATTTTAATGTCAATGCTTCTTCCTGTTTTCAAATTGGATAGTAATTGTAATGACCCATCTATAATTACAAATAGAATGTGAATATTAGCACACATATGGGCCATCCATATGAGAGCTACATATGCATGACCTGCATATAGTGCAATAGTATACATACTGGCTAATGTTGGACTCTATCTATGCTTAAGTTAATAAATCGATTATCAAAGTAAATTTCTAACTCACCATAATATATATATATATATATAAGTCCTTAATCAAAGATATATAGATAGAGAATAAAAATAATAAACTATGAATTAAATTTAATTGATGTATAATTTAATTTAATTATATGTTAAGATTCAAGAATAAAGTGAATTATTAAAAATTATAAATAAAATAAGTAATGTATTCCATAAAACATTATATTAAACTAAATAAAAGAAAACTATAATAAAATCAATTCAATCAAAAGAAGCAAAGTCGACAACCTCAATATATATATATATGTCCTTAATCAAAGATATATAGATAGACAATAAAAATAATAAATTATGAATTAAATTTAATTGATGTATAATTAAATTTAATTATATGTTAAGATTCAAGAATAAAGTGAATTATTAAAAATTATAATAAAATAAGTAATGTATTCCAAAAAACATTATATTAAACTAAATAAAAGAAAACTATAATAAAATCAATTCAATCAAAAGAAGTGGAGGTGGGGGGAGAAAGAGTTTATAAGTGAGTCGAAAGGGAGTTTTGAGGTAGGATTTTCTTTTGGAGAATGGAGAAAACAAAGAAGGAATTTACAACAAAGAGTCATAAACTGAGCAAAGATTACTGAGCCTTGATTGTTCTTGATTCTTTTGGGCACGGGGGCTAAGGTATTGAAATTCTGAAGTATTCTGGAGCTGGGTACCGAGGTTGTGCCCAGTTTGGCAGGGAGGTTTTGGTCGTTTTGGTAACGGGAGCGAGAGCAGGAGCAAATCGAAAACATCTTCAACCATAGGAACCCAGGTAGGTACTCAACACCAATTCTGATATTTTGAATTGTTATACTCTGTTAAAGACATTAAATTTAAGGCCTTACAATAATTGCTCTTATAAATTAAAAAGGGCTATTAGAAACCATGTCAAACTTAAATATTCTACATAATACCCCTTTTTGTGCACGTCATATAAATTGGTCAAACGTTGGTATTGGAGCTACAAAAAGTGGATCATCGGTCTATTGATCTGTTCGACATAATATACTCCATAACAAAATAAAATTAATTTATCTCAAACCTGTGACTTTGGGCAAATCATCGATACATGCACAATAAAATAATTTATTTGTGACTTTGAGCAGAATATCGATACTTGCACTACATGTGTTACTTGTAAAAGCTATTGCCATCCATCCATAATAGTTAATGATGTATTGGTCAAGGTTTAATAAAAACGAATCTCCTGTTCCTTATGCTGGCAACGTTGTATCCGCAATGACTTGAAATGCGATAGCTTACAAGGGCCATGCTAGCTCATGTAGCAGGGCTAACTTAGATTTTAGAACTTTGACCATCCAACGTTGCTTGCCACGTAGCTTCTATGGTGACCAGGTATTGCAATGCATTGTCCAGGTGGGTTCGCTATTTATGCCAAAGTTACTATCGTCTATGGCCAATGCCTCCGCTGTTATGTATTGTCGGCCAGACATCATCAAATATAGTGAGACTTCAGTCACTATGTATCCAATCGTTCCACTATTGTAATCATGACTTCTATCACGATTCCATTCAAACCTTGCCTTTGAAACTATTCGCAAGACCAAGCCTTGGAATTATGATTTATTTTGAATTTGAATTAGGACCCACTCCAACCATGGTTGAGAGTTCAAGATTTATGTAGAACAATGCCCAAACTTCCACTAGGCTTTAATCTCGCCAGACCAAACTTCCATATGACATGATGAGCTCGAACTTCTACCAAAATGCAAGCAATCATATTTATATCGTATTCAAATACTCCACTGTGAAATATCGGTTCATGCCATAGTTTGAAGGAATCTTTTTGGTTCTTGTTGAATTGATTAAGTGAGAACCAATATGAGCATAATCACACATTAGGTCCAATAAAAGAGATTGAAGCAGATAATCCACAAAATAGAAACATAAAAAATGTATCACTGTAATCAAGCGATCAAGCCAAAACAAATTACAAAATTTCTACCCCTAGAATGCTTTGTAGCTTAATCAAATGCCAATAGAAATGGAACTATGCCCCACTTTGCAGGTAGATTAGAATTCAACAATTGTAGGAGATGCATTGACTTCCGAAACACCAAACTCATCGAATGAACACATCTTGATCATATGTGGTCACCATACATTCGAAACATGCACTAGGTGAGAGAATGTTCCTCGGATACAAGATTGCTCACTTTCAAATCGATTCAAAATTCCATATGTGAACTTGAATTACTCAAACCCCGGATTTGATCATTTGTGCACAACATCATTTGTGACCCATCATGAAATATACTTGTGCCAAAACAATGTGAAATAACAAAAAAAAAAACTCAATATGAAAATAACTCAGCGTTAGAATTTCAGAGTCATTGCCCAATGAGAAGATTTGTAAGATTTGGTTGTGAATAGCCATCACAAAAGGTCCAAAACAATAAGCCCAATTGAACCTCAGAGTCAACCTTCTTCTAATCTCCACATTCTGCCCAGGCCTCCGAAATCTCAAAAAATATTTGTAGATGATGTGCGTGAGTTCTATTGAAGAATAAAGGGAAATTAGGTGTAGTGTGATTCTTCTTGACTTGATAACAATTTGTGGAGTCTTTTTACTTTTCTTGTTAGCTTAATCTTCTTCTTCTTATTAATGCATGTGTGTGTACTTCATCAAATTGCTACCAAAAACATAAGAACAAGAACACAAGATGTTGGCTCTCTGCCAGGGCCAAAACCTCTCTTCTCTTGAGAGGAAAACCCTTCAGTAAGTTTCTCTTATTGAAGCTTCTTATTGATCAATGCCAAACCCTAGACCCCTGACTAGAATGTCCTCCAAGCACAAGTCAAGTCCTTCCTCCTTTCTGCACTTTGTTCCCCAACACTTCCTTCTTCCGGCACTTCGTCCTCCTTCCAACTGTTATTAGATCTTGTTGCACTTGCTCTAGAGAAGATACCTTTGATGAGACCCTTTCCTTGAACTTCACCAACCAACAAACAAGTATGATTGTAATGGGAGGGCTGTTATAACCAATGTTGTTAAAAGCGCGATCGGGATTAAATCGGCGCCGGGAATAAAGCGGAAAAAATCGGCAAAAGCGGGAAAAAAGCGGAAAAAAGCGGGAAAAAAGCGTTTGGCACAAAAATATTCATTTTTTTTCAATTTTTTTTAATATCTAAACCATCTACAACATAAAATAAATACATTGACACATAAATATGATAAAAAAAACTAATATATAAGATGTTTAATATCATTTCTAGCGCTAAAATCACACATAACATTGAATCATGTCCTGAATAGTAAGTCCTGAGTCCCAACTTAGCCTCAAAATATCAACAAAAAATATGATAATGTATCTCATCATGTCATAATGTCATATACAATAAAATGAAAGTCTAATCCTATTGATTTCCTCTGCCCCTCTTGCGAGAAAATGGCACAACTTTCTCTTTCCCTCTAGATGTAGAAGCTGGTGCCTGTGCTGGTGGAAATGGCAGTGGAGTCTGACGTGCTCTAGAAGCTGAAGAACTAGTAGTAGCAGCTACAGGAGGCTGAGGTAGACGGAGACCACGTCCTCTACTGGTGGTAGTGGTAGCCCGGGTAGGCGGTGTCACCTCCTCCTCCTGCTCCTCCTCCTCCACCTGCTCCTCCTCCTCCTCCTGCTCCTGCTCCTCCTCCTCCTGCTCCTCCTCCTCCCCCTCCTCCTCCCCCTCATCCTGCACTAACCAATCATCAGTGGGATCCATGAGAGGCCTCTCGGTCTCAACCCTCCATTCAGCAGTGGTGTCAATCCCATCCAATGAGATGGCTTCCGTATCAGGTGTCCTCTCTAGTTGTCTCACCCACAATCGAAGATTGTAGTAGACATAGACCATGTCATTAAGTCTAGGGGACTCCAACCTGTACAAAGTTCATGAAATAATAATTAATAATTAATATTATAAAAAAAATATTGTTTAAAACTTTAATGAATTCAAAAATTTATTTGGAAATTTGCAATATTTTAAATGTTTAAGTGTTAACCTATTGCGCTTCTTGTTGTGTATTTTTTCAAATACACTCCAATTGCGCTCACATCCTGAGGAGCTGTATGTTTGGCTGAGGATGCGTACGGCAAGCTTTTGCAAAAGGGGTACTCTGCCACCATACATCTTCCACCATGCGTCTACAACAAAATTACAAATAAAATTTTAAATAAACATAAGAAAAAAATGGAATTTGAAGAGACAATGAAATTTGAAACAAAGTTACAAAGTACAAACTAAAAAATACCTGGCATTTTAATCGTCCTATCAGTGACAACCATCTCAAAGCCAAATGTGCCACCTGACATCTTATATGTCTCAATTTGTCTAGAGATCTCTATACGTTGTTCTGGAGATCTCACCATCTTCTGGACACAGGTTAATAATCCTTCCACGACCTCAGCATCAAAATCAAACCCACATGCATAAGAAAATGCAGGGTTCAGGAAAAGCCCAGCAGCATGAATGGGACGATGGAGTGTGTTGTTCCATCGCTCATCAATCACTTCCCATAGAAGGAGTTGTCTCTGAAACCCATCATCTCCCTTATCATCATAGTAGGACCGAATGGCTTCTTTGGCCCTGTCCATGGCTTCATACAAATAGCCCATTGCGGGCTTCTCACCATCAACCAACCGAAGAACCTTTACCAAAGGTTCAGTAACAGCGCACACCTCCTGCACTCCCGCCCAGAAGTCTTCCTGGTATGAAACTAGTCTGCACACGGCCTCTCCTTCTGGTTTGCGGCTCATTGACGAAGCACGCCACTCCTCTGAAAGAAACATTCTCTTCAAATCCCACATAGAATTCAAGAGGGATTGAAGAGATATGAAACTCGTCGCAAACCGTGTAATGGCGGGGCGCACCAACTCTTTGTTGTTGGTGCATTTTCTCATCAAGCTAAGCACAGATGTGTGATTGTAAATAAATTTTGTGATGCTTTTTGATGAGTCAACAATATCTTTGACAAAGGGAATTTTCCCTATGTCCTCTAACATCAAATCAATACAATGGGCAGCACAAGGTGTCCAAAATAAAGTAGGATGCCTGTCCATAAGCATTCTACCAGCAGCAACATAATTTGCAGCATTGTCCGTTATGACTTGGACAACATTTTCTGCACCCACCTCCAAAATAAACACATCCAGCAAATCACATAAAGTTCTTGTATCTTTGATTTGATGAGTTGCATCAATAGATTTGATAAACATAGTCCCCTTGGGACAACTAACCAAGAAGTTTATAAGGGTTCTCCCCTTTTGGTCAGTCCAACCATCTGACATAACAGTGCATCCTGTTTGTGCCCATGATGCCCTAAAATCCTCCAATCTTTGGGTGCAGTCACGCTTTTCCTCTTGAAGAATCCGGCCTCTGAAATCATGAAGAGAAGGGATTTTGTACCCCGGGCCAACACTGGCAATAGCATCAACAGTAGGTTGGAAAAATGGATTATTCCTTACAATGCTGAAAGGAATATCACTCCAGAGGAGAAATTTTGCCATCAACCTATCAGCTTGTTCTTTTTCAGTTCTTTTTAGCATTGAACCGATAGTTGGTTGTGAACCAGGTGTGGTTCGAGGAACAAAAAATGATGATGCAGCTACCGGATTGACTGACGCTGCAGTAGAACCAGTGCCACTTGGCCCACTTCCTTCAGCTGACCTTTTTAGTTGCCTTTTGAGTTCTTCTTTGGCCTCTCTAGTGTGCTCTAATTCTCCCAATGCTCTCATGGCTCTTTGGATAATTTCAGGATTTGTATTTATACAGGGCCCCACATCACGTCCAGGGATTTGTGCAAGGTGGAACTTCAACCTGTACACCCCCCCGAATATCTCCTTTCCACACAACTTGCAATTCAAGTTTTGTCTATCATTCGGAGCTTTAGGTTCACCATATTCCCAGAAAGGATCCAATTTCCTTGGCATGTTTGTTTTTGAATTTTGAATTTGCAAACCTATGGAAAAATAAGGATTAGGAAATAGGAATTTAGGATTACAAATTACAATTTAGCATTTACAAAATTACAAGTTACAAATTTACAAAATCCCAAGTTACCCAACCAAATGGCAAATGCCAAAAAACAATGAAAATCAAAAAACATAAACAATGTTTAAAAAAAATGAAAAAAAAAAATAAAAAATTGGTTCCCATAGTCATACCAAGTTACCCATCCCAAATCAATGAAAAATTACAAAAAAATCTTTAAAAACAATGAACATTGAAAACAAATGGTGCCCATATGAAATTTCTCAACCAAAAACAATGAAAAACAAAGTTTATAACAAGGAAAACAAAAAAAATTTAATCTACATACCGTTTTTATGGACAAATTGGTGATCTTGTCTTGGATTTCTCCTAAAACCACTTGGATTCGCTCCCAAACCCTTTAGCTCTCCTCCACAAGGCGTCTCCTCCTCCTCCGCGCGGCGAAAGTCAGAAATGACTAATAAAAAATCGATTTTCATAACTTAAAGCGCGCTGCCCCGCGCCTCGACGCTTTTTTCAATAAAAATCGCGATTTTTTCGGAAAAAATCGTTATAAAAAAAGCCCGCGATTTTTTGGGATAAAAATCGCGATTTAAGCGGGATAGTGATAAAATCGCGATTTTAACAACACTGGTTATAACAGCAGAGACAACCTCCTTCTCTTTACACGTGTGATTGTAATAGGATTTAGAACAACCCTATTACCTTTGCTTTTCTTCCTTGCTACTTCGCTTGACTGGGAGGCCCTTTAGGCCTATGTCTCTAGCCCAAATGATGAGATCTGTTTGGCTATGAGTCTTTGCTGTTATGACCACAGGAAACCTTCCTCTTCCTCGCACATGTGACTGTTTTTCCCCTAGGAACCAGCCTCCAACCTTCGCTTATGCTTCCCTTTACTTAGCTGCACTAGAGGCTCCTTGACTTTGTCCTTTTTCGTTCCTTTCTTGGCTCCTTAACTTCGCTGATTTCAAAGATGATTGCATTGTCTTTTGAGGGAGTGGACAACCTCTATATATAGAGGTCTGTCCCTCCTTTAGGCCGATTTACTGTTTGTAGGCCGACTTGCCTTCTTTGCCTCGGATGGGTTCTTTGGTGATGTCGTTGCATGGAGGAGACTTGTTGACTTTGCTTGGAGGTATTCTCTCGACTCTAATACATAAACATACATGGTGTAACGTGCCCTTAAGGTCTTCAACATTTTATTTTGACTATTTGACTCAACTACCTATTTCAATGAGCAAGAAACTCATTGACATATATTATAAAAATAATATTTCTTTTCTTGAATAAATACAAATCTCGAAAGTACATTTATGAAGATCGAACCTAGTTACATTTCTTTCAACACTCCCTCTTAACTAGGGAGGTATTCATGCAACATTACAAGGTGTTTGGCTATGTTTCAGTCTTGAAGAATTCACATAAGAGAAACTAGATTGGCAATCCATCTGTTATAGCATGATAGTAGCCAACATTATTTCCACAGCAAGGCCTTGACTGCCAGCTCTATCTCTCAATAGATCAGAGCACAATGTTGGCGAGACCAATGACTTATAGACACCTTAGTTATTGTCTCTCAAGGTGTATACCCACCCGAGTGTTCACTGAGTATGACCTTCTAGGACTATTCTTATCTTGGGTTCCCAACCCTCAAAGAATACCGTTTCTCTTGCCTGCTCTTGTCTTGGATGCCCTACACATCCTCAAAGAGTATTAGATGCCAGATGATTACCCAATCCTCCCATTCTTTCTTCCCAAGTGAAGACAAGAATGTTGTGTCTATCACTTCCTCTCAATTGAGGAAGACATGCCCAAGTATCCTCTGACAAGGTACTTGTCCAAGTTCCTTTGTAATTGGGAACTTGTTATAATTCCCTCTTAGCTAGGGACTTGTCCATACATCAACAACTTCTTCGTGGGTCCTCCAGCTGCTTGATCTCCTTCCTTCCTTTGATGTCATGAAGTCTTTGTTTGAACTTCTTCTTGGTAGGGCACCATCCATCAATCACTTTCCTTCCTGGTTTGTCATGTCATTGCTTCCTTCGTGGAAAGTGGCATTGTTGTCATATATCAAGTTCTCTTGTCATTTGGTTATTCCTTGTCATCTTATCTATGTTTCGGACTACTCTTCACATGGATGCTTCTTTATACTTGCTTATTCCCATGCTTTGATCTAGTAGCCCTTCATGACTTCATCTTGATATTGCTTCAACATTAAATGGTGCTTTTGTTGGATGGCTTCTTCATCATGACATCTTCGTAGAGTAGAATCAATTATTTGCACCTTTCATAACTTCAAGGCCTTCATTGGTGTCAAGGGTCCTTTGATCTTTTCCTTTCTTAGTCAGAGTTGTCCTGCCTTCTTTCGGGAGATGTATTCAAATTATCTTGTCAAATAGTGATTCTTGGTGATCATGGTCTTCTTCACATGCTTGATCTCTTTCTTCACTTGCTTCTTCTTGGATAGATTGGTCAACCACCTTATGCTCCTTGTGAGAGCACTTCTTCATTGCTTTGTTCTAGTACTAGTCAACATTTCCTTCTTCACTTGCTTCTTAGTCAGCAATCTTATACTCCTTATGTGAGTATTTTTTTTGTTGACCTTCATTGGATAGTAGTACATGCCTTTGAGCATGTCATTGGTGAAAGAGATTCTTTCCTACTTGATCATGTTATAGAACTATTCCCATGACTCAATAATATACAATTGATAACATGACTAAACTTTGATGCATACATACCTCATCTTTGATCTCTTTTGATCATCTTAGCTTCATTTGGTTGTCCTTGGTGTGGCCCTTCTTGCTTCATCTTAGCTTGCCTGCATATCACCCTTTTCTTGAATCCCATGGGTGGGATTCCCAATGAGACATCTGCTTTTGAAGTTTCCATCATAGGATCTTGAAGACCCGTATCCTGCAGATGTTTCTTTCCTTTTGATGATGGAGATCTTCTAAGTTTCTTAATCATTATAAATTTTCTTTCATTGTGGATGAGGTCCTATACTAGGTATGCTCCTTCTACATGAATACCTTGAGCTATATCTACCATGCTTCTATGTTCTAGAAGATATTTCTAACCATGCATTTTGTTCTTATTTATAAGTGCTTCTTCTACATGAGTATTTTGAACTCTATGTACATCATGCTTCTAGATTCTAGAAGATGTTTCTAGCCATGGAATTTTATTCTATTCCTACATGCTCCTATACTACTCAAAACTTTGAAAGAAGATTTTAAGTAAAGAAGTAGACTTAGTCATAGTAGAGATCCGAAGGATCTTCCTTCTTTTGTTTCTTGTCTTCTTCTTTCATTTCTCGAGTCACATGAGCTTCTTCCCTTTTTCTTTTGTTGTTGTTGTTGTCCTTCTTTAGTTTAGGACAATTCATTTTATAGTGTCCATATTCTTGGCATCCATAGCATTGGATTTTGGACATATCTTTGTTGTTTGTTCTTCGTGGACCAAATTTGCCAAATTTTCCCTCTCTTGGCCATGGTAGCAAATGCTTGCTCCTTTGATCCCACATCTTCCTTTGCTTTAAGTATTGTTTCCTCTATCTTGCATAGAGACCACATTTCACTTAGTGAGGTGGATTCCTTCTTGGCATATATGCCTGATGTGCAGTTGCCCCAATCCTCAAGTAGAGCATTGAGTATCTCTGTCGGATATGACTTTCCCTAGCTCTTGAAGTTGATCCCTCATCTCAGAGATCTTCATGAAGTAGGGAGCTCTTCCTTCCTTTGATATCTTCATCTTGTACAATTCATTTCGTAGAGATATCATTTCTCCATCTGTGCTTATCGAGAATAGCTCTACTAGTTTATCATATATTTCTTTTGATATTTCAAGTTTGGAGACATAAGGAATGAGAGAGTCTTTGATGATTCTATTAGAATCCTTTGAGCTCTTGTCTCATCCTTATTATACTTGGATAAGGCTTGAGTTTGTTCCTTAGTAGGAATAGTAACATTCCCTTTGATGTGTTCTAGAAGTTCATTCTCCTTGAGAAGTAAATCAGTCCTGTTCTTCCATGCAAGAAAGTTATTGGTACCTACCAATTTATTGCTTTCCTTGCAAAAAAGACATTGATGTATATCCAGAAGGGGACATATACTTCCTTGATAGGTTTTGAGATGTAGTATACTTGCTTTCTCCTTGAAGACTTGATGGCTTGCCTTCCTTAGATCTTGATGTTCTTCAAGTTGCTTTCTCCAAGTGGGCTTGCTTGATGACTTGTAGCTTGATGTAGGTCCTTCTTTGATCTGCTCTTCTTGTAGGTGCCTTTGTGTAAGGCTCTTCTTCTTGCTTTGTAGTCTTCCTTGATGAATGATAGACCTTCTTGTCCTTGAAGTGATTGAGACTTCTTGTCTAGATGCTTCAACTTTTGTAGATGTCCTTCCTTGATTAGTGTTCTTGAGATGCCCTTTCCTTGATGTGTCACCTTAGCTCTGATACCATGTTGAAGAATCAAGGGCAATTAGGTGTAGTGTGATTCTTCTTGACTTGATAACAATTTGTGGAGTCTTTTTACTTTTTTTGTTAGCTTAATCTTCTTCTTATTATTAATGCATGTGTGTGTACTTCATCAAACTACTACCAAAAACATAAGAACAAGAATACAAGATGTTGGCTCTCTGCCGAGGCCAAACCTCTCTTCTCTTGAGAGGAAAACCCTTTAGTAAGTTTCTCTTATTGAAGCTTCTTATTGATCAATGTCAAACCCCAGACCCTTGACTAGAATGTCCTCCAAGCACAAGTCAAGTCCTTCCTCCTTTCTGCACTTTGTTCCTTGACACTTCCTTCTTTTGGCACTTCGTTTCCTGGCACTTTGTCCTCCTTCCAATTGTTGTTAGATCCTGTTGCGCTTGCTCTACAAAAGATACCATTGATGAGACCCTTTCTTTATGATGATCCCTTCCTTCTCTTCACCCACCAACGAACTAGTATGACTGTAATGGGAGGGCTGTTGTAACAATAGAGAACCTCCTTCTCTTTGCATGTGTGACTGTAATAGGCTTTAGAACAACCCTATTACCTTCACTTTTCTTCCTTGCTACTTCGCTTGAGTGGGAGGCCTTTTAGGCCTATGTCTCTAGCCCAAATGATGAGATATGTTTGGCTGTGAGTCTCTGTTGTTATGACTGTAGGCAACCTTCTTCTTCCTCGCACGTGTGACCGTTTTTTCCCTAGAAACCAGCCTCCTACCTTCGCTTATGCTTCCCTTTACTTCGCTGCACTAGAGGCTCCTTAAACCCCTTCTTGTAGCCGTCTGTGCCTCCAAACATAGTTAAATGATTTTCTCAAAAATAATTCTTCTTAGCCAATAGATGGAGGCTAGGAAAATTCTTATTTTAAGGGGTTAATAGACCCATCATAATTTAATTAAAAATCTGAGAGTAAATGCCATTAATATACCAAACATCAAGCTGCTTGTAGCATCTCCTTTGGGGCTTCTTGACTACTGATTGGGGCTGCAACTTTGATGAGGTATATCTCCTTAGCCGTGAGGAGTTATGGAGCGTGCCACCTATCGTTGGAATTAGCATGACTAGGGGAATCAAATGAGGATGGGCATGTGAGCAAACTCAAAAATTTTCATCCTCAAATTCTTCAACAAGTTTGGGGCAATATTATCAGGAATTTGGGCTTCTAGGACATGGGCTGCCATAACATAATATCCATTGATGCTTCCGATCAATGTGATCTACAGACAAATAGTAAAAGCATTCGAGGATCGACGTTGGCGTCAATGACAACACCATTCAACAAATGTAAGCGGTGCATTCAACCATGTCAATAGTCTTTTTGGTGCTAGGAGGGCCATTATATGGTTGGTAAGATTTCTCATTCTTATCATTCCCAGGTTTCTGATCAAAGTAGTAATCAACCCATTATCTCCCAAATTAAGCTTGAGCCTATTGAAAGTTCCAACCCCGAAGAGTTTCCTCATATAAAGAATGTTGAAGCTTTATATGTGGTCTCGGAAGAAGAGTTATGATTTCTTAGACCTTTTACCCATGCTCACGCAAAGCGAAATTCCCAATCGCTGGTATACTACCTCAAAGACATGATGTGAAAAGACCAACGATTTCGAAAGGTGTATTAATAGACTTTGTTGAAGATTTGGTTGATTTGGTTCTAGTAGATCTAGTGTAATCTATTGAAAAATCTCATTCAACTTCTCCCCCTAACAAGAGGAAGAGGAAGAGGAAGAGTCACAAGGTGGTGAAAACTCTAGAGAGTAAAGGAGATCATAACAACTCAGATGGTGAAGGGCATCTAGACAACATGATGGCCAGTAATCAACAACATGCATCGATGGCTCAAGGGGCTTTGAACCTTGCAGGCTCTCTGCATGACTTGCCTTGACATCCTAAAAAACTTCTTTCGAAGTTTGACTTGGATAAATCTATCACTCCAGAAGATCATATTCAAAGTTTTTGTTTGGTCTTGCATTTGATGATGTTCAACACGAAGATGTGGTGTGTCAATCTTTTCCTTATACTTTTTAGAATAAGGTTTCCACTTGGTCTTACAATCTTCTTGCAACCTCTATTGCTAACTAGGATCAATTTTAAAACATATGAAGATTTTGAACAAATGGCTTGAGGGTTAGTTGCACAACTATGTAACAGGACAACAACGAGCATGGGTGAAGTGGCTACATCTAGGAGAGTATTGCTATAACACTTCCTTCCACATGTCCATTGGGATGACTCCTTTCAGAGCACATTATGGCTATGAGGCTGTGTCCTTTGCAAATATGGTGTTTGGGGATAGTAGAGCTCCAAGGGCGAGGGATTGGATCCATGAGAGCCAAGAGATCCTTAGGGATCTCAAGGATAATTTGTAGACAACGCAGAACCCACAAAAGTTGTATGTAGACTGCCACAGGAGAGAGAGGAGATTTGAGGTTGGGGACTTAGTGTACCTCCACTTGTAGTAGTATGCCAGTCTACACTGAAGCAAAAGGGGGAGGGCTGAGAAGCTCAAGCCACATTTTTACGGGCCCTATAGAGTGATCAAGTAAGTAGGAGAGGTGGCATATGAACTAGAGCTTCCTCCAGGTAGCGAGGTACATAACGTGTTTCACGTATCCTACCTGAAGAAGGCACTAGGACAATAGGTGACAACTGCTACAAAGTTACCGCCATTGGATGACGAGGGGCATTTGGTATTGGTTCCTAAAGCTATCTTGGAGGTGCGAGAAAGGAAGCTCAGGAATAAGGTCATTAGGGAGTTCCTTGTCAGATGGAAGGACTTACTTGAGGAGGCTGCAACATGGGAGGGAGAAGAGGGGTTACAACACCCAACATTGCAATTGCTCGAGGAAAAGCAAATTTTGGCAGGGAGGACTGTGATATCTCCTACTCCATAAAGTTGCTAAGTGTAGAAAATATTGTAAATTTTGGCGTTAGAAGCAATTTTGGCATTTTGGACATATGAAAAAGTGGGTGAATGGGTCCCATGCTTAAGAAAAGGAATCGAGAGGGAGTGCGAACTAGTGGAAAGTGGGGGCCACCAAGGAGAGCGCTTGGGCCAACAAGTATAAATGCGAAAGGGAGGCCTTCCTTTGGGGTATTTTGTCAATTGAATTTTAGAATTTGAGATCTCTTGGCGCTGTTTAGCACAAGGGACAAAGTGTTTTTGAGCACAAGGAGTCTCAAGCAAGATTCCAAGCTAGTTTCAAAGAACTTCGAGTGTCTCTGTAGCTAGTAGATTGAGGAGTCCATCACGGGATTTTCACGGATCTAATCCTTCAGTTGTTCGGTCAAATTGATCAGTGCACATTCCAGGGGTGCAAAAGAGGAGCGAAACACCCTGTGCACATTTGGGGAGGGAGTCTGTTGGTCAGATTTGTTGGGAAATTCCATTGCCGGAGAAGTGAGGACTTGGTGGTGTTTTTGCTGGAGAGATTTGGAGTTGATTCAGAGGGCCAATTTCATCATTCTTAAGCAGTGTGCAAGTATTCTTGGGGCAGACTGCGCAGGTATTGTTCAGTGCGAGTTGGGGAGCTAGAGATTTAGGTGTTTCCCAGAGATAATTCCATAGGTGGCTTAGAGAATTCATCGGTGGTGGATTTGGGGGTGCTCTAGTAGCAATGTTTCCAGTAGTGTGTACAACTAGCTAGAGAGCCACTCACACCATTTGGAGGGATTCCTCATCACTTGGATTCAACCCAAACCATTTCCTGGTTTTTGGGAGAGGAGTCCGGGGCTAAAATTTTAGAGCATTCCAAGCAGTACTTAGAGCGAAACCCTCCATTTCAGTTGCAAGCCAACAACAGTCTTCACTTGGCAGTGTGCTTTTCACTCTTCTAGGCCCTTCCTCATTTGGGTCAGAGGCTTCTTTCTGGGTTTTTCTCAGCTTGCTTAGCAAACACAGGTTCTATTATTTCAGGTCATTCTATGTACCCAATTCCAAATATTTAATAAAATGGCTCAGAGTGTTTTGTTGGTATCTCTTGTGTATTGATTTCATGGCTGTGATTTTCTTTATTTTGCTGTTCCTAGTACATTGCTTTGGTATTTGCTCCTAATATCCATTTAGGAATCTTACAAAACAACAGGGTAAGCAAAAGGAGAAGGGGAAGGAGAAGGACATGAGAAAAGTGAGATGCTTTGCTTATCAGTAGATGAGTGATCTAGATTGGATTACGATATTTTTTGTCCTCCATCTTGATGCATTCAGAGACCGTTTTTACCAGCGGGACATAGTTTGGCAAAACAAGGCCTGAAACCTTTTGGGAGCATTTTGAGATATCAAATGATGATTTTTTGGGGTAAAACTTTGTAGTTGTAGCTCAATAACTTTTCATGCTATTCGACACACAAATATCTATCCAATGGTGCAAGAAGCGCATCAATCAGAGTTCGTACGCGAAAGTTATGCCACTTAGAATTTGACCTTCCTGTTTTTACACCCATAATTCGGGAGGATGCCACGTCAACCTCCATTATTCATGGAAAAGGGGCTAGCCACGTGATTATGATGTAAAAGACTCTAGAAGAGTCTATATTGTAACTTTGATTAAGAATTGAGGTAGTCAAACTTAACCACTAGTAGGCTATTGGGTTGTGTTACAATTGGACCACTAGGAGGAAGAGGCATTTCATTCTTTTGAGTGCATTTGTTCCATAGTTGAGCAAAAATAGCCAAGAGAGATAGGAGGTAGAGCACACAGAGAGGATTTGTGCACTGTAGCAGCCCACGGGCCACAAGCCATACTTCTTTGTACTTGCAGCCATATTTCTAGACAGAGAAAGAGAGCGGAGCGACCTTACCTTCTTCTAGTTGGGTTTTCTCCCGAAAGGGTTTCCCAGAGCATATCTTGTGTCTTATGTGTGTGTGAGCTTTTATTTTGTCGTTCTCTATTTTTTGCATAATTTTCATTCGCATGCATGCACTATTAACAGTAAATGTATAGATCCAGAAATCTAATAAAACTGTGATAGTGTAGAATTTCAGAGTTTTAATGTAATATTATTAGATCTGTTGCGACGAACTGTCTAGTGGAATATCCATGATAGTTTACGAATCATATTGGCACCAGAGCAAGTTTCTTTGGGTATTTTGTGGAGATTTGCAGGGGATCTAGATCGACAGGGCCAAAAATGTAAAACCCTAATCATGGCTGACAAATCTATGCATGACCGTCGTAATCCGACAGAGGTGAGGTTTTCGTGGCTAGAGCAAGTCACAAATATAAATCGCAATGTAAACCTCCTTGAGCAATAAGCTTGGGATATTTGGAGAAGTTGAGGGTTTAAATGCAGAGGACAAATCAGAAGGGGGATTGAGAAGAAACAGAGAACCCACCGAAAAATAACCCAGAAAAGATCAACCCGTTGCTAGTGTCACCAACCAATCACAATCCTTGTTTAAAATGGAAGCAAAAGTTGATATCGACCGTACAATGTTGAGATTGACGCTCTGAAGCTGAATCACTGCTTGCAGCAACTCGAAGTTTATTTCAGCGTCCATCAAATAGAGGAAGGACAAAAGATTTCATTTGCCCAACTGAAATTAGAGGGCCATGCATTGATTTGGCGGGAGAGCCACACAGAGACCCTAAGGTTGGAGGGAGACCCTCTAGTGACTAAGTGGGAGGACATCAAAGCCCTCGTTAAGTCACAGTTTTACCCTATTGGGTATGCAGAGGACCAGTGGATCCGATGGCACTACTTCAAGCAAAAGCCGGGCCAAAGCGCGCATGGGTACACCACAAAGTTAAGAAAGATGGCCATAATGTTGAGAATCTCTCCAAAGAACCCATATGTACTCCTCAAGTATTTGGGGGGTCTTGACTACCATCTGCGTGAGCAAGTGATGTTGTTCAAGGTCAAATCGATGGACGAGGCTAGTGTACAAGCATAGTACCTCAAGAACATAGGCCCGAAGAGAGCACAATCAAGTGGATCGAAGCAGAAGGAGCAACAAGATATTTCTAAGGAGGGGAGGAAGAAGCAAAAATGGGGAAAAGATTAAAAAATGATAGCCACAACACACCAGTGCAAAGATCCAAGCAACCACTGCAACCGCTACAACATTAATGGCCATACAAAGGAGAAGTGTTGGAAGTTACTTCCAGAGTTGAACCTAAAGAACAAAAAGAAAGATAATAAGAAGAAGAATCTCATGGCCACTGATTCAAGCAACCAAGTTGAAAGCAACTCAGATGTGGATGAGAAGATTGTTTGTACATCGGTGCAGAAAAAGGTGAATGTAAGTAGCTTTCAGCAACAAGAAGAGAAAGAAATCACAAAACCCTTCCATATAAAGATACAGGTCAAGAAAAAGATTGATGCTTTATTTGACTCTGGATCGTAGGGGAATCTCATTACAGTAGAGCTAGTCAAGAAGTTGGGGCTGGAAGTTCGTGATCATCCAAACCTATATCCATTGGGATGTATAAATAAGGATGCAAAGTTGAAGGTAACAAAATAGTGCAAGACTAGATTTGCCATCAGTGCTGATTTTATTGATGAAGTAGAACTAGATGTGGTTTCCCCTGATGTATGTGGAGTCGTGTTTTGGAGTCCCTACATGTACATGCGAGAAGCAATATTCATGTGGAGAGCCAACCAGTACCAGCTTGTCAAGGATGGAAAATCGCTCATCATCAACGTGCACAAAGGCAAGTCGAAAATTTCACTGGTAAGTGCCAACCAAGCCAAGAAATTGATCAGTTCCAACAAGATGTTTTATTGTTTTTAAGAGAAAATTACTCTGAAGGTGAGTCAATAAGAGGCAAGGCATCCCTGGAAGAGTCAATAAGAGGGGTGTACTAAGAAACAAAAACAACTGGAAGAGTTGCTACTGGCGTACGGGAATGTGTTCTGAGAGCCTAAAGAGTTACCACCTAAGAGGGAAGTGGAGCATGAGATCTAGCTATTGTTGGACTCCGTATTGCCAAACATTGGGTTGTATAGGTAGTCTGTTATAGAAGTAAGTGAGATGAAGAAACAATTGCAAAAACTGTTGGAACAGGGTGTCATTCTACCGAGTACATCACCATGTGGGTTACCCATCATCATTGTACCAAAGAAGGATGGGACTTTGTGGATGTGTATAGATTACAGGGTGTTGAACAAAATCATGCTCAAGAACAGATACCCCCTACCCAAGATAGATGATTTGTTGGATTAGTTACAGCAAGCAAAGTACTTAACCAAGCTGGACTTAAACTCTGGATATCACCAGGTGTGAGTCAAAGAAGAAGATACTTGGAAGACCGCCTTCAAAACCAGACAAGGTTTGTATGAGTCGTTAGTCATGCCATTTGGCCTATGTAATGGACCATCTACATATATGAGATTAATGAATGATGTACTGCGCATTTTTATAGATTCATTTGTTATTGTCTATTTGGATGATATACTAGTATATAGTGCTACCTGGGACTTGGGAGGAGCATATCTCACATTTTACGCAGGTGCTGGAAATATTGAAGAAGCACCTGGTGTTAGCAAATCTCAAGAAGTTTGAGTTTTTGCAGTTGTCTTTGTTGTATCTGGGGTATATGATAGGTGGATGAGAGCAAAAGATTTATCTTTCGAAGATGGGGGCCATCATAAAATGGCTGGTGCCTATTAATGTTTCTGAGGTCAGAAATTTCATTGGGATAACACAATACCTGAAGAAATTCATAGCCTCATTTTCAGTAGTAGCAACACCGCTCCACGCCATGACAGCAAGTGGCAAGCGTTTCTAGTGGGGAAAGGCTCAACAGAGGGCTTTTGAGGAGCTAAAGAAGATCAGTCAAGCACCAATTTTGGCATTACCAAACTTGCAGCGACCCTTTGAAGTGGAGACATATGCGAGTGGGTATGCTATGGGAGCTATCTTGATGCCGGGAGGAAGGCCTGTATGCTACCATTCTAAAGTATTTCATGGGGCAGTTCTTAACTACCCCACCTACGACAAGGAGCTCTATGCAATGGTGCAAGCTGTGAAGAAGCGGAAGCACTATCTGATGGGAAAGGAGACAATAATCCACACAAATTACCAACCATTACAATATTTGCAGGCCTAGAGTAAGCTACAACAAACTAGACATTACAAGTGGATGGGATTTCTACAGCAGTTTCATTTGGTAATCGAGTACAAGAAGGGCAACGCAAACAAGTTGCCTGACATGGCTTTAAGGCCACCCACATCCAAGATTACAACTTTGGGGACTCTTATGCACATGGAGTCATTCACTCATGATGCATACAGAGAGGCGTATTCAGAGGATGAGGACTTCAGGGAGGTGTTTCAGTAGTTGCAGAGTCAAAGTCGTGCATGATGGTGACAACACTGTTGACTACCATCTCCAGGATGGGTTACTCTACAGCCTAGATAAATTGTGTTCCTAAAGGTGAGCGATTGCAACTGATTAGAGAGGCTTACACCTCCAAGGTTGCTAGGCACTTTGGTGTAGGGAAGACCGTGGCCAACTTGCAGAGGTATGTGTATTGGCCCAAGATGCAGGAGTGTAGGTAGCTAGGTTCATAAGAGGATGCATGCTTTGTTGTACTGACAAGTCGAGCAACAGGAAACATGGTCTATATCATCCCTTACCTATACCCACTCGTCCTTGGGAAAGCATTTCCATGGAATTTGTGGGAGGTTTACCAACAACCAGGAAGGGACATGACTACCTGTTCATGGTAGTTGATAGGTTCAACAAGATGTGTGTTCTGATGCCCTATAAAAAGACCATCAGTGGGCAAGAAGCAATGAACTTATTCTTTGGACAGGTCTGGGTGCACTTTGGGATACCAAGGAGCATCGTTTCAGATAGGGATACAAGATTTCTTAGTGCATTTTGGACTACATTGTGGGAGAAGATGGACACGAAGTTGAAAAGATCTACAACATTCCATCCACAGACAAAAGTAGTCAATAGGACTTTGGTGCAACTTCTAAGGGGATGCAACCAGAAGCATCCTTAGACCTGGGATCAAAATTTGGTATATATACAACATTCTTACAACAGAGCATTCCACACTTCTACAAGAAAGTCCCCATTTGAAACCTATTTTGGATATTTACCGCCTTCACCTTTGGACATTGCATATGGGCAACAAGAGATGCTTGTAGGAGTGAAAAATTTACAGAGAAGATTAAGTAGATCCATCTACAGGTACAAGAGACACTACAAAAGTCACTGGAGAAATATAAGGCTAGGCATGATCAACATTGAATAAAGAAATCGTTCAAGGTGGGAGACAGAGTATGGCTACAGTTGAACAAGGAGAGGTTGCAGGGGCCTGGTAAGAAAATCAAGGCTCTGAGGTATGGTCCCTTTGAGATACTGGAAAAGGTGGGTGATAATGCCTATCGACTCAGTTTACCACCATATATGCGCATTTACTTAGTTGTGAATGTAGAGAATTTGAAACTCTATGAGCCTTCCATGCTAGATCAGGAAGAGGAACAGGTCCTACCTTCTGTGGAGGATTTGGCACTAGATGCTCAGGCAGAGTTGACAAAAGATACAATTTTGCAGAAGAGGTCCAAAACTACAAGACATGGGCAACATGAGCTTTGGTAGGTTGGGTTGAAAGGATAACTTCCAGGGAAATCTAAATGGTACATTAGAGAGAAGGTGGAGTAAAAATTTTCTCATCTCATTCAGTAGAAGCTTTTGGGGACCAAAAGCTTCCCAAAATGGGGAGGTGTGATCTGGATTAGATCATTATATTGTTTTTCTTCCATCTTGATGCATTTGAAGTGGAAAAAGTGGAGGAATCAACTCACGGGACCGTTTTTACTAGCGAGACCCAATTTGGCAAAACAGGGTTGAAACATTTCGACAACATTTTGAGGCATCAAACGATGCCTTTTGGGGGTAAAACTTTGCCTCTATAATGTTGCACCTTTTCATGCTATTCTACACAAAGATCTTTCCAATGATGCAAGAAGCGCGTCAATTAGAGTTTGTATGCAAAAGTTATGCCACTCAAAAGTTGACCTTCCTATTTTCACACCCATAATTCAAGAGGATGCCGCATCAACCCCCATTATTCATGGAAAAGGGGTTAGCCATGTGATTATGATGTAAAAGACTCAAGAAGAGTCTATATTGCAACGGTTAAGAGTTGAGGTAGTCAAATTTAACTCTAGTAGGTTATCGGGCTGTGTTATAATCAGCCACTAGGAGGAAGAGGCATTCCATTCTTTTGAGTGCATTTGTTCCATAGCTGAGCAAAAATATCCAAGAGAGATAGGAGGTAAAGCACACAAAGAGGATTTGTGCACTGTTGCAGCCCATGGGCCATAGGCCATACTTCTTTGTACTTTCAACAATATTTCTAGACATAGAAAGATAGCGGAGCGACCTCACCTTCCAACAAGTTTTTCTTCTGAAAAGGTTTCCTAGAGCATATCTTGTGTCTTATGTGTGTGTGAGCTTTAATTTGTCGTTCTCTATTTTTTTGCATAATTTTCATTCGCATGCATGCACTATCAACAATAAATCGATAGATCCAAAACTCTAATAAAACTGTAATAGTGTAGAATTTCAAAATTTTTAATATAATATTATCAAATATGTTGTGACTAACGATCCAGTCAAATATCAACGACAATTTATAGATCAATGGGGCACTATGATGTTACGTGTTTAAACAGGAAAGGAAAGAAGACTGTTGCAACTTTAGTAGAGGTGGATGAATTTTCCACCAAGTTTGAGAGGGAGTTCGTCTTGTTGGTGACTCTTGCCAGTTGTGATACACCTTCTAACATATGGTACATTGACAGTGGAGCTCCATGTCACATGATAGGTGTAAGGGGGCATTTTACATGTTTAACTGAGAGAGATGGAGATCTGGAGGTGGTGATTGGTTATGACTCTATAGTTAGGGTAGTTGGTGTTGGGACCATATCCTTTTAGAGGGAGTCATAGCCTCCCTTGAAAGTGACATAGGTCCTATATGTTCCGAGGTTGAAGAAGAACTTGATTTCAGTGTCCACTATTAATGAGAAGGGATATGAGGTAGTATTCTATGGTGGGAAGGTTCTTATGTATCCTAGGGGATCAAATATCACTTCTACTAGAGTGATTGGAGTCCGCCATGGGAAGTTATACAGGTTCATGTTTCGGCCTACTAGAGCATTGGTTTTGACCACCAACAATACTGATCTATGCAAGTTGTGGCACAGGAGGATGGCCCACTTGCACCATGGGGCTCTAAGGATACTGAGGGAGATTGTTACAGGAGTACCGAATTTCAGTACTACTAGGATATGTGTAGGGGGTGTGCTTCGGGAAAATACATGAAGACTGCTATTCGAAGTGGTGATAGCAGGGATACTTGACTTGGTTCATTTCGATGTGTGTGGTCCTATATCTTTGGTATCATTAAGTGGTTATGAGTACTATGTTACTTTTATTGATGGCTTCTCTAGGAAGACTTGGATTTTCTTTATGAAAACCAAGGGTGAGGTTTTCAAGAGGTTCCAAGAGTTTAAGTCTCTTGTGGAGAACCAAACAGGAAATAAGATCAAGGTGTTGAGGTTTGATAATGGGGGTGAGTATACCTCCAAGCAATTTAAGGAATTTTGTGCAAGAGCAAGCATCAACGAGGAGTTGACCATTCCTTACAACCCACAATAGAATGGGGTTTTAGAGAGGAAGAATAGGGCCATTATTGGGACAACTAGAGCTATGTTGCATGATTAGGTGCTACCCTTCTTACTTTAGGTAGAGGCATATAGCACTGCAGTGTATTTGCAGAACAAGAGTCCACACAGAGTTTTGGGGAGTAAGACTATTGAGGAGACTTTTTTGGGGAAGAAGCTCGAGGTTGGCACTTTAGGATTTTTGGGTGCCTAACTTATTCACATGTCCCTAAGGAGAAGAGGAAAAAGCTAGATCCCAGAACTGAGAAGGGTATTTTTGTTGGGTATAGAGAGACCTCCAAGGTCACAGTCTTCAGAGGGGGAGATACCCACACCAATTGAGGAGGCCACTTTGGGGAAGAAGAAACCAATATGGCTTCAGGAGACCCTAAAGGAAGCACAAGAGTCAGTGGGACCTCCCAAGAGGATGGCTAGGGAGAGCAGAGCATTAGAGAGATTTTGTAGTTATCTGGCTATGGTGAGCAACATTGAAGGAGTATAAGGAGAAATGAGATAAATGTAAGCATAACTAGATAAAGTATACCAATAATCTAGCAACATGTAAAAGTGTAAGCTAATAACAATGTCAAAGTGAATGGTGAACCTTGTGGAAATCTCTAAAATCAGACTTTTTTTTCAAATTTAAAGAAAATTTTCTTCAATTTTGAGGGTTTTGGATCAATTTTTTGTGAACTCTCTTCAACGCAATTTCACACAACAACCCAAAGAATAAATACCATACAAGAGACATCAATACAACAATTCTCCAACCCTTAGGTTGCACTTTTCCAAGCACACAACAACTCTGAATTCTCTCTTTACAACATATTATAAAAGTAGTAAATCTACTCTTTTATCTTCAAGATATGTGCTAATCACTTAACCAATTTAGCTACATGTTATTTCAAATCAGCATTAGAAGAATTGCTAGAATCTACCTAATCAAGAAGGTAATGTAAGTTAAAAATCAAAATTGCAAGTACACAATATTTGAATTGCTGGAAACTTCATATATGTACAAGAGATGAAGTACAAATACATACCATAGATTTATCACAAAGTTGGTACAAGTTAAGCTCTCGAAGCCCTAGATAGAGAAACCATAAGAAAACCTGAGCCACCAACTCTGCTAGCTTGGAATCACTCCTAACCAAAGTCGGTTAGTGGACCAAAGATGCATCAACACTAGCAAGTCCTCCTTGGAACCTTAACTTGCATCCCGTTGGTGTACAAGGCATCTCCTCGACTCCTCCACAATAGGCATAACAAGAAGCATTAAGGTTTTTAAATTTCGCAAATTCTTAGTCTTCTCTCACAAGAGCTACAAGATAAAATATTATCTTTGTCTCTCTAGGGTTTATCACAAACCCTCGTCTTCTTTGTCTCCTTAGGGTGAAACTGTAACCCTAGCTTTCCCTTGAAATTCTGCCAAGACCCCTAGCACTTTAGATAAAGAGAAAATACACATGAAGGAGATTACAGGATGACAAATTCGACTTAGTCTTGCATCTCTTACTCAAGTGCGTGAGTACAAGAGTGAACAAGTACAAATATGATCAAATGATTTTGTCCTCCCTTTATTATATGAGAGGTGAGGGAGTCGAACAATACAAAGTGGACCTAAGTCTACACAAGGTAGGCCCACATGTGGAGTGCTCCAAATCTAGGTGACACATGTCCAACTTCAAGGCATGCATGTCCAACAAGTAGGGATTCAATGCTAAATGCTTCCTAAGAAAGGTCCAATGCTCCTTCTCAAAGGAATTCAAAGCTCCAACACAACTCCTAAGCCATACATACCTTTAGGTCCACTCCACGTATTTCCCAATCCAAGCTCCATCAAGTCAAGTATAGGCCTCCATGCAGGCAATGAAGTGTCCCCTTGCCATCTAGGTCCCAGTGCCCTCCAAGATGCCCAATGCTCTTCCTCCAAGGTGAATTGTCTTTGTAGCAAGCAACCCACTCTCCATCTGTCCATCATGAAAATGTCATGTTATATGGGTCTCCAATGCTCTAAGGGATCTGCCACATAAGCGTCGAGATCTAGCAATCAATTAGCAAGCCAACTCCAATGTGTATGTCAATAAAACAAGAGGGGGTCATCCATACACCATGCACCCCACATCACATAAAGCACACCCAAGCATGGTGTAAAGGCTTTTGGAGTAATGTCGAAAGCTAACAAACCCATGACATATGGGCAAAGATGAAGCTCAAATGAGGATGCTTAAAAATACAGAATGAGTGCTTGAAGTTTGGGATGGTGTAGGAATGAACTGTGAAGATTACAATATGGGTTGATTTCCTAGCAACTTGGAGTAGTATGGATAGAGGGTCATAGGAGGTTCTCATAATCTCAGTTGTGGTCCAGATGAAGTGGACTAATGTATAAAGCACTTAGAGTGGGATGTTAAAGATAATTAATTGCTATTAATTGTAAACATCTATATCGTATTGAGAAGTCATATAAGTTTTAAGGTCAAAAATTATTAGAAAGATGTGTTTCTTGAGTACAATGAGATGAGAGTTACATAAAGAGGATTGAATATGATCAACTGAAATTGTGCAAGACAAATAATTAAATAGGGAGTGCTTGTTGATGTTATTAGCTCGAACATGTGCTTCTGCATAGGCTAGATGTCAAGTATGCAGAAGATGTTAGATTGCCTCTGTAGATGCTTGCTTGAGTGGAGTAAGTGAATGATTTCTTTCCTAAGTTTAACTTAGGAAAATTACATTAATTATTTAATTAATTAACATTGATTATTAAGCCAAGTTTCTGAAGATAAATAATTAAATTATTTAAGTGACTTAGGTCTGATCTTTACTATTGATCTCGAGTGAGGCTTAGGATCTAATCCTAGCCATTGATCGTTTAGGAGATTAGGGTTAGAGATTTGGCTTAATGAAAGTATAATACTATAAAATAAGCATAAGGGAGAGGTGAAAGACACATTGTGATTGAGAGAGTGATTTTGCCAAGGATTGAGATGCCCAACCATTGAGGAGAAGGGAAAGGTGTGTAGCAAGGGTTTTTGGAAGAGATATTTGTGGAGGTTGAGACCTTGAAGGGACAGGCTGAGTTTTTTGTGCAAGTCAAAACTATGAGGAGAGGTTGAGTTTCCATCTAGGTCCGTGTGGAGGAGGGGAGGCTGGGTTTCCTAATGTGTAGGGGCTGTACAAATGGATGTTTTACAGGTGGAAGCAGAGATTTCCCAGGGTCAAGCATTTTCTAGGAAGGCTGAATTTCCCTAGAGGACAAAAATCCAGTGGGCTGAAATCCAGGTTCAAAGTGTGCTGTATTTTCTGTGTATCTCTCTGTGGGTCAAGGCCCTAATTTTTCATATTTAATAAGGTGAAGAAAGATTTGTTTGGGCAGAATTGTTTACTGTTCCTGTGGTTTATTTTTCTATTTTATTTCCGCTTCAGTTTGTTTCTGAAAGTTAAAAATACCAGTGTATTTATTTTTAGTTATTTTAGGATTTTTTTGAGTAGATTTTTTCTAGGTATAAAATAATTGTTGAGGCAAAAATAAATCAGACCTGCTATTAAAGTTAACATGGTATCAGAGCACTAGAAACTCTTAGGATAAGATCATTCCATCACAAGGATTTACAACCACTACCTATTATTTTTTCCAACAATATATTTTTAAGGGTTTTGAGTATCTGATTTGGAGGTTTGCAAGGATGGCTGCAACAAGGTTAAGATATGGAGATCGGTTATGGGGGGCATCCAATTATAGTCCATGGAAGGAGATGATAGCATTAGTGTTGATGGAGAATGGGATTTGGGAGTTTGCGAGTAGCACTTTCACTCCTACTGATGTTGCAGGATTGACTTTATTTAACCAAAAAATGTGAAGGCCAAGAGAATTATTCTGGACAGAGTGAAGGATCATTTGATCCTCATCTTTCCATGAATAAATCAGCCAAGGAAGCGTGGGAAGCTTTGGCCAAACTATATCAAAGCAACTCTGCAAATAAAATGATGTTGTTGAAGGAGAAGCTGATAAACACCAAGATGTCCAAGTCAGATACAATTGCTACATATCTCACTAAGATCACACAAGGCCGAGATGAGTTGGCTGTGGTTAGGGAGAGAGTGTCAGATCGGGAGATGGTGAGGACAACCCTGAATGACTTTTCCAAGCCATGGGCATCCTATGTCAAAGGGATCATAGCATGTGAGAATCTACCTAACTAGGAGAGGTTATGGGATGACTTCATTCATGAGGAGATTCGAGAGGAGTCTCTTCATGGGAGCTAGTCTAAGGGTGATGATGAGAACCTTTCCCTTGCCAGTCAGGGAAGGAAGGGCAAGGGGAAGAAGAGGATAGGAGGAAAGGGTACCTCAGGAATTGGAGAGAAGAAGTACATGAACAAAGTCAAGTGCTTTGTATGTCACAAATTTGGCCAACTATGCAGGTCAATGTCTGAACAAGAAGGGCAAAGGGAAGACTCAGGTAGCAGCTTCAACAAATACACAGGTGAACAAATTTTCCGATAAATTTGCAAAGGAAATCTCACTTATATCTTGCCTTTCTAGCATCGTAGCCAAGGGTGCATGGTTTGTGGACAATGGTGGTTCTTATCACATGACGGAGCAGACTCAGAGTTACATTTGGAGCTTGGCAACAATGCTAGGTGTGCAGTAGAGGGGATTGGTACTATCCAGTTTCATCTAGAGTCGGGGGAGCATTAAGAGGTGACCAGGGTATTGCTTATTTGTTGATAGCTGGTTGTCATTGATGTCAACCCAAGCAACAACAAGAGCTACCCCAATCTTTGTCCGCAAATTTGGCATGGAAATTCATAGTTTTTTGTCTCCTAATGACTCTAGCTAGATCCTCCTCGAAAAGATATTTCTGATGATATGTGGTACTCCATGCAGTTCTTTACAGTTTGAAAGATATTTGCATTTTAAGTTGAAGACCCAATTTTGTGGGCTAAAACCCCAAGGGGTAGTGACGTGACACTTTATCGTTAATTTAAGGGTTTGACCTGCTCATCTTCACAGTGATGCCTCCTCTTGAAAACTGAAGGTACTCAACATAGTAAGAAGCTGTGTATAGGAAGTTTATTCACCTAGCGTTGTCAATATATGACAACAATTCTCACCGTAATCTCATTATGTATCAGTGACTATCTTCAAAAATGCACTAAGCCAATCATTGACTTCACAACCTTGGTAGGACCAAATGCACTAAGCCAATCATTGATTTCAAATTCTAGTGGAATTGAAAATATTTCTAGGCAAGATCCTTAACAAAAATATTAAATAAGGTTATTAAGGGTAATTAATTAAGTTTAGTGGAAGCATCATTTTAGGAAGTTTGCAAGGATGGCTTGCAAGCATCACTCGTTGACCTTAAGTTCACACCCGTTTTACTTGATAATTGTTTTTGATGTCTTTTTACTTATTAGCTTTGTTACTTATTATTATGTGTGCATATCATCAAACAACTACCAAAACAAGAAGAACAAGAACACAAAATATATGCTGCAAGCCAAGGCCAAAACCTCTCCACTTGAAAGGAAAACCCACAAATCTCCTCTTCCTTGACCTTAAGACTGAAACCAATACCCTCCAAAACCAAGACCAACCTCTTCGGATGATGTGCTAACCTTGATCCAGTCAAACCCAGTCAAATCTCTTCTAGTAGCACTTCTTCAACCTCTAGCTGCAGAATTTCAGCCTCCATTGTAGACCTGAAATTTTCGGCCCTCCAACATTTGCTGCTGCCACACGTGTGAGCCTCGCTTGGCCTTCCAAGGGTTCCTTAGACCTTCACTTGACCCTCTCTTTCTTCTGGAGCTTGAGGATGACCTCTGGTGACCTTCACTTGATCTTCTTGCTTTCTTTTCTCCAAGATCGAACTTGTAGATGAAAACCCTAAATCTGTTGCAGAAACCCTAGTCCTCCTTCGCACGTGTGAGAGAGAAATAGCCCAAACAAAAGTCTTCTTTGTCCTCTTCCTTCTTTGTTGCCTTCTTCTTCATCCTCCTTTGCTAGAATGAGTGATGGATGAATGTGTCTCAAGGAGGTCGAGTTTCCTCCTATATATAGGCTCTTCAAGGTGGACGTGGCTCTTCCTTTTAGGCCAACTTGCCAGCTGCCAGGCAGACTTGGTCTTGGACGGTATTTTGACACTTTTAATGACAGAAATAATTTTCTTTACAAATTACAATGTGTCCGAAGGGGTCTTCAACTTATGACATTGACTCTTTTGACTTCTTCACCTAGAACAAACCTTAGAAGCACCCAATGGGTGCTTGACCTATAAAATAAAAGACCTTGAGCATGAAACCCATGCTCCAAAAAAATAATAATAATTTTCATTCATTTTACAATTTAGAGGAATCAAAAGTACATTTCATATTTATGAAGACCAGAACTAGTTACACATTTTTCAACACAAAGGAGTATGGACTTAGGTACATTAGGAGTGATGGAGTGCAATTAGTGGGCTATACCGACTCAGATTGTGCTGGGATTGCTACAGACTGGAAAAGCACCTTAGGATGCTACTTTAGTTAGGGATCATCAGTGATTTCATGGTTTAGTATGAAGTAGAGTTAAATGGCACTCAGTTTAGTAGAGTCCAAGTACAAGGCTGTGAGTTTGACGAGTTGTGAGGTCGTTTGGCTTCACAAGATGCTCACAGGTTATTTGGTCTTGAGTTAGATTTGAAAGTGATTCACTGTGACAATTGGAGCTGCATCAAGCTGTCGAAGAATCCAGTATTTTGTGAAAGGTTCAAGCATATAGAGATCATATATCATTTCATTAGAAACAAAGTTTAGAGGGGAGCTATGAAGCTTAAGTATATCTCCACAGATGAGTAGGTGGTTTTAACCCCATACAGTAATTACTTGCATACGAATTCTAAAACAGAAAATAAACAATGGCAAGAGCATAACACATAAAACAAATATACACAGAGAATTTCCCCTGGATCCCAAAACCGGGACTACCAGATTGATTTTTATGTTCCTTTCAATGTTACAATACATATATATACATGTCGAAGCATCCAATACCATGGGCCGAAAACCATCGCGCCCAAAACCATGTGCGAAAACCATGCACAAAACCATAGGTAGGTCTGCCCACCTAATATAGGGTCCAATTTTTTTTTTTCCTCGAGGTGCTGCCCAGAACCCCGTAGAGGGGGGCTACCGCCTCCCCTGTGACCCCCCTGTTGCGCATTGACGCAAAGAAGGGGGGGCTCCACCCACCCTCTAACCCCCTGGTTTCACTACTGGGGTTAGTCGTGGAAAGAATATAACACAACCCAACATTAGGTACATTAGGAGTGATGGAGTGCAACTAGTGGGCTATACCATAGTTTTAAAATTCGGCCGATTCGAAACGGAAACGGCCGAGTTGATCTGTTTCATTGCCCAGAAATGTGACTCGGTGGAGGAAACGGTTCAGTAGGCTGAGTTAGCCATGACTCGGCCGAGTCATTCAATGACTCAGCCTAGTCATGGTTGACTCGGCCAACTCGGCCTTTTCTGTATTGACTCGGCCGAGTCATAACCAGTGGCCTGTAACCCCATCAAAACAGTGATTTGACATTTTTTTAATGAAATTTTGAAGTGTTTGCTGATTGGTTTGAACTCCAATGTGTTTTATGAATTAGTTAAATGTTATTTGGGGTCCATTTCCCCCTCCCAAACCCTATTTAACACACTCAAATGCTCTCTACTATTGATATGCTATTCAAATTTCATGGTAATGTTAAATTCTTAAAGTAAAAGTGACATTCTCCTTAATCTTCATTTTCATCCTTTTACTTAAATTTTTAACATTACCATGAAATGACTGAGGATGTTTGAGAGTGGTTTCGGCCTCATTGGATTTCATACGGAGAAAGTAGAATTTTAGATTTCATTCAAAATCCAGCAGACTTATCAGTTTTTCAGGATTTCAGGATTGGAGGATTGCAATGTTTCCATTGAATTTTGTCATGTATTAGGGTATGGAACTCGTATTTAATCAAGAGCACCAATCCCTCTATGTACCTTGATGTTAGTGACATTGGTTGTCGAACTCCTCTGGGATTCGCTCCCAAACCAGGAGCTTCTGAAAATGTTGCTCCCGCTCCCGTTTTCGCTCCCGCTCCCCACTTTCGCTCCTGCTCCTAACTTCCAAGTAACACTGAGCCAGATGATGTTGGCAACTCTAGCAGTAGCCAGTTGTACTAGTCACAAACTTTTGTTGTAGAGGCCATTTATAGCCTCCTTGGTTATGTGTTTTTGTTTTGATCTCTATATCATCATCGTGTATGTATTGGACAATGCATTGGGTGCCATTTTGATATAATGGATATATTCATGAGCCTACTTTGATCATATGTTGTCTTCTATCTATATTCTAATGCTGTGTGTTTGGAAACATGAATGAAAATCTTTAAAATTATGTGTTTTTATAAAAAATAAATATTTAATGTATTTTTTACAATGACCGAGTCATTGAAATCGAGCCGGCCGAGTCGATACCGAGTCGGAGTCGGAGTCGGAGTCGACCCTCAGCCGAGTCGGAGTCGGAGTCGGAGTTTTAAAACATTGGGCTATACCAACTCAAATTGTGCTAGGAGTGCTACAGCCTGGAAAAGCACCTTAGGATGCTACTTTAGTTAGGGATCATCAGTGATTTCATGGTTTTGTACGAAGTAGAGTTCAATGGTACTCAGTTCAGTAGAGTTTGAGTACAAGGCTGTGAGTTTTGACGAATTGTGAGGTTGTTTGGCTTCACAAGATGCTCACAGGGTTATTTGGTCTTGAGTTAGATTTGAAAGTGATTGACAATTGGAGCTGCATCAAGTTGTCGAAGAATCCAGTATTTTGTGAAAGGTTCAAGCATATAGAGATCATATATCATTTCATTAGAAATAAAGTTTAGAGGGGAGCTGTGAAGCTTAAGTATATCTCCATAGATGAGTAGGTGGTAGAGATTGTCATCAAGCCTTTGGTGAAGGGTAAGTTAGTCTTTTACACGGATAAGCTAGGGGTGGTGCAAAACACCTTCCTCACTAGGAGGGAGTGTTGATGTTATTAAGTCGGACAAGTGCTTCCGCATGGGCTAGGTGTCAACCATGCAGAAGATGTCAGATTGCCTCTTTAGGTACTTGCTTGAGGGGAGTAAGTGATTATTATGGTTTCTTTTCTAAGTTTTACTTAGGGAAAGTACATTAATTATTAAATTAATTAATTTTGACTATTAAGCCAAGTTTCTAAGGATAAATAATTAAATTATTTAAGTGACTTAGATTTAATCTCTACCATTGATCTCAAGTGAGACTTAGGATCTAATCCTAGCCATTGATCACTTAGGAGATTAGGGTTAGGGATTTTGCTTAACGAGATTAAAATTAGCCTAATAAG
This sequence comes from Pinus tabuliformis, assembly GCA_031772625.1. Lineage (NCBI taxonomy): Eukaryota > Viridiplantae > Streptophyta > Pinopsida > Pinales > Pinaceae > Pinus > Pinus tabuliformis. The sequence goes on along the minus strand of CM062805.1, from coordinate 560,051,705 downwards.
GGAGACGTGAAAGAAAAATTGTGATTGAGAGTGATTTTGTTAAGGAGTGAGATGTTCAACCACTGGAGAAGGGAAAGGTGTGCAGCGAGGATTTTCTGGAAGAGGAATTTGTGGAGGCCAAGACTTGGGAGAGAGAAGCTGAGTTTTCTGTGCAGGTTGAAACTGTGAGGAGAGGCTGAGTTTCCAGCCAGGTCCGCGTTGAGGAAGGGAGGGCGAGTTTCCTAGTGCGCAGGGGGCCCATATGGGTGGAGGCCGAATTTTACAGGCAGAAGCCAAGATTTGCTAGGGCTGAGCATTTTCCAGGAGGGCAAAATTTCTAGAGGCCAAAAATCCAATGGGCTGAAATGCAGGTTCAAAGTGTGCTGTATTTTCTGTGTATTTCTCTGTGGGTCAATGCACTAATTTTCCAGATTTAATAAATTGAATGAAGATTTGTTTGGGCAGAATTATTTGCTGTTCGTATGGTTGATTTTCCTATTTTATTTCCGCTGCAATTTATTTCTGAAAGTTAAAATACCAGTGTATTTATCTTCAACAGTTTTCAAAATTTTATTGAGCAAATATTTATCTGGGTATAAAATAATTGTTGAGGCAAAAATAAAGCAGACCTGGTATTAAAAGTTATTAGTGTTTAAGTGCTAATCAACTTCATAATACAGCTGATGTTAATAATGAAACGGTCAATTGTACCCATATCTGTATTCTTGTGTTTTCTGGAATCTGAACATCGCATGGATTTATAATTATTTAACCAATTTGCTAATCTAGATACAGTTGCTTGAGCAATATAGCGATAGTTATAGTTATCAACTCCTCCCATGTTCTTGCTGCTTGTAGCATTATATTTCGAAAATTATTTGTCTTCATTTATTTCAGAAGTCTGGGTGTATAGCAATAGAATTGTCCTCATGTATTGTGGGATCAATCAAAATTTAACTTCAGCTATTGATTACAAGTGACAACCAGTATAGCTATAAGTGATAGATTGGTGCAAGCCTTGCAGGTTGACTGAAGTGAAGGGCTTTTTGCTGTTTTATCTGTTAACAAGGGTTTCAAAGTTGTGGTATAGAAAACTTTCATTTTCCTTGCCTAACATGCTACTTCTAAAAAAATAACATATTAATCAATTACGGAACCTTTTTTTGTACCCCATGGATTGATACAAGCTATAGTGACGATGTGAGATATGAAGCCTTTGTTACTTATTTTGTGGGATACTTATATGAAGGAATGCCTTTATTTTCTCTATTTGCCAAATTTTCTGACCAGGGTGCTAACAAATTGTGATTATTGAAATAATGGGTAGTTATTATTGTATCAAGTGCCCAGCTTAGGTTAGAAATTGCCAAGTAAGCATCTAGTTTAATGCCTAAGTTATTCAGGTGTATAATGCAAGCCAAAAACTGTTCCATTTTGTGAGGACAAGTATTCTCTTTTCCTGAGCAAGCATTTATTTCTCTGCATTTGTAGACGATTGCATGGCATGCCATTAGTTAAATATTTATTGATTTAGTGTTTCCCATGAGCTAACCATTTGTCTGGTGAATCATGCAGTGTCTGCTGTATTCTCCCTGGCATATAAGCTTCAGCCTGCCATAATCTTTATTGACGAGGTTGATAGTTTTTTGGGTCAACGGCGTTCTTCAGAGCATGAAGTTGTGACAAATATGAAGACAGAGTTTATGGCATTGTGGGATGGATTCACCACTGATCGTATGTTACTTTTCCTTATTATTATATACTGTTTATTTGCATTTTGTTTGACGCATTAGTTTTGATCTTGATGTCATTTACACCACATTTTGTGTGAAAATTCATAAATTGCATCCAGATTGTAAAGGGAAACCAAAATCAATTGACATGATCACAGTCTAAAATGGGTTATTTAACTTATTTTTAATAATGATAGTAAATTTCTTATATTTTTTACTTATCTCGCATCTCTGTCCAGCACTCTGATCTGTCTTGGGTAAATACTAGACAGACTTATACTGGATATAGTAATAAATAAATCTACAGCAGCTAGTTGTTTGATTGTGATATTTTGACTGCTGAGGCAGGCTGCAGGCCTTGTAAACTATTGAATCCTATTTCATGATGTGAATAACTGTGTTTCTGTCAGTTGTGAAAACACTTCCAATGCGAAGTCAATTATAGACAGTAAACTGTGTAACCAACAATTATAGTAGCAGCTATTCAGGTGATTATTTAAACAATGAGCAACCATTCTCCACTGATTGACTAACCTAGTAACCACCATTGTTAAAGCTTTGAGCTGCTGAGCATATGTAAGGACAAAGGTAATTTTGTGTTGTAGATCTGGAAAGCTTGCTTTACTCTTATTGCAAATAGCTTGCAGATATTCTCTTAGATATAATTGCTATCTCCATTTAGTAGATGCAAATCTTGCTATTATTCTTGTTAGATATAAATGTGGATGTATTGAATCTTTTGAGTTGATCTGATACACATGGTTAACATTAAATGTTTACATCCAAGGATCTATTGTTAGGTGAGGGAGAGTGATGGAGACAACCACATGGTCTTGGTTATTGGTACAGATGTGCAGGGCAAGGGTGTGAGTGGTGGTACGACTGTACAGGGAGGTAGGAACATAGGTTTACCAGTAGGTCCTATCAGTGGAGATGAGTACACCCAGTATTGTCAGGTTTACTAGTAGGTATTAGCACACAGGCACTGATGGGTGTGGGTGCAGTTGATGCAACAGGTATGGTACGTATTGCAGCTGGTACAAACTACTAGACTTGGCATGTGGTAGTTCGACAGCAGGAGCATTAGGTCGTATGACCAGTGGGCAGGTGTTTAATTTTGGTGGGAAACATGGGCATTCCAATGGCGAGGAGCGGGATTTTAAAAAAAAGGGACAATGCTTACCAGATGCAAAGCAAATCGAGGCAGCCAACTCCTCCATATTATATTGTTCTTAACAGTTCTGAAAGTGATGGCTAGGTGAGAGCTGTGGTTCCTTATATATTTATAGGAACTGTGGTTTCTGGTTTGCAGAAGTTCAGGGAGGAGTGCTGCTGCTTTCATCGATGGCCTATGGGGGATGTGTTTGCCATGGAAGAAGAATCTGTGGTGGGTTTGAGGCTTGAGCCAAGATTTTGATCATGTGATTTGTGCCATGCCTGTTGATGCAATGCTTTGTATAGAGGGTGTTATCCCCACTACAAATCTTGGCTTGTCTCTCCATTTGTTGATTCCATGTTGGCGGTCGTGGGTGTGGTTTGGAGTTGGAGGAGAGCAAGACTGCTCCCTTGGAGAAGACAGACTAGCCTTTAGTGGAGCCACAGGATGAGGGGACAAAGAGCCTCTATTAGCGCTTAGTTAACAATTGGTCCAAGCCTTCGATGGATCCCGAGGACTTTATTTTCTTACTTGCTAACAACAAGGAGTAAGGGGTGCAAGCATTTGGAGACTGAAGGGGTGATTTTCATATTCTTGCATAGGATGCCAGATGAAGAGGCTTTTAATTGCTGGTGCTTGTTGAATTGGGAGACCTAGGGGATCTCCTTGAACTCTTATTGAGGATTGGGTTTGAAGTATGTTTGTCTTTTTTGCGACTCAAATGACACAACTTTCCATGTGCTGCAGTTTGGAACTTGAAATATTGCCTGTAGTCTTGCTTATTTTCAGTCTTAGAGGTCAGACTTCAACCTAGATGATTGTGGCCAGGCCCATTATTGACTCTGACCTGAATGCCTAGCCCTGTTTGCTGATTTCCACCTTTTGTTGACCCATTTTCCTCCATGTTTGTTTCAAGCAAAGTCTGTGTGTGTGTGTGGAGGTGGATCTGAAGTGGAAGTTGCCACCTTTTATATATGTTTTCACCATTAGTGGAGTTAGACAATAGAGGGTTCAATACCTTAGTCTTTTGAATGCTTGCTTTTCTTTGCATGCTTAGGATTACTTGATAAGAGATTGCCCTTTTTGCAAAGCCCAAGCAGGGTGAGATATTGAGTGAGGGTGGTGCTGTTGCTCTTCAAGGCATAGGGATAGCAGTGGAGGCCCTTCAGTGGCTGATGGTTCAAGTGTTGGGGGTCATCCTTAGGTGGTGTGGAAGTGAGGGGACCTTCATTTATTGGCTTAGGTGCGGGTTTAGTGAAGGTCCTTAGTGGCCTGGTGGAGTAGCCTTGGTTCTGTAGTTCTTGCCAATGTGAATGATGTGTTGAAGTTGGACATTGACAAAACTCATTCAACTAGAACCCAATGATGATTAGTCTTGGTGAATGCAAGATGCCCATCAATGAGGCTAATGGCCATGAAGGTGCTCAAGCTTTTGGATCACTTCTCAAATAATATGTTGGAGTCGATAAGGAATGAATCATATGCCAAGAAGAAGGCAATGGTGCCTTTCCCTCAACATGAAATGGAACTCAAAGAGCAGATGAAATGGTATCATATCTGGTATCCCTAAGGTAGGATGAGGAGCTGACCAATTGAGGATAATGATTCAATGCAAACTGAAGAGACAAGACAATAATATGACTCAAGACTCATTCACAGTCTGTTCAACACTTACCACCTATTAGACACAGTTATCACATGATGTAAAAGATGGCATCCGTATCCAGGGGTGACCTAGACATAAGCACAAGGAAATATCAGATGAATTGGTGACATGATACTTAGAGTTTGACTCGGAAAATTAGTGATGGACAGCAAACTAATAGTGCATACATGCACAAAAATAATAGACCAGTCCCCTAAGAGGCTTTGGTTATGCAAGGGAACACATGTATATGATGATATATAGCAAGGAAACAGACTGACACTACCAACTTGGATGTGAAATTCACTGAAAGGGAAGGGAAATCTGTACAGTAAATCATACTACTTGCGCTCCTAAAACATAAAAAATAACAATAATGAAACCTGAAAAGGATAATGCGGAAATAGTAATGGACACAAGGAGAACTACTACCCATAAAAATCCAAGAAATTTCACCTCCTTTATATGTTTATCCTTTGTTTATTGGAAATTTACCAAAGCTGGGATCATCAGTCAACATACTCGAATGACCAACATAACCATGTGTAATGTAGCTTCCCCGGTATATCTTGAAAACCCCATGAGATTTCTGAGTATATATGGTTTGGTTCACTGTGGTATTTTAACAAACAGTTGGCGTGCAAAGTGCTGTAGGTGATCTTCCTGCAAATTAATTTCAGATAAACAAACACAGTGCTAGACAATGGCTTCCAAACCCTTCCCAAATAGCAACACAACATTTATAGTATACCCAACAAGAGAAATACTACTGATATGCACCGTTCAGTGGCAAAATAAATGCTCTTCCTCAATGAGAATGTGTAATAAACCAGGGTAATTTTTTACCCCAGGATTAAACTCCAGCAAATAAATTTAATCACAAGTAACAAACTGTCTATTCTTTTTTTTCAGTGGTATAACGAATAAGCAATTCAATATTTCCAAGGGACAATAATACAATAGAATCTTAACACAAACAAACCGGCCAATATAGTATTATTAGTACCCAGATGCAAATTTGTGGTTACAGTACAACCAAACAATTCATAATCCATACATAATGAATGCTTCAAACCTGATATGGATTTTAACTGATGCCGACCCTATATAGATTCTTAGACCTGTTCAAATTTCCTACAACCCAATTTCCTTATGGTGACTAAATTCAGATCACTCCTTGCTTGGCAATTTGTGTGTGCTTCATAAATGGGGTCAGACTCTGAAATGCTGATGAATTGTGCGTACTTCATAAATGGTGTCAGACTTGTGGAATTATCCCTTATCGCCGGCAAAGAAAATAATCCTTTGCTGTATAAATACGTCTTCCCAAGTGTGGACAACTTCAGGGCTCTCACCGGGCCGATTTCATGCTAAGACAGACTGCCGCCAAAAACTACAGCTTCCGACTTTACGCTACGGGGCTTCACTCGGACACTGTCGATTCCATAATTATGGGCTGTTGTGCGTTCGAAGGTAATGTAGGAAGACCCAACTTTCAGAGCTAAGGTTTGATCATGTATCAGCGCATATGGTATCCTCCAGATGGTCCGATTCCTTCAGAGAGGGAGTTTGCTGCAACTCGCTGTGCGAGGATAAGATTATATTTCAACAGGAAACCCTTGCCAATTTTCTAGTGATGTTTTGTGCCTAGATCAAAAACCAAAAAACCCTTAACAGAACTTGCTGCTTCCAATAGAATCCCTGTGCCCAAAACAAGAGTTAATCCAACCAAGAATTTCGCTCTTCCTTCAGAAGTGTTCCTATGCTCAGACAAAGAGAAAAAAATGCATGATGTCAACTAGGGTGGAATCTTTCAGAGCTAATGCTCAAGAAACAAATGAGATGATCCACAATGATGCTCAAACTGAATCCAATCCTTCTTTATTCGGCTTTTTTGAGGGTTTTCATCTTCATAAATGGTTGAGTAAATCTTACTCAAAACCTCATTTCTGGTTTTTTCGGCCCAACTGCCCCAAAACTTGCCCAACAATGGGTCTTTTTGGGGTTTTCCCTTTTTAGGTGGACTATAACCTATGGGGATGGATAGGCTAATGAGTTCTACTTGTCCTCTTTGCCCGAAATTGCTTGCCCTAAAGCAATTGCAAGTTCGAGTGCTGCAAAATCCGCTGTCCTTCCCATGTCGTATCCTCCTCTGGTAAATTCTTCCCTCTGATGAGGTATTCCGAAATTATTCTTCCCCTTAACTTCTTTTCCTGCACAACCATGATCGTTTCTAGAATCAATTCTAGTTGTCTCTCTTCATCTAATGGTGGCAATTTGACAGAGGTGGTGACCTGTAGACCCACAACCTTCTTGAGGCATGACACATGGAATACATTGTGGATTTTGCTGTTACTTGGTAGCTCTAACTCATATGTCACCTTTCCCACTCTACGGATAACTTTGTAGGGCCCATAAATCCTCGACTTCGTTTTTTCCACTCTGCGCTTCTCGAGTCTAGATTGTCTATAGGGTTGCAATCGCAAGAAAACAAGATCTCCTATCTAATACCCTTATTTTAGATAATGTCCTAGGAATGAAACCCTAGGCATATGTTTGTCCATCTAATCAAATATGTTAGATGTCTGAATGTGTTTGTGTCATTGGGTTTGACTAACTTACGTTATTATGATATGCATGTGCATGATGATGGAATCTTAGATATATGTGTTGACCTAATTGTTGATGGTCATGAGTCCTAGGGTTTGGAACTAAGCCCTAATCGAAGTTTGATACTCTAGGATGATAATATTTGTGAATTCTAGGGTTTTGTAACTAAACCTTAGTAGAAACTCAATTCTCTAATATATGATGACCTTGTTTCAAATGTGACAATCTGAGATTTATGAAAAATTGTTGAAATATGAAATTGCGCTGTGATTGGTTTTGATTGTTGAAGCTTAATGGTTCATGTTTGAAATATCTAGGGTTTGCACAAAATCCTAGTAGGAAGTCTAACATATGAATTCTGAAAGTTGTTAGATGCTTTGTTGAAATTATACTTGTTTGAATTGATTTGAGGGTTTTCTATATGTTATAAAAGAGTTTGTCATATCTCTGAAAAATATTGAAGCCTTTTGATTTAATGAGATTGATAACTTAATTGACCTGTTGATGTGATTTAAGGTTTGTAACAAAATGTGGGCAAGAAGTTGAAGTACAAAAGTAAAGTCTAATGCTGATTATGTTTATAAAGTCTAATTCTTCCATTATTGTATGATTTTGATATGGTTAACTTCATGCTCCTATAGATTTGGTTGTACTTGCTATCTAAGTCGTGGAGGTACATAATCTTCAAGATGGTGAAGATGTTCATAATTAATTTGATATGATAAGCATGGTGAAGGAAATGATTTGAATGATGATGATCAATACGACTTTGATAAAAAGAATGGAAGCCATGAAAGATTCTCCAATATCATAAGAAGTTGATCTCCCTAAGTTAAGAGGGAGTCTGGATAGAAGAAATCTCCCTAGTTAAGAGGGAGGGCATATCATAGTCTTGATGGATACCTTGAAAGAAGAAATTGGAGAATGCATTTTGAGATGCTGCTGAAAGAAGGAAAGCAGGATCCGATTGTCGAATATGTTGTTGCATGTGAAGTAGGGAAGAAAGTCATATGGTTGAGGAATCTTGTGTCAAGATTCGTTTGAAAGTCTCTAAGTCCTACTGTGAGAAGCGAAATCAACCCCAGAGGTTTGTGTTTACTTATGTACATGTGAAAGTTTGTTACTGATTAGGGTTGTGTTTGTACAGGTAAATCTCTCAGAGGTTTGATAACATGTTTTACATGATGGTTACCGATCAGTTTGATTGGGAGAGATTTGTTATCGATCTGTTTGATCGAGGAGGACTTGCTACCAATTGAAATAATTGGGAGTGTGGAGGCTTTGTGGGTAAGCCACATTGCCTGGGAGGACATCTGGCCGACACTTTGTGTTGATGTCTGAATCTCGAAGTAGGGAGGGTGGCATTGGTCATAAAGCTTTGACCTCGGATACACACCTGGATCCTTAGATTGATGGTTAGCAAGTAAGGCTGATGGTACCTAGAGAGGCTGAAAGCTTTAGTCCATCTTAGTCCCACTCAGATAGATAGCCCTGGTTAGGAATCTAGTTCGTGGCACTGCGAGTGCCTAAATTGTTGGAGGGCCTTGGATAGATTGCGCTGGTCAGGAATCTAGTCCATGGCATTGCGATGCCTAAACTCTTCATAGTTCATATAGTTTGAGATCTTCCTTGTACTTGTTATGAATACTTCCCTAGTTAAGAGGGAGTGTTGAAGAATGTAACTAGGTTTGATCTTCATAAATGTATTTGAGTCATTATGTAATGTACTTATGAAAAAACATGAAAAGATTTTTATTATTATTATTATTATGACTTATTAAAGCATGGGTTTCATGCTTGGGTCGTCATGTTTTAGGTCAAAGTCCCCATTAAGGACTTCTAGGATTTATGTTGTCATTAGAGTCATTGTACATTTAATAAGACCCTTCTTGGGCTTTTGAATCATGTAAAAGGAATTTTTTTTGAGTCAAAATGAATTTGTCACCTCCACACCAAGAAGATCAAGTCGGCCTCAAGAAGGGTAATTCGACCTCACCAAAAGCCTATATATTGAAGTAGTTAGATTCATTTGGAGGACAATCACTCACACAAGTTCGATCTCCTAGAAGAAGTTGTGAAAAAGTGCGAAGTTGTAGTGGAAGAAAGAGAATTGTAGGATCAAAGGTTTTGGGTTATCTCTCTCTCTCAAACGTGTGATTTTTTTGGGCTACAACATCAAGGTCGAAGTTCTGTTGAAATCAAGAAGTTCTAGTACGACATCAAGGTCGAAGTACGAAAACAAGGTCGAAGTACAACATCAAGGTCAAAGTATGCCATCAAGGTCGAAGTGCAGCTTCAAGGTAGAAGTGTTGCTTCAAGGTCGAAGTTGTTGCATTAAGATCGAAGTTGCTAGGTCAAGATACTACTGCATCGAAGTGCTGCTGCTACTACTGTTGCATCTAGGTCAAAGACAATACTGGAAAGTGATCATTTGCTGGAAAAGGAAAGGGTTGACTTGGTGTGGAGGAAGTCTATGTCAAAGTCAATAGTCTTGGATTATCTTAGGAAAAACTATTGAAGAAAGAGTTGTTGACTGGGTTTTCCCCAAGATTGGGGTTTTGTTCTGGTTGTCCACCTACATCTGGTGTCCTTTATCTTCGTGCTATTGTTTTGGTAATTACTTGATGAACTAAGATAAATGAAGAACGTAAGAAAGTTAATAAGAACACAAGAATCTCACAAATAATTATCAAGTATAAGAAAATCTTTTTGCCTTTCTGGTTTTCTAACATATAAGTAGACCCTCACCCTCATTGTAATCATCTCATAAATTCTTTTATATAGTATTCAATATACAATTACTGTCCTACAATGGATGTCTTTTTCTTCAAAGTATTTTGAAGCTTACTCCGCTGCATATACGAACTTTGTTCGTTACATTGTTTCAGGTAGTTTGACTAAACCTTCTAAGACAGATTTGACTACAATTGACCGAGACTTTCTGAGGATGATTTGACTGGGATTTCTGGGCATTGGTGGACTTAGGTTTGAGTAGAGTTGACCGAGATTCTTGGGCAGAAGGTTGACTAATATTCTGGACAATTTGGACTAGGTTTGGCCTAGCTAATTGGTATGGTCAAATTGACCAAGTTTGACTAAAAATTCAGATTGCATTTCTTGTTGAATTGAATAATTTCTCTAAGAAAAGGTTGCTAGGTTCTTCCCTAAAAGAGGGTTTTCCTAGGGTAAAATCTGCCATGTTTTTGTGCATCATTGTTCTATTGTGATCTTTATTGTCCTGTTGCATTTGATGGTTGAATTTCTAAAATATAATTGCTTAATGATAAATTGGAAGTGCTAAAGATAATATCATATCATTAGAAGTAATTATCAGTTTCACAATTTTGTGCTTGTATCTATTGCACTTGAAAGTTCAACAATCAAAGGGTGGTAAAAATATTTAGGTCAGAAGTCGTAATGGAAGGAACAACTAGGCTAAAGACAAAGCAATTCAAAAGCAGAAAAGGAAGAAAGGTTGGCTAAACTTACAAAGCTTTTAGCCTTTCCAAGTTTTCTTTGCTTTGAGCGATTGGATTGACTAGTTTGAGGGAGGAAATATTTCTTCCATATATGTGTATTGGAGCAGTGGTACAAGTGTTGGACAATAATTTTTAGTTGCTTTGGTAGTAATGGAGATCTCACTTTTCCATGCTCTAGTCTCTCAGACCACTACCTCCACCACAAATGAATGAATTCATGGCAAATTGTCACCCAATACTCATTATGGTGTAAGCAAATTCTTGGTTTATTCAATTATGTTTAATTTCAAGTCTTTGAATGTATTGGAGGCCATTGAATACATTTTTATTCAGTGAGGTGGTATATTGAAGTGCACTTGTTTTAAATTTTTTTACGTGTGGTTCATGGACACCAGAGATCGGTGGCTGCTACATTGATGAAAACTATTTGGGTAGATCCACCCAAAGGGATCACTTCCCGTGACCTCCCATTAGCAAGGTGCTTTAACAACGAGAACTCGACCAATTGAGCTAACCGTTGGGGCTACTTGTTTTGAATTATTTCACTTGACATGAACATTCGTTTTTTTTCAATTTTGTTGCTACTACTACTTTTAGAAATTTGATTTCAACCATAATAAATTTCTTTTCAAGAATTACTTCAATTTCAATCAAGGTTTCTTGGGAGTTGGAGCCGGGAGTGACATTTTCAAAAGCTCCTGGTTTGGGAGCGAATCAAGAGTGAATTTTTATATATTTTGATGCATATATGTCAACAAAAGCATGTAGAATGATGAATTAGATATAAAAAGCATAAAAACATAGATTGAACCATATAACATCAATCATTTAGAAATTATAATCTTCATCAACCATGTCCACAAGTTAGTAACATACATCATATCCAGTCTCATGATTCATCAATCTGAAAGTATCAAGCTTTCAAAATTCAATATGTAACATTTATCATCATTGATCACCAAAATTATATAAAGATTCTAACATGAAATGAAATGTTATAAAATGAAATGAAATGAAACAACTTTCAACTTTCACGAAGCATCATATTCATAATTCATTACCAATGAGTTAGAATTTCCAACTTCAAACTACAAACTTAAATTGTCATATATTGTTTACAAAAAATATCATAATAAATATGAAAGAGTCAACAGTTATAAAAACTACTAGAAACTAGAAAAGACAAGTAAAACTATTATCTATTGTTAATGCTTGGCCCTCTTGACACCACGAGAAATGTCTAATTTCTGAGCAAGTCGTGGTGGTCTTCTAGGAGTCTCCTCCCGCATAGTCGCAAGACCAGAACCAGAAGGCACATGCCCTCCACATGAGGATGTAGATGGAGGCGACGAAAACAAAGGAAAAAGTTGTTGGAACTCTAGCACTGCTACTAGATGGTGGGTGTGGCATGGCTGTTGTTGCTTCATCATCATCTTTCAAAAGTTATGCTTCCAATTCTTCTATATGTATAGTTCTATCCTCCAAATTATCATCCTGTGGGTTGTTAGTTTTATATGACGTATCCTCATATGCCCACTCACAATAATGACTCAACAACCTCAATTTGTAGTGCACATAAACCAAGCTTTCTGCTCAGTTTTCATTGAGTTTGTTTCTTCTTACATTATGGATGAAGTTGTAGGTGCTCCAACACCTCTATGCAAAAGAAGTATTTGCAACTTGGGAGAGCACATTTTTTGCTAATTTTGGCAGAAGTCCCTGGGCGCCATATGCTTCTCACCATGTGAAAGCATCAAATATGTCTCTATCTTCCATTGCATGCAAAGAACCAAATGAACCAATGCAACTGAAGTATCTGCCTAATTCAAGACGTAGAGTAGCACACTCCTCCTTGTCAAGGACCAACTTTTTTAATGCTTCCATATATCCTTTAGATACCTCTGGATCTGAATGGGGTTTGATCTTTGTTTACTTGCCGCTTGTTACACACACCTAACAGTTAGTGAGAAAGGCCCTTAACCCCACAAGGTGTGGTTGGTGGCAAATTAAAGAGATGGGGTTGTCACCTATTGCCAACTCTCCCCGTTTTAGTTCTCTCCTAGATTAGCTAAGGGGGGTGGTCCCTAAATGGAAAACTAAGTTAGAAGGTTTCTAGGATATTTTAAATTATGATTACTTGATATTGTGAGCAAATAAGATGAGCAATATAAAATGAAATAAACTTTAATAACCATCAACACATGACATAAGCATATAGAAAACCAGTGCCTTCAAATATTGCTTTAAAATAAATGATACTTGCTCAAAATAAATGAAGTGTTTCAAATTGAAACACAAACAATCCTGTCAATCAAACAAAATAAGTCAGCAAGATATGATACCAATGCAAAATATAAAATATTCTATCAAGAATTACTTTTAAAATATATGATCATTTATAAATTCAAAGCATGCAAGGAAGCAATATGGAAATGACTTGCAAAGGGAACAAGTTAGAACTTTACTTGCAAAAATAAATAAATGAGATGATACTTGCCTAAATAAAGTATTCAATTCAAAACATATTCTTCAATGACAATTACATGGATAAAATGTATTAGCATGAAATGCACCTAAACTAAAGTTTGATGCAATTATCTTGGTTACTTTAATCTAAATGCCTAGTCTAGATGTAACCTTTCTTACGACTGTTTTGAAACAAGTCTCTTATGTGAGTTGTGGAAGGTGTCTAAGAGAAAGACAACAACGGTTATATTAACAATACCTTCTTTGGATTACCCAACATACCCAATGCCTCTGATGCTGTGGAGACTGTGGCTCTGACGACTACAAGGTCACCATGTTAATCACATACGAGAGTCTATGTCCCTCAAGTTGATGAAAGAAAAGGGTCCCTAAAAATTAAGATGCAACTATACTAAAATGCCTAATATGGTATGCAAGTAAGTTATCCAAATAAAGATTTGCAATGCTTTCAATACAATGGAAATAGTGCTCAAAGTAAATTGCAAAATGTAAACTCAATTGGAAAAGGAAATTAGCTTGCACATGAATTAAGTAAGATTACTGAATACTTTGCTTCAAGAAAATGGAAATGTGCTCAAAAATATTAACTTGGATAGTTGCTCAAGATAATGCTAGATACATAAGCTTCATAAGGTTGTAAGTTACTTATAATAATTGTTTTGACTAATAACCAACCAATAACCAACTAAAGCAATTAAGCTTGGAATTTATATGCTTGAAAAATGAGCAAATAACTTAAAATAAATAAGTATGTAAACAATGAGCCTATTGTGAGGCCAACATAAAGCAAATGGTTAAACTTTGCTACTTGAAATGAGATGCCTTGCATAAAAATAAGTAACAAAAACAAACTTCAAAAATTTAGCTTGTGAAAATGATGTTGTGTTAATTTTAAGACTTGTAAGATGAAAAACTAAGAAAACTAGCTCAAGATTAAACCACCCACATGTTCCTCCTTTTGCAAAAAAGAAAAAATGATGCCTTGGGTGAAAACCCAAGTTCCCATGAGAAAAACTAAACTTTTATTAGATGTTACAAGATGAGGAACCTTCAAGAGGAGTCTTTACAATGCATGAAGCTCTATATCTCCTTCTTGAAAGTCAAATTCAGAAAATGAAGTACAATGAGAAAGCTCTCAAGATTGAAGAAGCTAAGTGTCTCTTGATCCCTCAAGGCTTGGCCTCCAAAGGTAAATAAATGTTGCACAAAACAAGGAGCCAATCCTCCTCAAATGCCCACGACCTCCCAAAAAGCTAACCTTGGAAAGAGTTGAGAGGTCCTACAAGGAAAAGTGTTAGAGTTTGTGTGATCCTTCCTTGATGTTCTTATCACCTACACTCTACCTATGGGCTGCAAGATCAAGAAACAAATTAGTGTAGAGAGAATATGAAAACTAATACAAATAATATATAAGAAATGAAATCAAGTGACGAGATTGAACCCCATCACTTGGTTTAGTTAAGAAAAACTCTCAAATAGCTAATATGGATCAATGAAGCAATATTTCAAAGATTTAAATTTTTAAAGTAATTGCTTGTATACAAGCTATGCTCAAACGAATCCCTGTAAGACACTTTTTGTAAGATAAACTAAGTGAATCCAAATAACTAATGAGAGTTCCTTTGAATGTTTTCCAGAAGTGGGTTGGTCTTCCAAAGACTTCCCCTCACACTTGATCCAACAAAAAATCTTCTACAATACTCAAATCAAACATTAGTCCATATAGATTTAGATAAACAAACAATGAATTAAAACTTCAAAAAAATTATTTGAAAATAAACTAAAACTTTCAAACTCTAGAGCGTACATTCGAATCAAATACTAATACAAGATAACTTTGCACTAGCAAGTTTACAAGAATATATGGAAAATGAAATAATTCAAAGCATAGAAAGATTATACCAATAGCTCACAATGCACCATGCTTGAAAAGAAGAACACCTATGAATGGACCCCCAAAGTCTTTTTATTGATATTCTTGAAAAGTGTACAAAGTAGCAGCGCTTCCGCAAGCACAATAGTTAGTAAACAATGGATCTATAAGTGAGAGCACAAAGTTCTTATTATATAGAAGCTTGTGCGCTAATCCCAAGGAAAATGGTGACAATCCCAAAGCAAATGGTTGACAATCTCAAAACGCCTTTATGTAAATTCGAATTTTTCAAGTGGCATCAAGAATCACCCAAGCAAAATCGAATTCCGTGATGAAATGACAAGTGTGTATGGGTGGGAACCAAAGTGGGGACAATTTCCCAAAAAAATCTCTGCCAACTATTCTCCCAAATCCTCCCAAATGTGCATTAAGTTTTAACTCCTCAAATTCGAATTTACCAGTTAAAAACCACTACATTTATGTCAAAAAATTCGATTTCTTTGAGTGGACCATGTATTTATGATGCAAGGTGCCAAATGATCCTCCAACTTGTCCTTTGACTTGAGATAATTTCCTAGTCATTTCCATGTCATTTGTCACATGGAACAATTCATTTCTCTCCATTTAATTTATTTTTGGTTTAATTTATTACCAGATTTCCCACTAAACTTAGGAAAAATGGGTTTTGAGGTTCTAGAACACAATTTTAACCCCTCAAAGTGTGTCATAGTAGAAAGTTGAGGGTGAGAGGTGTAATTTTTATTACTTATACCCTAAGTCACATGACACGAGGACACGAGACACGGAGGACACATAAATACGAGTATTCGACACGAGACACATCGACCTTGGAAACAGGACACGAGGGACACGTTATATATATTAAAATAACTGAAATATAGTGCCTGATCCATATATATATATATGAATCATGATGATATCTATTTAGTATTTATTGTACACTATTTACTAATTTACTAGTTAGTTTATTAATTTACTACATCAATGATATTCACAGTTCAATGTTCATTGTTCATGTTATAACCTCTGTTATTAACTTCAAACAGATTTGATCATGTTCAAACTTCACATAAGGTAGTTTATAAATTATAAATTTATGTGTTCAAACTTCACTGTTGACCAAAGTGTTAATCGAGCTTTCCCTCCCTTTAGACCTCGAAGGTGTAGTGAGCAGTGAGCACATGACGAGGAGGTGAGCTTTTTATTTCAACACACGATCTACATGTCGTCACTGGTCATAAAATGTGGTCACTGGTGTATAATAAAGTTAAGTTCCATAGGCTATAACACAACTTACAAGAAATTTAAGTGCTCCAAACTCACAGCAAAGCACGTGAATGCTTGTCTCCTGCATCTCCATGTCTAGGTTGGTGTGAAGTTGTGAACTGTGCTCTCAATGTGAAGTTGTGAGCATTTCGCTCGAATATGATGGAATTTCTCACACTGCACAACAAATTTGATTTCGGCAGCGAGCAAACTTGACTTTGACGTCGAACATTGACAAAAAAACCCAAAAATAAACCATATTGCAGGTTTTAAATGTCACTTTTCATGGGACATGTGTCTCAAGAGCCAAAAATGTGAGGGCATGTTTTTGCCACGTCCAAATCACGTGTCTCGGTTGGAGGACACAGTGAAAAACGTTTTTGACACGTTCTAGGGCATGTTTCATGTCCGACACGTAAAATACGAGGCACAAGAGCCTGAGGGGCGTGTCCTGTGACTTAGCTTATACCCTATACAACTTCTCTAGACATCACATATTACATTTCATATACAAATTTTATTTCAATTTTTGCCCTACGGGAAATTTGAAAAATTAAAAAATGACCCCCGAGACCTAATCAAATTCCACGATATTTTGTGTGTGATTTAGTATGGTAATATACAATGACTCTAGACACTAGGACTCACCCAAGGCATCACTATCAAGCCGTACTTCGATTTTGGGGGTATGCTTGGAGGAAAAAACTCAATTAATTATTAAGTCCCTGTAAGGATATGATAATTAACCAAGCGAAAAAAACCTCCCAGTGTAATACTCACTTGATGACAAGGTCCCAAGCTACCCAAGCCTATTACATGACTCGACTCTTCATATTAACATCACTTTTTACATTGCCCCTGCAGGGATTGTGGAATTTCAGTACAACAAAAAATGATAAGAAGAAGAAGTAGTGTTGAAAAACTCTGATAATATGATGATCTCTAATGGTACAAGCATCCTTTGGTACATCCTTGGGCATGGAGTCTTCAAAAAATCTTTAGGTGCCACTTCAGTGGTCAACAATCCTAATCCCACCCCCAGGTGCAGGTTGGCCCAACCAAGATGGAGAGTAGAATTTTGGCATAAGGATGTACGACAAGGCATGTAGTGGAACATTAAGTTTATTCCACCATGCACACACACAAATGTGAATCATTGTATGCAAGTTGGGATCATTTTCCTGAACAATATCTTTTATTTGCCCCAACATGCTATCCATATGCTCATACACCTCCCCAATCACTGGTTTATCTGTATCTACAAAACGAATCATGCTATAAATGGGCTTGGTGAATTGCAAAACTTTCCTCACATTTGCCCAAAACAGAGCTTCAAGAGCAGTCTTTTCCACCTGTTCAAAACCTTGCTTGTCAACTGCGGTTGGAGCCCTGTCCTTTAATACCTGCCAATGTTGACTTCATACCATGCTAGCAAATGACTCTCTTACCTTCAAAAGACACCTTAAGGTGAGGTAATAATTAGCAATCTAGTCTTCGCAATCTTCAACAGCTCCAAACTTGAGTGACTATGGAAAAGCCCATGGGTATTGCTATGATTTGTAATAAATTTTATCATTTTTTTGCCTCTCTTGTACAAATCACCAATCCATTTGTATTGATGGTTTTTTTCGTTAATAATATCATGCACCAAAAGGTTGATTGTGCGAACCAAACACCTAGAGCAAAATATGTTGGGGTATCTATCCTCAATAATTGCTCCCACTGCCTGACAATTAGAAGCATTATCAGTGATGACTTGGATGACATTGTATGGCCCAATACGTTCAATTGTTTGAAGTAATGGTTCTACAATGTTTATGGCGGTCATGAACTTTTATGAGTAATTATATGTTGAAAGGAAGATTGCACCATTAATAGACACAACAAGAACACTTATCAATGGTTTGCCTTTTACATTTGTCCATCCATCAGATACAATGAATACTCCATGCTCATTCCAAGAATTTGTCATTTTACGCAAAGATTGTGCAATTTTTGTTTTTTCATGATCAAGTCCCATGGTTCTAGCCTTGTCATACCCAGGGCTCTTGTATCCTTTGGTGGCATCATTAATGGCAGAAACCATTTCATACCAATAAGGTGAGCGAAGAACGTTGAGTGGTATCCCACATGCATAGAGAAACTAGCAAATTTTTGAATCCGCATCATTCCTACGCCCTTCGTCAAGGAAATATGATATGGTTCTACGCCTTAAAGAGATGTTTGTTCCTGTGCCTCCATATCCACTACCATGGGAGGATGCTGATGGAGTTCTTTATGCATGTGATTGTGGGCTATCATGTTCAAAGGTACTTTTTGATCTTTTAGATATGCATTGGGCTTCCTCCTCTTCTCTTCTATTTGGCTCTTTTTGTTGCTGACACACTTAAACAAGTTCTGGTTCCTATTTGTTTATCTCCATCCCATGGACTTTTCCCACAGAGGTGCCTTTTGGCTTGGAGTTAAGAAGGAATGTGATAGTTGTCAAAGCTCATGGATGACATTTTAAGGAGCACTCCTTATGTGTATATATAGGAGGTGAGATGGAGGACATTTCCTCATCCATTGTGCAACACATAACTTCAAGACAAGCTCGTTGGAGGAGAGATAGATCTTTGTTTTGGGCCGCAGTAAAGGAGATAGAACAATGTGGGCATTGAGGGTTTTTTCAGTGCCAAATTCAGGAGGCCGAAGTGCTGATTAGAGGGTCGAGGACCTGTTCTTGAAGGCCGAGGCTAGGGAGGCTTGTTTGAAGGTCTGTTGGGGCATGATCTGTGGGCAGAAAACTTTGTTTGGGCAGAACGTAAGTTACAGGTAGGCTGTGTGGTAGGCCGCAGACCATACCACCACAACAAGGTACTTGCGTGGGTCTATTTAGGGTTGTATTGTGCCCTAATCTTCAGCTTGGAGGCAGAGGGTTCACATAAAGTGATGCTGTAGGGATTGAAGGTTGTTTGAGGACTGTTTAGTGATTGTTTTAGGGTTGTTGCAGTGTGCTAAAGTGCCCTAACCAAGAACAGTCAAGGGCAGCGTGGTACAACAGATTTGGAGGTAAGGTTGTTTTGTGTTGGGTCAATGTGTTGACCAGTTTTGGATCATTTATATATGCAGCTTGTGGGAGCCAATTTGGAGGCTTGATTAGGTGATCGAGAGCCTTCATAGGTGCAGATCTTGCAGTGATTGGATTGGGTGCCATTGATCAGGTGGAGGGTAGCGTGTTGGCTACCCAAAGTAGCCCTAGACAAGCTATCTTGAAGTGACGAAGAAGAGCTGGAGGTTGGGTGACTTTGATGGACAAAAGTGACTGCTAGCCTGGTAGATTGAACCTCGGGAATCGGCTAGCCTAGAGAGCAGATTGGATTAGCCTGTGTACATGCAACAAAAGTGACTTACGACAGTGTTATGTGGTAGCCCTCCTGGAGTCTCGATGTGTTGTCTTTTGAAGGACTAAGGGGTAGCTAGTGAGCAGTACGGGAGCGAAGGACCAACAGGACAAGATACGACATAGAAGTTGCAATGAAGTTTGTCATTGTATCTTGTATACCATAGATTGTTGTATTATTCAGATTGGTTTAATTTAACAAAGATTGGGTTGTACATTATTGTACAATATTTGTTAAAAATTGTATATACTTGTGCATATGTGATTTATCGCTTTATATTTTCCGCTGTGCAAAGTAGTTCTTGTTGAGATTCTTGGTTTGGTAGTCTCAGAAATTCCTAAGATTCTAACCTAGACCAAAGATCTTGGAAATTCAACATGGTATCAGAGCATGTCTAAGCTACTTTGGAAGTTAGTGAATCATAGTTGTGCACAAAGAAGTACAACTTAAGAGGGAGTTGGTCACATTGTAGGTGACAATTTCGAAGTTGCAGGCTGGTCTTCGTTATGAGGACAGGTTGGAGGGGTTGTCCAACTGTAGTCCTTGGAAGGAAAGGATCAGGTTGGTCTTGCAGGTCAATAGGATTTGGGAGTTTGCCGAGAAAGCTATCAAGAAGCCAACTAACCCTAAGGAGTTGGAAATATATGAATATTTGGATAAGAGGGCAAGATTGATCATCCTAGATGGTGTGAAGGATGCCCTAATACCTCGTTTGTCCGAGAAGAACACCACACACGTGATGTGGACGACTCTTCAAAATTTGTTCCAAAATAAGAATGAGAACTGGGTATTGGTATTGGAGGATAAGTTGAAGTCCACCAAGATGATAAAGGGTGAAGGAGTGACTTTTTATTTGACGAGATTGTCTTAGGTCAAAGATGAGCTTGTTGCTGTTGGTGTGACTATTTTAGGTGGAGATATGGTGAGGATTGCCTTGAAAAGGTTCACTGAGGAATGGAAGCCCTTCATCAAAGGAATTGTTGCCAGAGTGGAATAGGTTATGGGTCGACTTCATTCAGGGAGAGTTGCGAGACAAGGATCTTCTTCCAAAGAAGAAGACTTTTGATGATGACATGGCACTTGCAGCGCGAATGAAGGGTAAGCAGAAGAAGGACTTGAGTAAGGTCAAGTGTTTCAACTGTGGTGAGATGGGTCATTCTTCGTCGAGATGTCCAATGAAGAAGGAGGGAGATGGCAAGAAGAAGAAAGGGAAGCAGATCGCTGGTGTTGTCACTTCTACTGAGATAGATGATCTCACTAGGAGATTAGAGGAGGAGGACTTTGCTATGTTCTCTCATCTCTTGCAGGGTATTGTCGATGAGGATGGATGGTACGTGGATAGTGGTGCGGCGAAGCATATGACAGGGTCACAGGAGGTTTTGAGACTCTCACTGAATGGGACTCAAAGTTGCACATGGTGTTGGGCGACAAGAGTCAGTTGGAGATTCGAGGATCAAGAGTTGTGCTGTTGAAATTTGATGACTAAAAAGTTTCCTACAATCCCAACCCGGTTTAAATTTCACCTTATCACTCCCATTCAGTTGAATGCCCTTTCCCATAAACATACATGTGAAAATTCTATCACTGCAACAACTGATTTACTTTTCCTACTTATATCATAAGTTATTCATGAAATTACTTCAACAAACATGAAAATAAATACTGCTGCAGATATCACACCGTAGTACAGAAACAAACATATACACACATTGACACAATTATTTTGGACTAATGTCCCCCGAAAAACCAGTGCAGCAGGGAGGATTTTATTATTCAGCAATTTTCTTGTACAACAGGGTGCCAAACTGGCTTACCCATAGATAGACAAACTTCCAGCACTTTTCTAAACCCAGCGTAGGCCCTACTGACCTCTGCTATAGCCTGAAACCCTCTGCGTCAGCCTACTGAGGCTTTGCGCAGCCTCTCTGGGCTTCTGCGTCACTCCTGCAGCCTCTGCGTGGATGACACAGGCCCTTCTTGCTCTGCGCAGTCTCTGCATGGCTTCCTCTGGCTTTGCATCTGCTTTTTCTGCGCTGATCTGCCGTCTCTCTGTTCCGTACTTGCTGCCTCCTCACTGCTCTCCAGACCACTGGTTCAATTTCTCAGCAAACCCTGCTCCAGAAATTGAACTGACTGGTCTCCCTCAGTGTGTTCTCCAAGTGCCCCTCAAGTCTCCTCTTATACTTTTTCTGTTGACATCTCAACGGCTGAGATTAAGTCCGTAATTAATGGCTAAGATTAGATCTGGCTTGATCCATGTCCTTTGGACCATTCTAACACAGATTCATATTAATACACATTAATATTTTATTTTCCCTAAGTTTAGACTTAGGGACTCCATTAAAAATATTAATTATTTTATATCTCTTGATCTGTTTAGAATCTGCCCAAACCCTTTCTGGGTATTGGAGATCTTATGTTCCCCAACCTCTCCACCAAATTTCGTGGCTAGAGCACATCCGATGCTACCCCAAATCAACACTCCATCTTAGTGAGGACTGTGCTCTAGCAATACTCCTCACTGGGTATTACTCTGATCATCTGGCATCAGTACCTGTGCTGATGCTAGGCCTTCCTGCCCAACATCCTCTGCACTACTAACTTTGCTACTGCCATTGCTGCATCTCTACGACAACTCCCTCTACATCCGTGTTGATTTGGTCCTTTCTCCCAACACTGCATTTGCACAACAACTCCCTCTTCATCTGTGCTGCTGTTGGTCCTTTCTCCCAACCCCGCATCTGCACTGCAACTCCCTCTTCATTCGTGCTGCTAACACACTACTTCTGAAGGGGGTTCTTTACCATCCCCATATTTTCCCTGAAGTAGTCAAATTTTGACTTTCCAAGGGCCTTGGTGAGGATATTTGCCACTTGTTCCCCTGTAGGAGTGTAGCTCAACTGTACAGCTTCTCGTTGGACACAATCTCTGACAAAGTGACACCGGATATCAATATGCTTTGACCTATCATGAAATACTGGATTCTTAGAGAGTTTGATGCAACTCTGATTATCACACATGATCCTGGTCGCCTCCATATTTCTTCTGAATAGGTTTACCAACAGTTTTCTGAGCCATATGGCCTCACACGAAGCTGTGCTTGCTTCCATATATTCTGCCTCAGACGAGCTCAGAGCCACGGACTTCTGTTTCCTATTGCACCAGGAGGTTATTCCTGATCCAATGTTGAAACAATACGCAGAGGTACTTTTCCGATCCACCGAACTTCCTGCCCAATCTGCATCAGTAAATCCTCTCAACCTGATTTCCTTCCCCTTGTTGTACAAGAGCCTATAATCAACTGTTCCCTGTAAATCCCTGAGAACATGCTTGGCTGCTGCCCAGTGAGCCCTCTTTGGTTCCACCATGAATTGACTGAGGGTGTTGACAGCGTAGCAAATATCTGGCCTGGTATTGACTAGATACATCAGGGACCCTATGAGCTGTCGGTATAGGGTGGGATGGACATCCTTGTCTTCTGATGCATCAATCTTCTTCCAGTTGATGATCATTGGCGTAGCCATAGGTCTATAGTCTTCCATCCCGAACCTTTTCAGGATTTCTGTAGCATACCTTCCTTGCCCAAGGAAGATTTCTCCTTTCTGTTGCCAAACTTCCAACCCTAGGAAATAGTGCATTCGTCCCAAATCTTTCATATCGAACTTTGTGGCTAGATTCTTCTTGCAGTCTTCAATGAGTCCAGATGATCCTGTCAGGAAGAGATCATCCACATATAATACTAAGATAAGTGGCTCGCTCTCTACGACCAGATAGTAGAGATTCGGATCCGCGTCACTCTTGATAAACCCCATCTTCTGCAAGTAGCCATCTATTCAACCATACCACGCTCTTGGTGCCTGCTTCAGCCCATACAAGGCTTTCTTTAGTTTGCATACATGAGACTTCTTCTCATGAGTTTCATAGCCCTCTGGTGGTTCAATGTATACTTCTTCTTCTATTACCCCGTTCAGAAATGCCGTCTTGACATCCATCTGATGGATCTCCCATCCCATCTGGGCTGTAATAGATATCACGATCCTAATATATGTATACCTGGCTACCGGGGTGAAGGTTTCCTCATAGTCAATCCCTTCCTTTTGAGCATACCCCTTAGCCACAAACCTGGCCTTGTATTTTTCAATACTGCCGTCCGCAACATATTTGATCTTGTAGATCCATCTTGAACCTACCACAGATCTGTCTTGAGGCCTTGACACCACCTCCCAGACATCGTTTACCATTATGGAGTTATACTCCTCCACCATCGCATCTAGCCAGACCTGATGCTGAGCTGCCTCCTTGAAGCTGGCAGGCTCTCCATCCTGAGCTACTAACACCTGATACCTGTTTGGCTATTTTCGCTCCCTTTTACTGTTCCTTGGCTCTCCGATGAAGTTCTCTGCATCACGCAGAATTTGATGAAGTTCCCTGCTGGTTCTTCCTCTGTCAACAGGTGCTTCTATTCGCTCCTCTTCCTCATCCTGAGAATCTTCCTGATCTGAGGAAGGATTCTTCACTTCCGTTGGTTGAAGAGGCATGACCAACGGATCCTCTTTCAACTGCTCCTTGGAAGGCATTTCGCGAGATCTTCTGAAGGCTCTGTTCTCCATGAACTTTACATCTTGTCATACTACTACCTTCCTGCTCCCTGGAAGATAGATTCTGTATGCCTTAGCATTCTTGCTATATCCTGCCAGATACCCCTTTTCTGCAGTCTGATCCAACGGCTTCCTCATTTCTTTGGGTATGCGACAATATGCCAAACTCCCAAATATCTTGAAATGATTGACTTTAGGTGTCTTCCCAGTGAAGACTTTCTCTGGAGTAATCTTGCCCAATGCCCGATGAGGAGTCTTGTTCTGAACGTAGACAACTGTGTTGCATGCTTTTGCCCACAGGAATTTTGGCATCCTGATCATACAACATAGCCCTAGCTGCTTCTACAATGGTCCTATTTTTCCTTTTTGACACCCCATTATGCTCCGGATTGTAGGGAGTTGTCCACTCTCTTTGATTCCCTCCTTAGTGCAATAATCAGTGAAGTCCTTATCGACATATTCTCCACCATTATCTGAGCGCAAGACTTTTATTTTCTTACCTGTCAGATTCTCAACTAGAGCCTTGAACTCCTTGAATCGACAGAAAACCTCATCCTTGGTTTTCAAAAAATAGATCCAAGTTTTCCTCGAGTGGTCATCAATGAAGGTGAGGAAATACTCGGCACCGCTGAGAGCTTTGACGGACATAGGTCCGCAGATATCTGAGTGTATCAATCCTAGTACACTCTTGGCTCTGTGGTTGCTCCTAGGAAATGCCGCCTTGGCATACTTTCATAGAGCGCATCCCCTGCATACATCATCTCGTTTTGTACTCAGATCCGGAACTCCTTTTACAGTGCTCCTGAGAATTCTTAGAGCTCCATGGTGCAAGTGACCCATCATTTTGTGCCATAGTTCGTTCAAGTCTTTGTCCCCATGACTGCCTAGTAGTGCCATTGGAGATTTTAGTTGTAATCTGTACAACCGATTACTTTTGATCTCGATCTGCACTTTCTTTTTCCAGCTCGGGTGTTTGACATATACCTTTTTCCTTGATGAAGTAGATGTCATAGCCCTTGCCTTGTAGTTGTGACACGGAAAGTAAGTTCATCCCCAATCCTGGCACATGCAACACATTTGTGGCACGGAATCGCTCTCCCGATTCTGTCTGAAAAACTATGGTGCCCTTTCCTACTGGAGTACACTTTGCCTTGTTCCCCATGGTGATTTGAAAGTTCATTTTCTCTTCTCGATATTCTGAGAAACACTCCTTGATTCCCGTCATATGCCACGAGGCTCCACTGTCTATATACCATACTTCTGATGATGCAACACTAGTCATGCACGCCACCACTTCTTCCAACCTGGAAGCCAACATAGAGAAATTGAAATCTATCTCTCTTGTGTAATCTTCTGAAAATCTGCGTGAGTCCCTTGAGGTGGATGCCTCTGCATCGTGGTCTCAACCCATAATTGATTTTCCCTTTCTCTCTGATTACTTGCTCTGATACCATGTGAAATTTCTATCACTGCAGCAACTGATTTACCTTTCCTATTTATATCATAAGTTATTCATGAAATTACTTCAACAAACATTAAAATAAATACTGCTGTAGATATCACACCGTAATACAGAAACACACATATACACACATTGACACATTTATTTTGGACTAATGTCCCTAGGAAAATCCAATGTGGGAAAAGCGGTGCAGCAAGGGAGGATTTTATTATTCAGCAATTTTCTTGTACAACAGGGTGCCAAACTGGCTTACCCACAGGTAGACAAACTTCCAACACTTTTCCAAACCCACCGTAGGCCCTCTGCATCAGCCTACTGAGGCTCTGCGCAGCCTCTTTGGGCTTCTGCGTCACTCCTGCAACCTCTGTGTGGATGACGCAGGCCCTTCTGGCTCTGCGCAGTCTCTGCTGCCTCTGCGTGGCTTCCTTTGGCTCTGCGTCTGCTTCTTCTGCACTGATCTGCCGTCTCTTTGTTCTGTACTTGCTGCCTCTTGACTGCTCTCTAGACCACTGGTTCAATTTCTCAGCAAACCCCGCTCCAGAAATTGAACTGACTGGTCTCCCTCAGTGTGTTCTCCAAGTGCCCCTCAAGCCTTCTCTTATACTTTTTCTGTTGACATCTCAACGACCGAGATTAAGTCCCTAATCAACGACTAAGATTAGATTTGGCTTGATCCATGTCTTTTGGACCATTCTAACACAGATTCATATTAATACACATTAATATTTTATTTTCCCTAAGTTTAGACTTAGGGACTCCATTGAAAATATTAATTATTTTAATATCTCCTGATTTGTTTAGAATTTGCCCAAACCCTTTCTGGGTATTGGAGAGTTTATGTGCCCCAACCTCTCTACCAAATTTCGTGGCTAGAGCACATCCGATGCTACCCCAAATCAACAATACATTCAACATATAGAATTCTGGAAATGAAATTTTCATATTAAAACACATGGGACTGTCAACACATGCTGAAAATAAATATGGACATAAACAGACCAGCAACAGACATAAAAATACACACAAATTTTTGGTCAACTTAGAGAGCTCTCTAAATTTATTTATTTTTCAAGTTCAAGAAAAATACATTTGCAAACAAAACAAAACAACAAAATACAACTTATCTCTTCAGCCCAAAACTCCTTGAAAACTATGCCCACTTTGCCTCGATTTTTGTGTCCACTTGAAGCTGAAAATATGTACTGTACAGATACAGATTGTACTTACTGTAATGTACGTATTCCCTACGGACTGTATGGAATTCCGTACCACTGTACATATTTTTTTCATTTTTTCTTAAAAACTTCTCTCGAATGGCGTGCAACTCACGACATTAAGTTCTGTTTGTATTGTACCTTTTGCTGTCTTCTATGCCTTGATTTCTGTGCCCAACTTTGCCCAGAAATCACTCCTTCAGCTTGCTGCAAGAAATTTCTCCTTCAAAACTTTTCTCCAGCGCTCAGCCTCCTTTCTCCAATATGCTTATGAAGAATGAATGCAGTTTCTCTTTTATTCCCCCTTTTGTTTCCCTAAATGACTTTTGGGCAACCCTAAGATCTAATGGCTCAGATTCATTTAGATCAAGGGATGAGAATAAATGTGCATTTAATTCTCATTTTCTATTTTTAACTCACCCATTAAATAAAGCACCCACATTGTACTTTATGTTTAAAGTCACTTTTCACTTTATAATTTAACATCGACTTTACCACTTATAAAGTCACTTTCACTTTATAAAGTCACACTTGGGAAAATAATTATTTTGGACACTTTTCCCTAGGTAGAGACTAACCCATGGGAAACCACTTGTCCAAGGTACATTAAAAATCAACATGTGCCATTCAGAATGGAGACAGGACGAGTGATGCGGGTCCAGGGTGTACTATTTGTACCAGGACTTAGATATAGCGTGATATCTGTCTTTATGATCGAGAAGAAGGGGTTTGAGGTCTTGGTCGAGGATGGAAAGGCAAGACTCAAGCCTGGAGGCTCTAGCTCCGCTGGTATTGTGCTTGGAGTTAGAGAGAATGGTCTATATAGGATGACGAGCAAGCCTATGGATCATGAGAAGCAGGTGGAGCAGATGCAGGTTCTAAAGAAGCAAGTGCAGGTGCAGGGTTTAGAGGAGCAGGTACAGGTTCCTGAGAAGAAGGTCTATAATCCAGAGATTCAGAGGGAGTCAAGTTCTAGAGGGAGACTTTGTAGTCCAAAAGCGCGTGGTCAGTGGGGAGCAAGGGTGATCCTATAGATGCCAAGAATGAATCATGGAGAGAGTGGAAGACATCACAAGATAAGAAGGAGAAGCAGGGTGCTTCCAGCAGTGACAATGACACTTTCGAGAGAGGCATAGTTCACAGAACACGGATTGCTACAAATGTGAGCGCCAAGAGTTGCGCTAGTGTTGCAAGTAGTGATGATGATGATGAGTTACTTCCTAGTCTTGGAAGTACCTACCTTGCTAAGAGGGAGTGTTGATTTTTGAGTAGCTTGGGAGGTACTCCAAGCCCTAAGGTTCGGGGATTGGAGGACAAAGTGCCACAAGAGTCACTTGTGGGCTTGGAACCCAAGGTAGGGGTTTTGCACCCATCAGGATTTGGTCCAAAACCATGAGCATATTTTGACATGTGATGGATGAGGATGATAGCTTTCGGCGAGACGAATCTAATGCAACGAGAATCATCCAATTCCAAGTTGTAGGAATGGAGATATGAATTTTTGAAGTTTATAATTGGGTTTTGCACATGTATGTCTAGGTCGGCTTGGAGTTAAGAAGGCATGTGACAGTTGTCAAAGCCCATGGATGACGTTTTAAGGAGCCCTCCTTATGTGTATATATAGGGGGTGAGATGGAGGACATTTCCTCATCCATTGTGCAACACATAACTTGAAGAAAAGCTTGTTGGAGGAGAGATAGATCTCTGTTTTGGGCCGCTGTAAAGGAGATAAAACAACGTGGCCATTGAGGGTCTTTTTAGTGCCAAATTCAGGAGGTCGAAGTGTTGACTAGAGGGCCAAGGACCTGTTCTTGAAGGCTGAGGCTAGGGAGGCTTGTTTGAAGGTCTATTAGGGCATGGTTTGTGGGCAAAAAACTCTGTTTGGGCAGAACGTAAGTTACAGGCAGGCTGTGTGGTAGGCCACAGGCCATACCAACACAACAAGGTACTTGCGTGGGTCTATTTAGGGTTGTATTGTGCCCTAATATTCAACTAAAAGGCAGAGGGTTCACATAAAGTGATGTCGCAGGGATTGAAGGCTGTTTGAGGTCTGTTCAATGATTGTTTTAGTGCTGTTGCAGTGTGCTAAAGTGCCCTAACTAGGGACAGCCTGTGGCAGTGTGGTACAACAGATTTGGAGGTAAGGTTGTTTTGTGTTGGGTCATTGTGTTGACCAGTTTTGGATCATTTATAAATGCAACCTGTGGGAGCCTTCATAGGAGCAGATCTTGTAGTGATTGGATTAGGTGCCATTGGTCTGGTGGGGGGCAGCATGTTGGTTACCCAAAGTAGCCCTTGACAAGCTATATTGAAGTGATGAAGAAGAGCTGAAGGTTGGGTGAAGATTGGTGCCGAAAGTGCAACACTTCGATGGACAAAAGTAACTGCTAGCCTGGCAGATTGAAGCTCAAGAATTGGCCAACATAGAGAGCAGATTGGATCATCCTGTGTACATGCAACAGAAGTGACTTGCTGCAGTGTTAGGTGGTAGCCCTCTTGGAGTCTCGATGTGTTGTGCTTTGAAGGACTAAGGGGCAGCTAGTGAGCAGTGTAGGAGCGAAGGACCGACAGGACATGATACGATATAGAAGCTGAAGCGAAGTTTTTCATTGTATCTTGTATACCATAGAATGTTGTATTATTCAGATTGGTTTAATATAACGAAGATTGGGTTGTACATTATTGTACAATATTTGTTAAAAATTGTGTACACTTGTGCATATGTGATTTACTGCTTTATATTTTCCGCTGTGCAAAGTAGTTCTTGTTGAGATTCTTGGTTTGGTAGCGTAAGAGATTCTAATATTCTAACCTAGACCCAAGAATGTGGAAATTCAACACTGACCGCTCCCTTAAAAACGGGGAGCACAATTTTGTTTAGGGAGCGCGCTCTCAAGGTCGCTCTCTATCCGCTCTTAAGCGGAGTGCGCTCTGGGAGCAGATTCGGAAGGGGGGGGGAAGCACAACCCTGATTTCAATTGCTCATTGGAAAATCAAATGTGAAACCTTGTTGCATGCTAATCAAATTGAAGTTCTACATCGAAATATTAAGTGGATAACGTCATAGATTATCTAACAAACCAGAATGATCAACCCTTTGAAATGTTATATTTCATGTTTTCTTGACATGGACGGTTTTCTTCTTGTAATTTTGTCACTAAAAATACAATATTAAATCACTAAAAGCGCTAATGAAATCTGTCATACAAAACTCATGTTTTGAACCGCAACTTGTACAATAGATCTAGAATCAATGCAATCCAAAAATATTGGATGAAAAACATGAGCATATTGTCTAATCATCAATGTCCATGATTGCCAAAATTGAAGATATAAACTGAATCATCCTGAAATTTGCCCAGAAATTCCTTGAAATAATGCCTGGAACATCCCTGAAATATGTTTGGAATGTACTTGAAAGTTGCCTAGAGCGTCTTGGGAATGATTAGCAAGCCTCCGACTCACTATTAAAGTCCCCAAAAGTTTGGAGATGTTTCCT
Organism: Pinus tabuliformis; assembly: GCA_031772625.1. Classification (NCBI taxonomy): domain Eukaryota; kingdom Viridiplantae; phylum Streptophyta; class Pinopsida; order Pinales; family Pinaceae; genus Pinus; species Pinus tabuliformis. The sequence goes on along the minus strand of CM062805.1, from coordinate 560,021,300 downwards.
AAGCGTCTACAAGTCCTTATAACTTGGGAATGCAAGCAGGGCATGGAGGATTTTTTTGGGAAAGCGGGTCCCCATGCAACATAGTTTTTTTTTTCCATGTAATAAAGCACCCTACCACCATCCATCCTGTTACCAAGTGTAAGATATTGTTTAAGGTTCGAGGTTGTTCAACAATAGGGCTTAGCATTGCAATAAAGAAACTTAATATGAGCTCAACATGTACTTGCAGGAATTGGAACTGGGTCGGAAGGATAATAATCATTCCTCCCACTTGAGATTGTTAGTTTTTGCAACATCGGATGTGTTCTAACCACGAGATTTGGTGGAGAGGCTAGAATACATGTATTCTCCAATTCCCAGAAGTCGTTTCTGGAAATTCCACCTAGAGATGACTTAATTAGATTTATTAGTCAATTTTTAATATTTCCTAAGTCTAAAATTAGGAAATATGATTAATTAATCATAATTAATTAAGTCATGGTGAGAATGTTCTAAAAAAGTACATGGATTGATTTCTAGTTAATCCTAGCCACCGATTAAGATTTAATTGTGGCTGTTGAAGTCTCAATGGGGGATTATAAGAAGTCGATGGGGCTTGGAGAAGACACACCAAATCAGTTGAATATTTGATTTTGCTGGGAAATCGATCTCCAGAGTAGCAACATTCAGTTGCCAAAGGTGATTCAGTGAGGTCGAAGCAATGAGAGAGGGGCAATGATAGTGAGGCCAGTGGAAGCTTTTCCAGTTCAGGCTAGTACATTGCAAAGAGGAAGTGATTGCCATAGAGAGGTAGCGCAAAGCCCTCTAGAGGAGATTTCTGTTTTGTTGGGGAGAAGTCGAGATTCAGTGCCAGAAGCTGGATAGAGGTTCCAGAGGCCGGAAGAATCAGTGTCCCAGAGAACAGCTAACGAGACAGTGAGAGGTGACGCCATTCCGAGCTAGAGGGATACAGTGACTGCGTAGGTTGACGCAGAGATCGCACAGAGGTAGCAAGGGACGACTTAGTGTCAAGCTGAGGTCAGTGTCGGATCGCCTGTGGAGTGAGGAATTTTCCTCATTAGTTATTTTTGCCAGTTTGCCTCTGTTTGGATAGCTGGTTTGGGCATCCATAGTTTGTACTCAGCTTTTCACTACTGCATAATATCAAACCCTCAGCTGCTGCACCGGTTTTTCCAAGTTGTCTTTCCGGGGACTTGGTCCAAAAATAACAGTGTATTTTGTGTGTGTGCATCTATTTCTTCTAGCTTTTTTATTTCTTCCGCAGTATTTGCTTTGTGAAGGTTGCAGTGTATTTGTTTCGATATTTGCCATAGCACACAACAAATAATTTGTTTAATTAAATTAACAAATAGAAGAACTAACATCAGTGGTTGGAATAGGGTTCGGGGTTAGCTGAATTTTCACATGGTATCAGGGCACAGATTGTAAGCCAGATAGCTCAGTAGCAGAAGGGAAGAGGAATTTGGTAGCTCTGCATAAGCAGCAGTTTGAAACCCTCAGACGCAACACAGTTTTTTAGCCAGGAGGGTCAATTTCTTGAGGAAAAATTGATTCCTCTAAGAGAGCAACTGAGAAATTGGATTTCTCCAGTTCGAGGATTACTAGAGGTAGAGGGAGCAACCAATATTTTACTTGCAGAGCAGATCTCTAACTGGATATGGTATTTTGCAGCAGTTGCTAGTGCAAAATAGCATTAGGAGGAAGAAAGAGCACACATTGAGGGAAATTTTCTTTAGGGTACTTATAACTTTAGAAGTTCAATTTTCTCTTGCAGATCAACAGTCGTTGTGAGAGATTTACTCACTCCAGCAGGGAGTGCGTAGAGCCTAGCAGCAACTGAGTAGAAGAGAAGAGGACGATTTCGACTTATCTTGCTGAGATGGCCACTGCTGGACTACGAGACCAGGACAGGTTGGACGGTGCTTCTGTTGATTTGGGGTAGCATCGTATGTGCTCTAGCCACGGAAATTGGTGGAGAGGCTAAGGCACACGAGATCTCCAATACCCAGAAAGGGTTTGGGAAAATTATAAACAGTTTGGGAGATATTAAAATAATTAATATTTTTAATGGAGTCCCTAAGTCTAAACTTAGGGAAAATAAAATATTAATGTGAATTAATATAAAACTGTGTTAGAATGGTCCAACAGGAATGGATCAAGCCAGATCTAATCTTAGCTATTGATTAGGGACTTAATCTCGACTGTTGATTTGTCAACGAGAAAAGTGTTAGGCCCCTATACTACTAGTGTAGGGGCCTAACAAAAAGTATAAGAGGAGGCTTGAGGGTTACTTGGAGAATACACAAAGAGATCAAGATTTCGACTTTCTGGGGCTGGGTTTCCTGAGAAAGTTGAGAGAGTGATCAGAGTTGCAGCTGAAGGGCAATGAATACAGACGCAGAGAGGCAGAGATAACACTAGGAGGATCAGCGCAGTAGCCGGAGAGAGGGACGCAAAAGCAGCCAAGGGTTCACGCAGAGCTAGCCAGGGCTCACGCAGAGGCAGCCAGGAGCTGTGCAGTGCCTTAGAGGGCCAGCGTGGGTGATGCAGAGGGCTAGCGGGCTAACGCAGTGCCTCTAGAGGCTGACGCAGGCCAAGCCGGAGTGACGTTGGGCCAGAGAGAGGCTGACACAGTCCCTATAGGTTGACGCTGGGGTTTCGTGGGGCAGAGTGGTGCTGTGGAGCTGCCGGAGTGTTTATCCGGGGTTTCAGCCGGAATATTTGCTTCCGAGTAGAGAGGTACTACTGCCGGGATTTTTCTCTGAAATTGCTTAATAAATCAAACCCTCAGATAGCTGCACTGGTTTTCCCGCATTGGGTTTTTTCGGGGACATTAGTCCAAAAACAACGGTGTCACTTGTGTGCTTGTTTCTATTTCCTACAGTTGATGATTTGTAATGTGTTAAGCATGCATTTGTATTTATTTCTAGTATTTACATGGTAAATAACTTGTTAATTAACAGAACAAGTAGGTAGGAATAAATCAGTAAAGTGCATGAAGGGTTTCTAATGTGTCAGACTTAGAAATTCCAATAGCTTCCAACTATGTCATCTGGAAGGCAAGGATGGATTTCCTTCTGGATGAATATGGCCTAAAGCCATTCATGGATGCAGTGGTAGCTATCCCCATGGATGTAGATCAGCTGAAGGAATATCGAAAGGAGATGGTGAGGGCAAAGAGGTTGATTTTTGACGGTGTTCGAGATCACATTGTATCACACATAGCGAGCCAGGGAACGACCAAGGAGATGTGGGATACACTTTCCACGCTATACCAAGGTACTTTCGAGCAACGAAAGATGTACTTGGAGGAAAAGATGAGATGCACCAGGATGTAGAAGGGGGGAACACATAGACCCCTACCTCACCAGGATTCAGGAGTTCAACTGTCTGCTGTTGGAGCAACACCTCAAGGCACGGAGCTAGTACGATTAGCACTCAACAATGTCTCCGAGGAGTGGCAGGTCTTCGTCCAAAGCATTTTGGGCAGAGAAACCTTGCAATAGTGGGATAGAATGTGGGTTGATTTGCAGTGGGAGGAGTTGAGGCGAGACTTGGTGAAGAGCTTCACCAGTGGCAGCAGCAAGTCGAAGCAGTTGAAGGAGGAGGAGAATGTGGCCCTCGCATCAAGGGTCCCAGTCAGGGATAGGGGGAGCAATGAAAGAAGGGCCTGTCAAAGGTCAAGTGCTTCAGATGTGGTGAGCTTGGTCACTACAACACCTAGTGTCCTCTCAGGAAGAAGGACAAGGCAACAGCTCATGAGAGATCGATAGGCTTTCCTCCAGGCTGGAGGAAGACTTTGCCATGTTTGCTGACATAACCCTAGGAGTGAAATGCGGTGACTTGGTGTTGTAGCCCCTCAGTGCTACAAATGGGCAAGATTCTTGAGGAGATCCACCTATTGAATCAATAGCTTGCTATAGGGGCCCACAGTATTTCAGTAGCAAGATGGATTAGTGACAGTAGATGCAGCCAGATGACAGGTGACAGATGCAGAGTCTAGTTGGCAGTTAGATGCCGGGGAGCGTAGTGCAGAGTTGGCAGTAGTGCAGATGGCACAGTGCAGAGTCAACATCAATCCAGATGCCTCAATGACAACAAAGATACTAGCGGCAGTCAGAGACTCAGGTGATAGGTGTATCATATTGATCATAGTTGATTCAGTATTTAGGATGCTTTTTAGTTGCAGATGTTGCAGTTGCAACAACAATAGATGGAGAGGGAGTTGCAGTGCAAATGCAATGTTGGCAACAATTCAGTCAACAACAACACAAATACAACACATATTAGAGTTGTGCAGTGGTTGGTGGGCAGCAACAGCCAGACATCAGCAGTGCGATAGGAGATAATGCAAAGACATGGTGTTGTTTTAGTGGGTTGCAGCACTAGAACACATTACTCGCTAAGAGGGAGTGTTATTTTTTGTAGCATCGAATGTGTTTTAGCCACGAGATCCGGTGAAGAGGCTAGAATACGTGTATTCTCCAATTCCCAGAAATCGTTACTGGAAATTCCACCTAGGGCTGACTTAATTAGATTTATTAGTCAGTTTTTAATATTTCCTAAGTCTAAACTTAGGAAATATGATTAATTAATTGAAATTAACTAATTCATGGTGAGAATGTTCTAGAAAAGTACATGGATCGATTTCTAGTTAATCCTATCCATCAATTACGATTTAATCGCGACCATTGAAGTCTCAACAAAGGATTATAAGAAGACGTCGATGGGGCTTGGGGAAGACACAACAAATTAGTTGAGTATTTGATTTTGCTGGGAAATCAATCTCCAGAGTACAACATTCAGTTGCCGAAGGTGATTCAGTGAGATCGAACCAGTGAGAGGGGCAGAGATAGTGAGGCCGAAGGAAGCTTTTCCAGTTTCGGCAAGTACATTGCAGAGATAGTGATTGCCAAAGAGAGGCAGCGCAGAGCCCTCTAGAGGAGATTTCTGTTTTGCTGGGGAGAAGTCGAGAAAGGGTTTGGGAAAATTCTAAACAGTTTGGGAGATATTAAAATAATTAATATTTTTAATGGAGTCCCTAAGTCTAAACTTACGGAAAATAAAATATTAATGTGAATTAATATAAAACTGTGTTAGAATGGTCCAAAAGGAATGGATCAAGCCAGATCTAATTTTAGCTGTTGATTAGGGACTTAATCTCGACTGTTGATTTGTCAACGAGAAAAGTGTTAGGCCCCTATACTACTAGTGTAGGGGCCTAACAAAAAGTATAAGAGGAGGCTTGAGGGTTACTTGGAGAATACACAAAGAGATCAAGATTTCGACTTTCTGGGGCTGGGTTTCCTGAGAAAGTTGAGAGAGTGATCAGAGTTGCAGCTGAAGGGCAATGAATACAGACGCAGAGAGGCAGAGATAACACTGGGAGGATCAGCGCAGTAGCCGGAGAGAGGGACGCAAAAGCAGCCAAGGGTTCACGCAGAGCTAGCCAGGGCTCACGCAGAGGCAGCCAGGAGCTGTGCAAGGCCTTAGAGGGCCAGCGTGGGTGATGCAGAGGGCTAGCGGGCTAACGCAGCGCCTCTAGAGGCTGACGCAGGCCAAGCCGGAGTGACGTTGGGCCAGAGAGAGGCTGACACAGTCCCTATAGGTTGACGCTGGGGTTTCGTGGGGCAGATTGGTGCTGTGGAGCTGCCGGAGTGTTTATCCGGGGTTTTAGCCGGAATATTTGCTTCCGAGTAGAGAGGTACTACTGCCGAGATTTTTCTCTGAAATTGCTTAATAAATCAAACCCTCAGATAGTTGCACTGGTTTTCCCGCATTGGGTTATTTCGGGGACATTAGTCCAAAAACAACGGTGTCACTTGTGTGCTTGTTTCTATTTCCTACAGTTGATGATTTGTAATGTGTTGAGCATGCATTTGTATTTATTTCTAGTATTTACATGGTAAATAACTTGTTAATTAACAGAACAAGTAGGTAGGAATAAATCAGTAAAGTGCATGAAGGGTTTCTAATGTGTCAGACTTAGAAATTCCAATAGCTTCCAACTATGTCATCTGGAAGGCAAGGATGGATTTCCTTCTGGATGAATATGGCCTAAAGCCATTCATGGATGCAGTGGTAGCTATCCCCATGGATGCAGATCAGCTGAAGGAATACCGAAAGGAGATGGTGAGGGCAAAGAGGTTGATTTTTGACGGTGTTCGAGATCACATTGTATCACACATAGCGAGCCAGGGAACGACCAAGGAGATGTGGGATACACTTTCCACGCTATACCAAGGTACTTTCGAGCAACGAAAGATGTACTTGGAGGAAAAGATGAGATGCACCAGGATGTAGAAGGGGGGAACACATAGACCCCTACCTCACCAGGATTCAGGAGTTCAACTGTCTGCTGTTGGAGCAACACCTCAAGGCACGGAGCTAGTACGATTAGCACTCAACAATGTCTCCGAGGAGTGGCAGGTATTCGTCCAAAGCATTTTGGGCAGAGAAACCTTGCAGTAGTGGGACAGAATGTGGGTTGATTTGCAGTGGGAGGAGTTGAGGCAAGACTTGGTGAAGAGCTTCACCAGTGGCAGCAGCAAGTCAAAGCAGGTGAAGGAGGAGGAGAATGTGGCCCTCGCATCAAGGGTCCCAGTCAGGGATAGGGGTAGCAATGAAAGAAGGGCCTGTCAAAGGTCAAGTGCTTCAGATGTGGTGAGCTTGGTCACTACAACACCTAGTGTCCTCTCAGGAAGAAGGACAAGGCAGCAGTTCATGAGAGATCGATAGGCTTTCCTCCAGGCTGGAGGAAGACTTTGCCATGTTTGCTGACATAACCCTAGGAGTGAAATGTGGTGACTTGGTGTTGTAGCCCCTCAGTGCTACAAATGGGCAAGATTCTTGAGGAGATCCACCTATTGAATCAATAGCTTGCTATAGGGGCCCACAGTATTTCAGTAGCAAGATGGATTAGTGACAGTAGATGCAGCCAGATGACAGGTGACAGATGCAGAGTCTAGTTGGCAGTTAGATGTCGGGGAGCATAGTGCAGAGTTGGCAGTAGTGCAGATGGCACAGTGCAGAGTCAACATCAATCCAGATGCCTCAATGACAACAAAGATACTAGCGGTAGTCAGAGACTCAGGTGATAGGTGTATCATATTGATCATAGTTGATTCAGTATTTAGGATGCTTTTTAGTTGCAGATGTTGCAGTTGCAGCAACAATAGATGGAGAGGGAGTTGCAGTGCAAATGCAATGTTGGCAACAATTCAATCAACAACAACACAAATACAACACATATTAGAGCTGTGCAGTGGTTGGTGGGCAGCAACAGCCAGACATCAGCAGTGTGATAGGAGATAATGCAAAGACATGATGTTGTTTTAGTGGGTTGCAGCACTAGAACACATTACTCGCTAAGAGGGAGTGTTATTTTTTGTAGCATCGAATGTGTTTTAGCCACGAGATCTGGTGAAGAGGCTAGAATACATGTATTCTCCAATTCCCAGAAATCGTTACTGGAAATTCCACCTAGAGCTGACTTAATTAGATTTATTAGTCAGTTTTTAATATTTCCTAAGTCTAAACTTAGGAAATATGATTAATTAATTGAAATTAACTAAGTTATGGTGAGAATGTTCTAGAAAAGTACATGGATCGATTTCTAGTTAATCCTAGACATCAATTACGATTTAATCGCGACCATTGAAGTCTCAACAAAGGATTATAAGAAGACGTCGATGGGGCTTGGGGAAGACACACCAAATTAGTTGAGTATTTGATTTTGCTGGGAAATCGATCTCCAGAGTACAACATTCAGTTGCCGAAGGTGATTCAGTGAGATCGAACCAGTGAGAGGGGCAGAGATAGTGAGGCCGAAGGAAGCTTTTCCAGTTTCGGCAAGTACATTGCAGAGATAGTGATTGCCACAGAGAGGCAGCGCAGAGCCCTCTAGAGGAGATTTCTGTTTTGCTGGGGAGAAGTCGAGATTTAGCGCCAGAAGCTGGATAGAGGTTCTAGAGGCTGGGAGAATCTGTTTCCTAGACAACAACTGATGAGATAGTGAGAGGTGACGCAGTTCCAAGCTAGAGGGACGTAGTGACTACGTAGGTTGACGCAGAGACTGCACAGAGGTAGCAAGTGACGACTCAGTTTCGAGCTGAGGTCAGTGTCAAATTGCCTGTGGAGTGAGGAATTTTCCTCACTGGTTATTTTTTCAGTTTTCCTCTGTTTGGATAGCTAGTTTGGGCATCCATAGTTTGTACTCAGGTCTTCACTACTGCATAATATTAAAACCCTCAACTGGTGCACCGATTTTCCCAAGTTGGGTTTTTCTGGGGACTTAGTCCAAAAATAACAGTGTATTTTGTATGTGTGCATCTATTTCTTCCAACGTTTTTATTTCTTCCGCAGTATTTGTTTTGTGAAGGTTACAATGTATTTTTTTCGATATTTGCTGTAGCACACAACAAATAATTTATTTAATAAAATAAAAAAATAAAAGAAATAACATCAGTTGCTACAATAGGATTCAGGGTTAGCCGATTTTTCACAGAGATAAACCCAATTGATAGTTCTAGTACTTTTATTGATGGTACCTAACTAATGCATCGACCCTCCTCATAAAATTTGTTATAGGGGCATGAGAGTAGTGTGCTTCTCTCTCTCTCTCTCTGCCCATATATATATATAGAGAGAGAGAGAGAGAGTCATTCTTACCTTTATATATATATATATATATATAGAGAGAGAGAGAGAGAGAGAGAGAGAGAGAGAGAGAGGCACAATACCTACATGCCCCTGCATCCAGATTTTAAGACTTGTGAACCCTCAGCTTTCTCCTTGGCTACTAGTTTAAAAGTTTTGATTTGCACAATCCACAATTGCTTGCATTGTTTTTCCATTTTAGTATCTATTTACTACATTTTAATATAGACAACAAAATTGCCCTTTTTGATTTCATTTTGGATCCCAGCTTCCAAGGCATCTTTGGGGACTTTGAGGCAACAATGGGTATGCCTGTTGTTCTATGCTTCTGTTTCTATTATGAGGATGGAAGGTGCCAAAATTTCATAACTATTGCCTTCGTGGTAGGGAGGTAGCTTCCCTTCATTTTTTGAGGCTACTTGTGATGGTTTGCTCTTTTGTTATTACCTGTGTAATGTTCCTTAGTAAAATTTTTCTGTTAGGGCTATAGGAGCATAAGACAATATTGTACCGTATCATAGCCTTCCCCTTTTAATTCAATGAAGATGATATTAAAGGCATAACAATATAAAGAGGAAGGTAACCTTCAACAATATCAATCAGTATATATCAAGTTACAATTTCCACAGATTCACTTCCTAGGCTGTTACACCAGTAGAGTCTGCTGCACAACACTTAATAATTAAAAAACAGTGGCACTCCTTTAAATTGACCTATAAGCAACTCAACTAACTGGATTACTAGCTCTTTTGTCACTGCCAAGCTTGCCTTCACGACTCAGCTGCTTTACCGTTCTGTAGTCGCCAGAATGTCCTAACAGGTCCTGTTGCTGGCACGTTGCTTGCCTCTCCACTACTAACCCACCTTCACTTCGCTGCCTCACGAGTGCTTCAGTGACAGATTGCTGCCACTGCAAACCCCTCAAAGGTGATCCGCTACCTCAGAATCAACCCTTGCTGCCTTGGTAATTCAGATGATCATCCGACTATCTCAGATATGGTATTATGAATACTCCACTGCCTTGGCTATCTTCCCTGTTACTGGGAAACCATGTTTCAAGAGGGTCGCTGCCTCATACCAAGGTCTTAGGCGTTTCGCTTGCCAAATTGCGTCACTATATTACCTCGCTGCTGTTGGGAGGGGTTTTTAGGTTGAACACATGCCCTGGGTTGGACCTTCAGGACTGCCTGGTGCCTCACTGCTTTTGCTATTGCCTTAACAGGCTTCCGCTGCCACAGAGAGGGCCGTGCCTACATTCTCGGTCGCGATGCTTCGCTGTTCTGTAACTGACTTGGACAAAATTCATTGTTATATAATTATTCCTTATTTGCTCGAACAAATCGTTCCACAGTAGTTCTCCTTGATTTTCAAAATTAGACCAAAGATGCCTCAGATTTTATGCCAAACAGAATGAGTAAGAGAGGGGATTGGCTAGGGTGGGATCATCACCACTGAAACCAATCAAAGGAAAAAGGAGTCTTAAAACCCTTAGAGCCTCAGGTCACAAAACATAAATATCCAATCAACCATGATGAGACTAATGATTCTCCTCTCTGTTATTTTTAGGTTGAACGCATGCCCTGGGTTGGAGCTTCAGGACTGCCTGGTGCCTCACTGCTTTTGTTATTGCCTTAACAGGCTTGCACTGCCACAGAGAGGGCTGTGCCTAATTGCTCGGCCGTGATGCTTCGCTATTCTGGAACTGACTTAGACAAAATTTGGTGTCATAGAATTATTCCTTATTTGCTCAAACAAATCGTTCCGCAGTAGTTCTCCTTGATTGCCAAAATTAGACCAAAGTTGCCTCAGATTTTATGCCAAACAGAATGAGAGTAAGAGAGGTGATTGGCTAGGGTGGGATCATCACCACTGAAACCAATCAAAGGAAAAAGGGGGTCTTAAAACCCTTAGAGCCTCAGCTCACAAAACAGAAATATTCAATCAACCATGATGAGAATAATGATTCTCCTCTCTCTTATTTATAGAACTCCCTTTGGGGTCTCTTCTCCTTATTTTAATTTGAGGGGTTACAAGTTTCCCTCCACTTAGCCCCAATTCTGGCTTCCTTCACAAGTTTTGCCCCAATTACCCCAATTTACCCAATGTTGCCCCAAAAGCATTGGATAATGGGTTCCCCACTTTATCATCGACTATAGGCTATAAGCTACGGTGTTGGATAGGTTACTTCGTCCTCCCCTGGGCAATTAATTAGTAGGGAACATTACAGTCCCCCCCTTCTTGACATTGCTTGTCCTCGAGCAATTGCAAGTTCAGTTGCTGTAAAATTTGTCCCCCTGCTTTCAAGAATGAGGACTTCTCATTCTTCTGCTTCATTTGCAGATCAACAATTCTGTGTCTACACTGTTCAACCTCCTTTTGCACAACCTTGAGACAAGCCTTGGGAGATTGTGATTCTCTCTCTACATCTACCATTTTTTCTTACTATCTGAAGTAAGTGCATACTACTAGTACTGACCACCTTCGGTAACCTTTCCAGTTTGATCCAAGTGAACCCAAACCTGTTTTTCAAGACAAATAATCTGGTGTTTAATACATCTCAGCTGAAGCACCAACCTGCTACAGTTGCTTTGTCGTCTCCTTCTTTTCCATAAGAAGAGGACCTTGAACCTGCTTTGCCTTCACACTCCCTGATACAAGCTTGATATTGTAATCATCATTCTCTGTTATCTGTTGAAGTAATCATTGAGTTTGAGTTAGCATATCTTCATATGCTTGCCCAATAGTCTCTGTTTCATCTATATAGGCTTCTCCTTCTTCATTTTTAGCTTTCAAGGCTTCAATGAACTCCAATATGTCCCTCTCTGCAGCGTCAAGATTTTGCCTTGAGTCAGCTATCTCAGCTTCAGCAACAGCAAGTCTCTGTTGGCAGACTGCCTCAGCTTCATTGGCTGCTTTGACCGGCAATTCCAAACTGTGCTCATCAAGGGAAGACTTTAGCTTATGCACCTGTATCCAAGCCTTGCATCCTGCCTGCCTTGCTTCCATGACATCCAAGTCTCTGTATTTTTGCTGTGATGTATACGATCCTTCTATTTCTGCAGACAGCAAATTATGATTATGAAGTCTGAAGTTTAGAGAAGTTGAAATCCCAACATTATGTATCCTCATATGATAGGTTTTCCTAGGTCAATCATTGAATATCTTGTACCCAATACCAACAGGGACTGGCTTATTGTAACGATAGGGCCCTCTCCCATTAAAATAAACTCCATCAGGCATTTCAAGGTCCTTTCCAACATCAAGGACTGCTCACAAATCTTTGTGACCCCTTGTATTCCAGTCGTCAATAAAGATTTTGAAATCTCCCTCAGGGGTCCCAAAGGGTACAAGAATCACTGGGTGATGGTTCCTAATAACTCCTTCAGACTCTCCTTTCGTCCTCTGAGAGTGAAGGGAATGAAAGTAAAGGAAACTGGCAACCTGATCCTTGGCCTGAAAATTATAGGTCTAGTTCCACCCTACAATAATAGGACAATTGGTCCCAGATACACTATCCTGCCAAGAATATCTTTGATTTTGCAAACCATTCCAATTGAACAGAAATAGGTCATCCAATTTGTTCATAATATGTACTGCAGAATTCCAATTGGTTGTCAAGTTGACCAAGGGTCCAGGAATCTGCTTATTAATTGCAAGCACATTTGATAGAAGTTCATTGCTGTATTACTGTTCAACATACTTCACATGCTTTTCAAGATGTTTCCTACAGTCAATATGCCCATCTATGGACCTTCCTCCTAATCTCTGTTCCATAGGGTCTACAGGAAAATTTGTCTTTGCAGTTTTATCTCTTCGATGGCCCTTCACATCAATTTCCAGCCTACTTCCACAAAAATCAAGCTCCAGTTTCAAAGTTGAACATTCCTTATATTAAGGCAAGGGCTTCAAACAATGCCCATCCGTAGCCTCAGGTGGTATGTCATGTGCCGCCCTAAAGAACCTTTCCCTGAGTGTAGATTCAGGGACCAGATATATTTGATCTTTATAGAAAATGAGCTTATCTTCTACCCTATACCTGTCATCTTGGATGAGACCATCCATCAATTTGCAGGCAAACTTATTTATGGAGTATTCTACTAGAAGGTGGGCTTTCCAATCTCTGGTGCTATCCCCGAGGGATCATGCAACTGATCCCCAGGTCAGTGCATTAATCTCCACATGCTTCTTGTACTTAGTACCAAAATATTGTTGACTAATATTTGCTGATTCCTGATTTGGGGTTGAATATTCTGCTATGCAAGCTACATCTCAATGCTCCATGCTTATAGACCACCTCCATTTGCTTAGCTGATATAGTTCGGGCGCCACCATTGGACATACCTCTCAATACTACCTTGCTGCTATTTGCATCCCTGAACTCATTTCCATCACCTGGTAGTTCATTGAAAATTTTCCTATCTAATACAACCATTGTACTCCCAACAAAACATTGGTATCTACGAGTTCTATTACATAAAATCATTGGCGAACATGTAATTACTCAATGTCACATTCAAACATGGAACTACTTGCATGCATGTCATGTTATACCCATCAATTGCCCTCACTCCGAAGCCTTCAAATTATTCTGTGGAATGCCTCTGCTTACCACCACAGCGGCATCGATGAAATTGTATGTAGCTCCACCATCAACCAATGCTATGATTCGTTTCCCTCGTATGACATCCTTGATCTTGAAGGTTTAGTATTTAGGAACTCCAAAGAGAGAGTCGATAGTATCTCCTTTGATTCAAGTGACTTCTCATCTCCTTTAGCCTCCTCAAGGGACCATTCTTCTCTAGAATTGCTAGGCTCCTTGCTTGGTGCTAGTGTTTTATCATCTTCATTTTCATTTTCAGCCACTACAATGTAGTGAATATTCCCTTTTCCTAAACATCTATGACCAGGTTCCCATGGTTTTTTGCAAGTGAAACATAGTTTCTTCGCCCTCAACTCGTTTTGTGTCTCCTCATCCAGCCTATCCTTCCTGGTCCCATCTCTCCGAAATGGCTTCTTTCCCTTGTCCTTCAGAGGGATTAGTGGTTTGGAAGAAAACTTCACCTTTGGCGCTGCATCTCCCATATCTCGTGTCTTGGTGATGGCAGCATACAATGTGGTAGGTTTGAAAGCCTTGACCCACCCATGTTGTTGTTCAACTAAACCCTCTACGAAGAGCATCACCAACCTCTGCTCTGATATGTCCGTTACAATGACTGCCAACTGCTGGAATTCTGAAATATAGGATTCCATTGTCCCGGTTTGTTTGAGCTGTGCTAGCTCTCTAATGTATATATCAGGGTCCTTCCGACGAAGCGATCTATCAATCTTTGAGTGAATTCCACGCAAGAGGTTATGCTGGAGTGCCCTGACATGACCAGTCCATGGTACCACCATTCGTGTGCTTCCCCCCCCCCCTCCAAATGCACTGTGACAAATTTGATAGCATATGCTTCCAACATTGGAATAAGTTGGAAGTAGGTGTCTAGATTTTGTACCCAAACAATTGCTGAGCACTTCGATGATGCATTGAAAAAGGGAATGGACAACTTTCCCATCTTGTGTGTGAGATCATGATTCTGCTGTGGCCTCTGTCTATTTTTGTACTTGATGCTATTGAACTCATGAAAATTCATGGCTGCCTGCACATCTTCTCCTAGTGCTGCATACTCCCAAAAGTATTCAGTAATTTTTTCATTCTGTTTTGCTGCTCCTGGGGTTGCTGCCCCCTGACCACTTGGAAACTATGGTGGTAGAGGCCTTCTACTAGTTGCCCTTGTGTTGGCTTGAGCAAAGATACTGGAAGAGCCCAGATTATGGCTGCTGCTCCCTTCAGCAAAAGTTTTGTTACTCTTGATTTTGGGTAGCAGCAGATGTGCTCTAGCTCCGAAATTTGGTGGAGGGGCTAGAACACATAAGATCTCCAGAACCCATAAATCGTTTGGAGAAATTCCACTTGGATGAGGAGTTATTAAAATAATTAATATTTTTAATGGGTTCCTAAGTCTAAACTTAGGAAAATAAAAATATTAATGGGTGTTAATAAGAATATGGGTGAGAAACTTCTAAGTGATGAGGATCAAGTCTGTTTTAATCTTAGCCGTTGATTAGGGACTTAATCTCGACCGTTGATTCATCAACACGAAAGGTATAAGAGGAGGCTTGAGGGTCAGTTGGAGACACACAAAGAGATCAAAGAGTTCGATTTTTCTGGGGCTTGGTTTGCTGAGAAAGTCGATCTAAGTGATCTGAGTTGCAGCGAGAGGGGCAATTTGGCAGAGGGACTTCAGTCCAAGGTCGAGGATACATAGCTGAGAGGCAGAGCAGCAGTAGGAGACAACGTAGCTCCAGAGAGGGTGATGCAGAAGCTAGAGGGGTTGACGCAGTTCCTTAGAGGTAGCGCTGGGGTTTTCTGTGGGGCAAAGAGTAGCGGTTCAGTGTATCGACTTTTGAGCAAGGGAGGCTCATTGGGAGGGTGACGCAACTCCTAGAGGAGGTGACGCATTTCCAGCGCAGAGCTTGGAGCAGCGATCGCTGTCCAGCATTGGGAACAACAATTGTCATCTATGGGGTTTGATCATCCAGTTGCTGGAATTGTCAAAATATCTGTCTCCGGATAGAGGTACTTCTGCCAGGTTTATTCTTTGTTGGGTGAGCCGGATTTGGCACCCTAGTTGTATTCAGAAATCTGCTTAATAATACAAACCCTCTATATGCTGCACCGATTTTGGGTTTTTTCGGGGACGATTGTCCAAAAATAACAGTGTCCCTTGTGTGATTGTCTCAGTTTATTTCAGTTCATGATCTGTATGTATGTGTAGGCTGCAATAGTGTTTTCATTGTTGTTTAAGTAATTAAATAACTTGTTAAATGTAAAGAACAAGTAAGAGATGATAAACCAGTGATTGCAGTAGGATTTCTGATGTGTAGATTCAGAAATTTTTACATGGTATCAGAGGATTACAGAGCATAGGAGACTGAAGACACCATCCGAGAAATCTAGAGAATTTGCTGCAAAAAAGTAGCTGTCCCGAGTGACAACGTTGTTTCAGAGGCAGAGGAGCAGCTGCAGGAGTGACACAGAGCTACAGGAGGTGACGTTGAGGCTCACGTAGTGCCCGTGTTAGCATTTCGAGCCTGCAGAGGGTGATGCAGAGCCAGAGAGGAGCCACGCAGTGACTACGTCAGCTCTCTGGGCCAGCGCAGAGACTGAGAGGTTCAAATCAGTCAGTCGCCGGGGATGAGGAAGCAAAGTAGATTCGATTTGAGGAGCTGGTGGGAGCTATTTCTGTTGGTGCAGAACAATGTCTGTGGAGACAGAGCTGAGGTAGAGGGAGGCACTGCCTTGACAGATTTCTAGCCAAAGAAATCTAGATTCGGGTTGTAGCAACAAAGGAGGATTGGAGAGGAAGTGATTCAACAATTGGTGGGAGGATTTCCGTGAAGGAAATCAAGACTCAAAGGGAGTCTAGAGGAGCTTGTTCCTTAGAGGATTTCTAGTGCCAAAGAAATCCAGATCCAAGTCTTGCTAGATTGACAGCAGGAGAGGGAGAAGAGAACCAGTCCTATTTTTGAGCAGAGATGGCAATGAATGGGTTGAGGGATTAGGACAGATTGGATGGAGCATCCAATTTTGTCATTTAGAAGGCCAGGATCCTGGCAATCCTAGACAAACATCGCATCAAGGACTATGCCTTGAAGGTAGTTGCTGAGCCGGTCGACGCTGATCCGTTGAAGTACGAGGAGGCCTAGGCTAAGGCCAAGTGCATGATCCTAGACAGGGTCAAAGATCATTTAGTACCACACATTGCTGAGAAGAACACAACAAGGGAGATGCGGGAGGCGCTGACCACCTTGTATCTGGGATCTTCTGTCCAACGGAAGATGCTATTAGAAAATCAGCTGAGACAGTACCAAATGCAGAAGGGAGAGGAGATTGATCCCTTCCTTCTCAGGTTGCAAGGGATTCGTGACCAATTAACTTCCATGGGGTCTACACCAGATCTTGAGTTCATGGTTAGGTTTGCCCTGAATGCAGTCACCGAGGATTGGGAGACCTTTGTCCAAAGTATCTTGGGCAGAGCGACTCTCCCCAGTTGGGAGGAGATGTGGGCAGCTCTTCGAAAAAAAGAGCTCAGGAGGATGATCAAGACAGGGAGTAGCGGCAAGGGAGCCTGAGTCAAGAAGGAGGAGGAGGAGGATGCAACTCTTGCATCATCGGGACAACAAGTGCAATAGAAAAGGAAGAAGGACATCACCAAGGTCAGATGCTTCCACTGTGGGGAACTGGGAAGAGGTGCCCAAACTCTTGATCACATATGGCTACGGGAGCCCTTAATGACGGTAGCAAAATGATAGGTGTCGATTGGAGCAAGGTGTGATGGAGCGATAGTGGCAGAGCTAGAGTGCCAAAGTCTGAGGCAGCGCAGTGGATGTTGTAGCAGTGCGAGAGGCACAAAGTAGTTTGCAGCAGCGCAGTAGCAATAGAGGGTCAACACAGATTAGCAGCAGAGGCAGCTTCAGCATCATGAGGCATCCAGACTAACCAACATGTCATTTTTTGGGTGAAGTTTCAGTTGCTTACTTCTCAGCAACTGAGTTGTAATGCAGTAGTTAGTAGTGGCAATGCTATGGGCGGCATAATGCAACATTTTGAGAGGGAGCTGCAGTATAGATGTAACAGTGACAGTGGCAGAGTCATGGGCAACAGTGTAGTGGATGAAGGGCATTGGGTCGAGCATCAGCAACACGGAGGATCGATGCAGTGGATCAGTGTGATGCTTCTATGGGGAAGTATTAGTAGAGCACATTCCTCTCTAAGAGGGAGTGTTAATTTTGGGTAGCATTGGATGTGCTCTAGCTCTGAAATTTGGCGGAGGGGCTAGAACACATAAGATCTCCAAAACCCAGAAATCGTTTGCAGAAATTCCATCCCGATGAGGAGTTATTAAAACAATTAATATTTTTAATGGGTTCCTAAGTCGAAACTTAGGAAAATAAAAATATTAATGGGTATTAATAAGAATATGGGTGGGAAACTTCTAAGTGACAAGGATCAACTCTGTTTTAATCTTAGCTGTTGATTAGGGACTTAATCTCAACCATTGATTCATAAATAGGAAAAGTATAAGAGGAGGCTTGAGGGTCAGTTGGAGACACACCAAGAGATCAAAGAGTTCGATTTTTCTGGGGCATGGTTTGCTGAGAAAGTCGATCTAAGTGATCTGAGTTGCAGTGAGAGGGGCAGTTTGGCAGAGGGACTTCAGTCCAAGGCCAAGGATACATAGCAGAGAGGCAGAGCAGTAGCAGGAGAGACAACGCAGCTCCAGAGAGGGTGATGCAAAAGCTAGAGGGGCTGACGCAGTTCCTTAGAGGCAGTGCTAGGGTTTTCTGTGGGGCAGAGAGAGCAGCAGTTCAACATATCGACTTTTGAGCAAGGGAGGCTCACTGGGAGGGTGACGCAGCTCCTAGAGGAGGTGACGCAGCTCCTAGAGGAGGTGACACATTTCCAGTGCAGAGCTTGGAGCAGTCATCGCTGCCCAGCATTGGGAACAACAATTGTCATTTATGGGGTTTGATCATCCAGTTGCTGGAATTGTCAAAATATGTCTCCGGATAGAGGTACTTCTGCCAGGTTTATTCTCTGTTGGGTGAGCCGGATTTGGCACCCTAGTTGTATTCAGAAATCTGCTTAATAATACAAACCCTCTATATGTTGCACCGGTTTTCCCGAATTGGGTTTTTCTGGGAACGATTGTCCAAAAATAACGGTGTCTCTTGTGTGATTGTCTTAGTTTATTTCAGTTCATGATTTGTATGTAGGTGTAGGCTGCAATAGTGTTTTCATTGTTGTTTAGGTAATTATATAACTTGTTAAATGTGTTGGAGTCACGATTGCCGTTACACCAAAACCCGCAGGTGTTAGTAAATAGACACATTGCTAGATTTAAGCACATGCCACGAAACACACGGGGAGCGTTGACCTTCTATCGCCATTAACGGGGAGCCAACAATCTCCCCCCCAACGCGAGCCCAGTGTGTTTCGAACTCGAGACCTCTGGCTCTGATACCACTTGTTGGAGTCACGATTGCCGTTACACCAAAACCCGCAGGTGTTAGTAAACAAACACATCGCTAGATTTAAGCACATGCCATGAAACACACGGGGAGCGTTGACCTTCTATCGCCATTAATGGGGAGCCAACAAAATGTAAAGAACAAGTAGGAGATGATAAACCAGTGATTGCAGTGGGATTTCTGATGTGTAGATTCAGAAATTTTCACAGTTACCAAAATTAAGTCCATTAGCAGCATTCTTACTTGTGATGTTTAGATTTCCCATGACCTGGGAAAAAAACTGAGCCATTTGCTGCTGTCCTTGGGCTATCTGCTTCTGCCCATGTTAACAGTTGGGCTCTTTGTTGCCGCCTTTGGATTATTTGTTCCTGTCCCCTATTTAGCTCATGTGAGAGGCCTATGGGGTTTTCTTGTTCTTCCCTGTCCTCCATGTTTGAGTTGTGGGTAACCCTTCTCTTCCTAATTGTAATGTTTTTTCTATCTTCTGGAAGTATACAGAGCACATATGTTCACAGGTTGGCAGGATGCACAACTCTGATACCACTGTAATGTTCCTAGGGAAACTTTTTCCCAGTATTGGAGCATAAGACAATATTGTACCAGTATCACAGCCTTCCCTTTTTAGTTCAGCAAAGATGACATTAAATGCATAACAATATAAACAGGCAGGTAAGCTTCAACAATATTAATCAGCACTTATCAAGTTACAGTTCACACAGATTCACTTCAGGCTGTTACACCAGCAGAGTCTGCTGCACAGCACTTAATAATTAAAAGACAGTAGCACTCCCTTACAAATTAACCTAACAGTAACTCAACTAACTGGCTTACTAGCTCTTTTGTCACTGCTCAGCTTGCCTTCACAACTCCGCTGCCTTACTGTTCTGTAGTCACCAGAATGTGCTAATGGACCCTGTTGCTGGCACACTACTTGCCTCTCCACTCCTTCTAACCTGCCTTCACTTTGCTGCCTCACAAGTGCTTCAGTGAGAAATTGCTGCCACTGCAAACCCCTCGAAGGTGATCTGCTACTTCAGAATCAGCCCTTGCTGCCTGGGCAATTCGTATGATCATCTCGCTATCTCAGACATGGTATTATGAATACTCCGCTGCCCTGGCTATCTTCGCTGTCAGAGGGGAACCCTGTTTCATGGAGGCTGCTGCCTCAGACCAAGGGCTTAGGGGCTTTGCTGCCCAAAATGCATCCCTAAATTACCTCACTGATGTAGGGAGGGGTCTTTAGGTTGAACGAATGCCCTGGGTTGGAGCTTCAGGACTGCCTCGTGCCCTGCTGCTTTTGCTATTTCCGTAACATGCTTGTACTGCCACAGGGAGGGCTGCCTACTTGCTCGGCTGTGATGCTTCACTGTTATGGAACTGACTTGGACAGAATTCGGTGTCACAGAATTATTCCTTATCTGCTCAAACCAATCATTCCAAAGTAGTTCTCCTTGATTGCGAAAGTTGGACCAAATATGCCTAAGAAATTCTGCCAAACAGAATGAAAAAAGAGGGGATTAGATAGGGTGGGATCATCATCACCGGAATCAATAAAAGGAAAAAGGGTCTTAAAACCCTCAGAGCCTCAGCTCACAAAACAGAAATATCCAATCAACAATGATGAGAATAATGATTCTCCTCTCTCTTATTTTAATTTATATATACTCTTTGGGGTCTCTTCATCTTATTTTAATTCGAGGGGTTACAATTTTACCTCCACTTAGCCCCAATTCTGGCTTCCTTTACAAGATTTGCCCCAATTATCCCAATTTACCCAATGTTGCCCCAAAAGCATTGGATAATGGGTTTCCCCCTTTGTATAGGTTACTTCGTCCTCCCTTGGGCAATTAATTAGTAGGGAACATTACGACCTGGCCCCACTAACATTTGTTCCAGTGGCTCATGTTGGTTCATTTTCTGTATGTGTTTTTCAGTTCAATATGTGTGCACACAAAGTTATATGCTTTGATCATCTTTGAGATGGTTCAGATTTGGGAAGACTTAAGAGTGTGGGTGCTGGAGATGTTGAGTCTATGTATTACATGTTAGTTGCAGATGGATTATGCTGTCTGGTTTTTGATGGCAGAGCGGTCTTATCTCCGATCTACCTCTTATAAGTTATATGTTGCAACTCTTAAGTCATAACTGCGACCTCTGTATAGCTCTGCAGTCTCATGGTGCCATTTTTTAAAATGCTTATATTGAACAAGAACTATGGAATTTGTGCGGTGCATGTCTTTGAATTTATTGAATCTATGAATATGGTTTGAACCTAGAATTGAGAAAATGCGTCTCTTTCGAACAGTAACTGCTCCCTCTTAACAATTTGAACCTGTTTTTTTGATGTCATTGCATTATTAGAAGCATTATTTGTGCAGTGCATCACTTTTAAATTGTAAATATTTTTTGCACTTATTGGTAGACCCCAGAATTGAGAAAGTGCATCTCTTTCGGAGAATAATTGTTCCCTGTGTTATCATTCTTTTGTATCCAATTCATTGCATGTTATATTTAATTCATAACTTGATGCAAACTAAATCTCTGACAGTATCAGTTCTCGAGTTTATGAAAACAAATTTGTTTATAATGAAATGGACGTCAGAAATAATAAGCATGAGAAACTGGCATTCTTAAAAGTACCATGCCAATGATGGTTGATGACCTTGAGTTTGTTTTTCATCAGTTAATTTTGAGCTGCAAATGAATTCTTCTTTGAGACATTGTGTGGCGGCATAAATCTAATGTATTACTGTTATCACTTTCAAAGTTTCAATTATGTGAGAGTAACTTCAATGACTTTGGATAGATTTGATGCCATAAAATTGATATTGTTGAGCTATGGGTGAAGAGAATGCTCGAGTTATGGTTCTTGCTGCGACAAATAGGCCCTGGGAACTTGATGAGGCAATCTTGCGCCGTCTTCCCCAAGCATTTGAAGTCCGCATGCCAAATTGTGCAGAGAGGGCAAAGATTCTCAAAGTAATTTTGAAGGGTGAAAACGTGGAGGATAATATTGACTTTGATCGTATAGCTAGGTTATGTGAAGGATACAGTGGTTCTGATTTAACAGAACTTTGCAAGCAAGCAGCATATATCCCAATCAGAGAGTTGTTGGATCAAGAAAAGGATGGCCAGCTAAGTTCTCAGGTCAGTACATGAGAATTGAGTATTATATTGTAGGCTGCTTATTCTCATTCTAGTTTGCAGTAGCTTTGAACAGTAAATTAGGGATGTAAATTTTCTTTTTTTTTGCCAGATGCCAAGACCCTTAAAGCATTCAGATTTGGAGAAGGTCCTTTCTGTTTCAAAATCATCCAGGGTTGTTGCAAGTGAGTATTCAAATAGGAGACAGTCTGAATTACAGGCAAGGTCAGGGCCATCAAGTGAGTATTCAGACGTTAGGCTATCCGATTTTCTGAAGTTTATTGCTGTGTTTGGCGGCAATTCTCGTAGAACAACTCCAGACCCTTGAAATAGAGATGAAGACCTTCGAGTTTGAGAGTTTTTTTATTCATGATAGTATCTCTTGTATTCATTTTGAACCACTGATGGTATGCTGCAGTTGTATTCATTGCCTGCCTTTTTTATGTTCACCGCTGCTGCTTTTTTGTGATATTCCTTTTTTATTACATTTAAATAAATGATACATGAACTAGAAGATGTTTGTTCATACTTCTTGGCTAAAGTAATAGAGAATTTATTTCTGACAAACTTTGAGTACTGAAAGATAAGAAATCTCTTAACGATCATTTGAGATGCTTTAATAACACCAGTTTTACCTTTGCCTTTTTCTTGTTGTGGGACTTGAACTTAAAGATTTAACCGTGTGTACTGACATTGTTTCCTTCATTCCTTTGCATTTCGATCTAGCACTTAACATTATCTCCTTTGTGCTATTGTTTCAAAATAAGTTTGTTTGTTGTAAATGGACAAACTATAGTTTCTATGTGAGTGAATTTACAGGAGGGTTCTATCTATAGAGGATTCATCGATATGAGTGATGATATGTATATTAAGTCAAATGATTGTGAGAGGGATGAAAGCTGTTTGAGATCTGGCCGTTCTTTGTCTATCAAGCATTACAGTATTTGTAAAAATTATCAATGTGTGTTTTATAGTGAAGAATTACCCATGTATGTTCTCTGCCAAAGGTTTGAAATCTGTGCATGGTGCCTTTTCGAAGTCTATGAATAATGTCACCTAGATTACAGCATCTTATTTGATCATTGTAATTCCCTGAAAAGCTTGCTGTAATTTAATAAATCATAGAGCCCAGCAAACAGTTGTTATACATTGGTTTTTCCTATTTCTCTATTATAAGCAAGCTTGTAATATGCTTTTATTATCTGGCATTCCTACTACAACCAAAAGTATAATATTATAACCTTTATGCTTCTCTACATGCTTGAGCATCCAAGTCTATTATATGGTGACCTATGTTACATGAGTTTCCAGAATGTGCAAATGTTGGGTAGGAGGTGTGGGGGAGGTGATGTATGATCAGGCGTATGTAATGGCTGGAAACCACCCTCCTCCATGCCACAAAAGTTCCAAGGAATGATGAGTTGGGAACGATGGGGTGTATGGAATGGTTTAAAAAATCCAAAAATAAGGGAAAATTAAAAAATACATAGCAAATTAACCCTAATACATACTGATACAGTTATTTTCATGGCTATTTATAGGAAAATAAAGTTTTTATATCTAAAGGTGAATCATGATTGTTGAACGCATTCCTTGATTAGACCTAATTATGAACCTTTTCTTTGTTTGTTCATGTCACATGCATTTGCAGCTTACCACCTTATGACAACATTGAAGTGGTATTTTTTATGATTAAAATGTGTTGCAGTAGTCTAGTGTTATTCACATGGGAGCCAAGAGCCCCATGAATTATGATGGGCAAGATCCATGGTAAGCATTGTAGCGCGGTGGTCAAATGTACTTTTGGAGGGCCATCTTTAACTAATGTTGAATCTAATAATCATTTTCTAGGTTAATTGTCTGCCATCTCTTTCTATTATTATATAATATACTGTGTTGTGTTAGTGCCTTTGAATAATACCTTAATATGATTTTTTCAGAAATGCTTCTATTTATGTTGTAAAAAATAACTTTCATTGTCCCATATTCACATAATTCATTGTTTATGATTCTTTTTGACCCCCAAGAAAAAAAATGTAATCTCTTTATTTTGCAAAAGGAATGGTGACAGTACATTTTACATGTGTCCGAGGACACTAAGACCTACAAGGAAATTTCAAGCAGCTCACTAATACAGCAAAAATTCTATTTAGTAGACAATGAAATACAGGACTTCGAAACACTAAACTGACCAACAAGCACCCCAAGCACCACCAAGAATCACTAGAGGTTTGAGAATAAACACTCCCGCATTCATTGATATCAAACCATCCACTCAAAAAAAGATACCCAGGCACCACAACCCATGTAGGGGTGAGTAACTTAGGAGGCAAAGTGTCCGAGAGCTGAAAGAATCTAAATCATTGGAAAGCCAAATCCAACTAGAGTCAAGGAAAAAAGTAGAGGAGAAAATAGTACACACCCTTAAAAACCCTCCTACAACTGCTGAGGAGAAAAGAGTAGAAAGCAGCTTGCATTCAATAGCTACTACTCTGCTCCAGCAACTGTTGGCCAAGAAGAAATGCCATCGAAGAAAGTGCAGGGGCCAAAATGAATCAAATGCATAAACCCTTCCAACCACCATAATTGGAATGCTGACATTGTTGAGCCCTAAAAAACAATGGAAAACAAAATCCATTGTAGCACTTTGCTACATAGTAGTGCATCACCCAAGAAAAATTAACAGAGCCATCAAATTGGAGAAGGAATCATTGACAAAATGCCCATTGACCTATTTCCCAATGTTGGGTCATGGAGAGGAGTACCTTGAATGAGAAGAGTTTCTTGATTGCAAAGTAGACAGGGTGGTCTATAGAATTGCCATGGTGACCCCAAGCCACCCATAACACACTTTGACAAATTTCCAAATTGTTGATATAGACCAAAATTTGTCACATATGCCCGTAGCGTAAGAAGATACAAGCAATATGAAAGCAAGTCCTATCACCAACTCCGGCCTCTGGAGTTTTGGTGTTTGGAATCCATTTGCAAGAGTCTTACCCGTGTTCAAATCTTTGGAGGCGTCACCCATACGACTATAGTGTAGGAAGATACAAGAAATATGAAAGAAAGTCCCATCACCGACTCCGGCCTCTGGAGTTTTGGTGTTTGGAATCGATTTGCAAGAGTACCACCCTTGTTGTACTTTGCTTGGTAATTAAATTGTCAATAAGGGGGGATTTTACTTTTGAGAGCCTCCTATGTCTAATATTTGTTATGTGGAGTTAATATGATAAAATGCGAATGATTATAATCTTTCTTATAATAACCGGGCATCTTTTATTAACCAATCAAATGGGCCTTTAATATGCCCCTGTTATGGGGAACATGTATGCATGGGCAATGATCTGATAATCACTCGTGAGTGACCTCAGTGAATTAATTAATAAATGAAGGTATTACAAACTCATGTGCTGGCATGTGTCTATGTTATTTTAGGCAACTGATCGATCAGATTGCAAAAAATAACATAGACACACACCAACGTATGAGTTTGTAATACCTTCATTTATTAATTAATTAACTGAGGTCACTCATGAGTGATTATCAGATCAAGTGGTATCAGAGCTTTAGGCTATTAAGGTTAGACAAGCTTGTGTTGGTTTAGCTGTTGAATGCTAACTAGATCAAAGCACAAATTAGGAGAAGAGTTGGTAGAAACTAATCCTGAAATTGGGAGTCTATCCTCGGAAGACAATGTCAGAGGAAGGTTCTATGGGGCCAGACCCTCAATTCATAGATAGTTTTCTAGCCATAAGTCCATGGTAGAAGAAATGTATAGGGACTTTAGAAAACATAAGGATGAAGATTCATCAGGCTCTAAGCAAGACAAAGGAGAAGATGAGTCACATTCCCATGACCACTCAAAAGGAAAAGGGAAAGAGGAAAGCTTTCTTACACCTCCTGATAGCCTTAAAAAAGAATCATTTTTGATCAAACTAGATGTTAAATTTGATTTACCTATATATGATAGAGAGTTGAATGCAGAAAAGCTGGACAATTGGATTAGACAAATTGATGTTTATTGTAGAGTACAAAATATCGACTCAGACAAGAGCAAGATTTAGCTGGCAAGCCTACGCCTTTGAGGCACTGCCTTGGTCTGGTGGGAAGGCAGAACCCAAGTTGACATGAAAAGACATGGTAAGACCATCTCTGTCTAGAGTGAATTTGTTTCTGCAATAAAAAAGCAGTGCTATCCATTGGCTTACATGCAGCGAGCCATGATGAGTTGGCAAACTCTTCGACAGTTGAAAGGACAAAGTGTGCAAGGGTACACTCAAGAATTTAGAAAAAGAGCATTGATTCTAGGAATCTCATTAGACTCACTTGAGACTTTGTTGAAGTACTTTGGTGGTCTACACAGCTACATGAGGCACACCATCCTCATGTTTAATCCCACTAATATAGATGAGGTATCTGTACAAGCTACTCATCTAGAAGCTAGAGGACAGAATGGAAGTCCAGAAGTTGGGGGATCATTCCAACCCACTGCAAGCAAGAATAAGGAGAAAAGAAGGCAGAAGTGGAAAGCAATGAAGGCTAACACTGCACAGAAAAGCAAGGCTTCATGCACTCACTGTAAAAAGGATGGGCATGATGATGAGCATTGTTGGATTCTGCATCCAAAGCTGAGACCTAAGAAGTTCGAGGGCAAGAAGAAGAAGACTGCTGTAGCTATTCAAAAAGATTTGGGGTCAGACTCGGGAGATGAAACAACCATTGCAACCACAGGTATAAGAGGTAAGAATTTTGAAGCATAGTCTACCATTGATGAAGAAAATGAGAGAAAAAGACATGAGCTTTTCCATATTTGAGTTATTTACAAACATCAAAAGATTGATACTTTGTTTGATAATGGCTCACAAGTAAATTTAATTTTTGAAGCAATTGTAAAGAAGTTGGGATTAACAACTACACCTCACAAGAAACCATACCCATTAGGATGGTTAAATGATAAAGCACAACTACAAGTGGCTAGATAGTGCAAACTCAAGTTTTCTTTTGGGTCAACATTTGTAGATGAGGTTGAATTAGACATAATTCCTTTGGATATATGTGGAACTGTTTTAGGAAGTCCTTACTTGTATGATAGGAAAACTATTTTCTATAGAGCTGAGAACAAGTATCTACTTGTTAAAGATGGAATCAAATACTTTGTAAGAGCTCATAAGCTCAAAAATAATTATACTCTCATAAACTTAGGGCAGATGAAAAGAATGATAAATTCATGCAAACAATTTTTGCTGATGGTTGTAAAGGAAAAGAAACATGATAAAACTAATGTATTTGAGGGCTGTAATGCTAAACAACACGCTGATTTAGAAAAGCTTGTTTCAGAGTATGATATTTTGTTTCAAGAACCTAAAAGTTTGCCACTCAAAAATGAAATATTACATGATATTGTTTTGCAGCAAGATGCTCCATTGCCTAACATTGGAATGTACAGGTTGTCCGCTTTAGAGAATGTTGAAATCAAGAAGCAGGTGCAGGAGTTGCTCGAGAAAGGGTTCATTAGACTTAGCACATCACCATGTGGTTACCAATCGTTTTGGTGAGAAAGAAAAATGGTTCGTGGAGAATGTGCATCGATCATTGAGCACTGAATAAGATAACAATAAATAATCGTTATCCCCTTCCTCGCATAGATGATCTTTTAGATCAATTGAAAGAAACTGTTTATTTCTCTAAGCTAGACTTGCATAGTGGATACCATCAGGGCAGAGTTTGATAACAAGATGCATGGAAGACTGCTTTCAAAACAAAGCAGGGTTCGTATGAGTGGCTGGTTATGCCTTTTGGCTTAACTAATGCTCCTGCTACTTTCATGAGATTAGTGAATGATGTACTCAGAGCTTTTCTTGATGATTTTGTTATTGTGTATTTGAATAACATTCTGATTTTTAGCAAAACGTGGGAAGAACACTTAAAGATGTTAAGTAGACACTAGATGTTTTGAAAAGAGAAAAACTTCATGTTAAACTCTCGAAATGTGAATTTGACAAAACATCTCTGAATTATTTGGGTCATATAGTAGGGGGTGGTGAATTAAAGATAGATCCTTCTTAGGTGGTAGTCATTGTAAACTGGCCTAAATCCAAATCTGCTACAGAAGTTAGAAGCTTCTTAGGAGCAGCACAATATTGGAGGAAGTTCATTTCTAACTTTTCCTTAATTGCAACTCCCTTACATGTTTTAACAGGATTGAACAAGGTGTTTCAGTGGGGAGGCAAACAGCAGAAAGCCTTCGACACATTGAAAGAAAAGATTAGTACAACACCTGTACTAGCATTGCCTGATTTTTAAAGACCATTTGAGATCCAAACAGAGGCCAGTGACTATGCCATGGGAGCAGTGTTGACACAGCATGGTAAACCCATATGTTATCATTCTGAGACTTTTAATCCTACAGTAGTTAACTATCCTACATATGATAAAGAATTATATGCATTAGTTCAGAGCGTGAAAAAGTGGAAACATTACTTAATGGGCAAAGAGATAGTAATGCATACTGATCATTAACCACTTCAATATCTACACTCCCAAACTAAGTTGCAGCAATCAAGGCACTATAGATGGATGGGTTTTCTACAACAATTTCATTTAGTCATCAGATATAAAAAGGGCATACACAATAAAGTTGCAGACATGTTATCTAGACCTATTATAAATGCATCTACTATACTTAAGCATAATTCTGTGCTACATGAAAGCTACATTGAACAATATGCTCAAGATATAGACTTTAAAGATGTATATGCAACTTTAAGTCAAGGCAAACGAGTAGAAGAATTGGATTATCATATAAAGGACCGACTCTTATATCGTTATGGGAAGTTATGCATTCCACAAACTGAGAGAGTAAAGATAATTAGAGAAGCACACACTTCTCTGATATCAGGTCACTTTAGGGTAAGTAAAATAGTTGCACAACTGCAAAGATTCTGTTATTGGCCAAAAATGAATGAGACAGTTTCTAGATATGTAAGAGGGTGCACTATGTGTGCTAAAAGCAAGCCCAACAATAGAAAACTAGGCTTGTACACTCCATTACCAGTTCCTTCGCACTCTTGGGAAAGTGTTTCCATGGATTTTGTTGGACTGCCTAAATCTAGGAAAGGTCATGATTATCTATATGTTGTTGTGGATAGGTTCAGCAAAATGTGTATTTTGATACCTTGTAATAAACAGATTACAACTGAACAAATTGCAAAACTATTTTTTTGAACATGTATGGGTTCATTTTGGATTACCCACTTCCATTGTATCTAATCAAGACACCCGATTTGTGGGAAAGTTTTGGTCAAGTCTGTGGGAATTGATGGACGCCAAACTGAAGAAAAGCACAACTTTTCATCCACAAATTAATGGCCAGACAAAAGTAGTCAACAAGACAGTGATCCAGTTGCTCAAAGGATATTGCAACAAACATCTTAAGCTTTGGGATGAACATTTATGTTAGGTGCATCATGCTTACAACAGAGCAAAACATTCTTCTACACAGAGATCTCCTTTTGAGACCTGTTTTGGTTTCACACCAAGGTCTCCTTTGGATTTTGTTTTTGGTAAAGATACCACAGTTGATGGACACAGTGATGTGGATAGGGCAACTAGGTTCATTGAACAGATCCAAGAGATCCACCAGGCAGTACAGGAACAGCTGGAAAAGAGCCAAACCAAATACAAGGCAAGGCATGACAAGCATAAGATGGAGCATGGTTTCCAAGTTGGTGACCAAGTTTGGTTGTATATCAGCGATGACAAGATGCAAGGTGAAGGTAAAAAGCTAAAGCCTATCCGGTATGGACCCTTCAAGATACTTGAGAAGATTGGTGAGAATGTTTTTCGCCTTGATTTACCAGCGTACATGCACATCTACTCAGTCGTAAATGCAGATTGCTTGAGATTGTTTGAAAACTCTCTAATTGAGGATCCCGAAGAGCAGAGTCAATTGCCTTCTATTGATGACCTGCTACCTGAATATCTTAATGAATTGCAGGAAGACACAGTTTTGGACAGGAAGGTGAGGACGACGTGCAAAGGAGATGTTGAGTACCTCAGAGTAGGGCTCAAGGGTTCAAAGCCGAGCAGTGCAAAGTAGATAGAGATTGGACAAGTGAGACAATTGTACCCTCACTTATTCGATGCTTGAAAACCAACTTTTGGTGGTCCAAAAGCTTTTTCAGTGGGAAGGCCGTGATCCGAATTGGATTCATGAAGATGATCAAAGTGCCATGACTGTATTAAAACAGGAGAGAGTTCGAATTTATGAATACAGAGTGATCAGGAAGACCTCTGGACAGTGGCAGATTGCAGCCAACAAGGAATAACGAGGACCTCGGTCAAAGCGCGTTGACCGAGGCCCATGGAGTTCGCGCAGAAGGCAAAACTGGCACTTGGGAAGCTTGGATCGGGAAACGGAGGCCATTTCTGATGCGCGATCGCTGGGCAAAACCCCTTGAGAAGGAAAGGCCCCAAGCGCTCGGTCACATGGCAAGCCGGGAAACCATGGGGAAAACGCTAAGGTGAAAGGCGGGTCCCACACTCCAAAACCGGCGGTATATGGGGGCACCCTTGGGCGGTAAGCGGATTTGGCTAAAACCGAGCGATTCCATTCGTCACACGACGCGTGTCCGGCGGATGAGAGAGAAAACCGCCGCTCATCGCACGCTAACGATCGAGCAAGTCAATCGCACGAAATGAGTGGACATCGTAGGATCTGGGGGCTCCAGATTTGACGGCGAAGATTGCGCCCAATGGAGGAACCCGATTTGACAGGGGAATTAAGCCGTGATATAAATAAGTTTGAAGTCCGATTTGACCGCTGAGTTGGCGAATGAGTCATTCCACAGTGTAACTGAATTATTGAACCATCGAGAAAGAGCTGGCGCAGTTCGTAAGAGGACAAGTGGCCACTTCCCTGTGGATGATGGTGATGACGCAGAGGCAGGGAACTCCAAATGAACAGTAGCAGGCGAACCGAAGGGGCGGAAGAGGAATCAAACAGTCATGAGATAGATCGGCTTTAAGCCATGAACAGACAGAGAACAGAACACGAAGAAGAAGAGAGAAGAAGAGAACGAAGACAGAGAGAGCGAGAGCAAAGAAGAGACAGTGAAGCAAAAAGCAGAAAATAGAGAGCCAAGTTGACCTAAGGCAGCATCGAGCAGATAGAAAGCTTGAGAGGTTCAAGCAAACCTTGAGAGGATCTGTCGGGAATTGAGCACCACATTGGGCTTCTCCCATTAAAGACCAGAGAGGTCAAGTTCTGGTAAGGAAAAGAGTCTGTGTACTCTAGTGGCTTGGGGGATCCAAGAACCACCCTACCAAACATTATCTGTTTCAGGAGACTCAAATTGAGCTCCTCATTGTAAATCTCTGCTTTAAAGACACAATAAAAGAAGGCCACCACTGAAAGCTGGACTAGAGACGTAGCCTTGAAGGATAGGGTGAACTCCTTATTAAATATGTTGTGTTCTTGCATTTGCTTACTGTGTTTCTCTCGCTATTTTCCATTCTTCCAGTATCTGTGTATTTTGCAATCTGATCGATCCGTTGCCTAAAATAACATAGACACACACCAGCACATGAGTCCGTAATACCTTCATTTATTAATTAATTAACTGAGGTCACTCACGAGTGATTATCAGATCAGGCAAACAAGTATGCTTGAATCTGTGATGGTGCACTAATCCCCATATATAATCATCAAAATATGGCTTTGCTGCAATTTGACACAAGTACCATGGGCTGTTGTAATGGTTCAATTGATTGTATTTTAGGTGTTGCTATAATAGTTGCATGGACCTTCAACTATATTGCCAATGATTTTTACTAACCCTGTATTGGAACCAATCCTTCATAATTTTTTTTTAAACCATTTTATAATACATTGTGTTCATTGCTGTATGAGAGTTACACATCTTTTGTTTTTGTAATATGATTGATCTGTACTGGTGCACCAATATGTTGAAGGAAGTGTAAATAGGTTCGGTCTTCATAAATGTACTTTTGATATTTGTACTTATTCAAGAAAAGAAATATTATTTTATAATATATGTCAATGAGTTTCTTGCTCATTGAAGTAGGTCTAACACATGTCAAAGTGCTATAGGTGAGTCAAATAGTTGAGAAAATATTGAAGGCCTTAACGACATGTTACACCATGTATAAATATATATTAAAGTCAAAGGGATAACCTCCAAGCAAAGTCAAGTCTACTCCTATGTAATGACACCTTAAAGAAGCTCCTTCAAGCATGCTATACCACCATGAAAACTATCCGAAGTTTGCTCAACAAATCAACATCCAAACAACCCTCAAAGTCGGCCTACAAACAGAGAATCAAGTCGGCCTAAATGGAGGGACAATCCTCTATTTATAGAGGCTACCCACTCCAAATCTAACACATAACTGGAGCTCTGAAATCCACAAGGGATAGAAGACAGAGAAACGAAGGAAGTTGAGGTAAAAGGTCTACAAGGTGCAACAAAGAAAGAAGGGGGGACAACGAAGGTACATGACTGTTTCCAGGGCTAGAAACAGTCACACGTGCGAGGAAGAGGAGGAGAAATCTGCGGGTCTGACAACAGGGACAAGCAGTCCATAGTTTTGTGTTGTTTGGGCTTGAATCTAGACTCACAAGGTCTCTCAAGACAAGCGAAGGAGCCCCTCTCTCTAGCGAAGGAAGAAAGACCCTAATACACTAAGGGTACTCTCCACACGCGTGAGAAACTAGGGTAGCAGAATATCAGAACAATCATACACTTGAGAAGGATCTCGGTTGGTCAAATATATACTTGAGCAAGAGTAACACTTCATTTAGAAGACTCATTTAAGGAAGGTCTAACTCTAGACAAGAATCATAGCAAGAAGAAGAAGTACTGGAAGTAGGAGGACAAAGTGTCGGGAAACAAAGTGTCGGAAGAAGTGTTGGAAGAAGTGCTGGGGTATATGGTGTAGAAAGGAGTGGAGACTTGACTTGTGCTTGGAGGATCTCTTTGTCTGGGGTCTAGGGTTTGTCATTGATCAATAGAAGCTTCAATAAGAGAAATTCACTAAAGGGTTTTCCTCTCAAGAGAAGAGAGGTTTTGGCCCTGACAGAGAGCCAACATTTTGTGTTCTTGTTCTTATGTTTTGGTAGCAGTTTGATGAAGTACACACATATGCATTAATAATAAGAAGAAAAAGATTAAGCTAACTAGAAAAAGTAAAAAAACTCCACAAATAGTTATCAAGTAACAAAGAATCACACTACACTACTTTGCCCTAGATTCTTCAACATGGTATTAGAGCTAAGGTGACACATCAAGAAAAGGGAAATTCAAGAACACTCATCAAGGAGAAGCATTTACAAAGTTGAAGCATCAAGCTTAGAAGTCTCAATCACTTCAAGGACAAGAAGGGTCTACAATCAACCATTCGTCAAGGAGGTCTACAAAGCTAGAAGAAGAGCCTTACATAAAGGCACCTACAAAGCAGAGCATATTGAAGCAGGATCTACATCAAGCTACAATTCTTCAAGCAAATCTCATCACCAAGCAAGACTACTTGGAGAAGACAACTTGAAGAACATCAAGATCCAAGGAAGACAAGCATCAAGCCTTCAAGGGGGAAGCAAACCCTTTACATCTCAAAATCTATCAAGTACATGCCCATTTTTGAATATACATCAATGTCTTTTTGCAAGGAAAGCAATAAATTGGTAGTACCAATAACTTTCTTTCATGGAAGAAGAGGGCTGATCTACTAAAGGAGAATGAACTCTTAGAGCATGTGAAAGGGAATATCGCTATCCTTGCTAAAGAACAGACTCAAGCTTTAGCCAAGTACAATAAGGATGAGACAAGAGCTCAAAGGATTATGATAGAATCAATCAAAGACTCTCTCATTTCTTATGTCTCCAAGTTTGAAACATCAAAAGAAATTTATGATAAGCTAGTAGAGCTATTCTCGGTATCCCCAACCGGAGAAGTAATATCTTTGAGAAATGAATTATACAAGATGAAGATAACAAAGGAAGGAATAACTCCCTACTTCATGAAAATCTCTGAAATGAGAGATCAACTTCAAGAGCTTGGGGAAGCCATGTTTGACAGAGAGATGACAACTGTAGTACTCAATGCTCTATCCGAGGAGTGGGGAAACTTCACATCAAGCATATATGCCAAGAAGGAAGCAACCACTCTCAATGAAATGTGGTCTCTATGCAGAAAAAAGGAAACCAGACTTAAGGCAAAAGAAGATGTGGGATCAAAGGAGTAAGCATTTGCTACCATGGCCAAAAGAAAGGGTAAATTTGGCAAATTTGGTCCACGAAGAAAAAACAACAAAAACATGTCCAAGATCCAATGCTTTGGATGCCAAGAATATGGACAATACAAAGGAATTTCCCTAAGCTTAAGAAGGATAACAACAACAAAAGAAAGAGGGAAGAAGCTCACTTGACTCAAGAGGTGAAAGAAGAAGGAAAGAAGCAAAAGAAGGAAGATCCTCCAGATCTCTACTATGACTAGGTCAAACTCTTTACTTCTAGACTTCTTTCAAAGTTTTGAGTAATATAGGAGCATGTAAGAATGAGATTAATATTGCATGGCTAGAAACATCCTCTAGAATCTAGAAGCATGATTTACATAGGAATCTAGATACTCATGAAGATGTAGCATTTATGATAAGAAAAAAAATGCATAAGTAGAAATAACTTCTAGAATATAGGAGCATGACATATATAGCTCAATATATTCATATAGAAGAAGCATACCTAGTATAAGATCTCGTCCACAATGAAAGAAAATTGATCATGATTAAGAATCTTAGAAGACCTCCATCATCAAAAGAAAGGAAACATTTGCAAGGCAAGGATCTTTAAGATCCTATGATGGAATCTTCAAAAGAAGGTTCATGAACCAAGGCATATGTCTCATTGGGAATCCCATTCATGGGATTCAAGAAAAGGATGATATGCAGGCAAGCTAAGATGAAGCAAGAAGGGACATGCCAAAGGATGATCAAAGGAGAATCAAGATGAGGTATGTATGCATTAGAGTTTAGTCATGTTGTCATTTGTATATTATCGAGTCATGGGATAGTTCTATAACATGATCACGCATGAAAGAATCTCTTTCACCAAGAACATGCTCAAAGGCATGTACCACAATGCAATGAAGGTCAACAAAACAATATGCACACATAAGCAGTATAAGATTGCTAACTAAGAAGCAAGAAGAAATGTTGACAAGTCCAGAAAGCAAGCAATAAAGGAATGCTCTCACAAGAAGCATTAGATGGTTGACCTATCTATCTAATAAGAAGCAAATGAAGAAAGAGATCAAGCATGTGGAAGAACACCATGATCACTGAGAATCACTATCTGACAAGATACTTTGAAGATATCTCCCAAAAGAAGGCAAGACAACTCTGATAAAGGAAGAAAGGACCCTTGACACCTATGAAGGCCTTGTAGATATAAAAGATGTAGATAACTGATTCTACTATATGAAGGTGTTGTGATGAAGAAACCATCCAAACAAAAGGCAATGTTGAAGCAATATCAGGATGAAGTCATGATGGGCTACTTGGTCGAAGCATGTAAACAAGCGAGTACAACGAAGCATCCATGAGAATAATATTCCGAAGTATGGACAAGATGACAAAGGAGTAGCCAATATGACAAGAAAACTTGATTATTGACATGAAAGCCACTTTCCTCGAAGAAAGCAATGCCATGACAAACCAGGGAGGAAAGTGATCAATGGATGATGCCCTACCTAGAAGAAGTTCGAACAAAGACTTCATGACATCAAGAAAGGAAGGAGATCAAGCAGCTAAAGGACCCACGAAGAAGAAGTTGCTGATAAAGGAAAGAGTCTCGAGTTAAGAGGGAGCTCTGACAGGTCCCTGATCAAGAGGGAGTTTTGGATCACCCTTGATTACAAAGGAGTGACAATTGTGTTTTCCATTTCATGGGTCATGCGCTAGACTAGGACTAACAACCGTAAATCTAGATGAAGGCCATGAATGGAAATGTAGACACAAGATAGACACTGCATCCTTGTCTTCAATTGGGAAGAAAGAATGGGAGGATTGGGTAATCATCTGGCATCCGATACTCTTTGAGGATGTGTAGGGCATCCAAAACAAGAGCAGGCAAGAACACTGATACTCTTTGAGGGCTGGGAACCCAAGATAAGAATAGTCCTAGAAGGTCATACTCGGAGAACACCGAGGTGGGTATGTACCTTGAGAGACAATGATGAAAGTCTCTATAAATCATTGGTCTTGCCAATATTGTAGCTCATGGTCTCGTAAACAGATGGAGTTGTTAGTCAAGGCCTTGCACTATGACAATGCTGATGGATATGATGCTATAACATATGGGTTGCATATCCGATTTCTCTTATGTGAATTCTTCAAGACTGATAATAGCCAAACACCTTGTAATGTTGTATGAATACCTGCCTAGTTAAGAGGGAGTGTTGAAGGAATACTTTTGATATTTGTACTTATTCAAGAAAATAAATATTATTTTAATAATATATGTCAATGAGTTTCTTGCTCATTGAAGTAGGTCTAGCACATGTCAAAGTGCTATAGGTGAGTCAAATAGTCAAGAGAAAATATTGAAGGCCTTAATGACATGTTACACCATGTATAAATATATATTAAAGTCAAAGGGATAACCTCCAAGCAAATTCAAGTCTACTCCTATGCAATGGCACCTTAAAGAAGCTCCTTCAAGCATGCTACACCACCATGAAAACTATCCAAAGTCTGCTCAACAAATCAACATCCAAACAGCCCTCAAAGTCGGCCTACAAATAGACAATCAAGTCAGCCTAAATGGAGGGACAATCCTCTATTTATAGAGGTTGTCCACTCCAAATATAACACATAACTTGAGCTTTGAAATCTACAAGGTGTTGGAAATAACACTGAGAGGGGGGGGGGATCAGTATTAGCAAGTCAATAATATTTCATTTCCATAAACAGATTCATATACGCTACTTCAGTTAATGGAACTTGTGTGTATATACAACTGTATTTAAGGCAACTAACGTATATCCTGCAAACTTATGATTTAGTTAATTCATCATATGTTGATCTTTAATCAGTGCATCAGAACCATATAAACAGTAACCAGGTGTAGTAAAAACAGAACAGACAATCACACACATGAACACAAGATATAAAGTGGAAACCCAATGTGGGTGAAAACCACCTGCTGCAATCGTTTCTATCTTATTTTTAATAAGAAACTTCCTTTTACAATTTTTGTACTGGTGTAGTCTTATACCAGTACGCAGGCTTCTACCTGCAGAAGGCTACAACCTTCTCTCGTTTTCTAGCTTCTCCTGGAAGGGAGCTACAACCCCCCTAGCTCTTGTACTAGCTGATATGTTTACTAGTACATAGGTGCCGGCCTACAGAAGGCTACAACCTTCTCTTTTCTTCAAGGGACCATGTTTCATAAATTTTCAGACTGGATCCATCAATACCATCATTCAATCAACAAATCTCCTTTGCACCAACCACAACTGAATCAATCAATCACTTTTCAGAATGCTGTAACCAGAATACAATAACCAGAAAACAATAACCAGAACCCAGAACACTGCAACAACAACCAGAAGTAGCTAAAGCATATTTTATGAGGTATACGCTACTTCAATGTGTCGAACTTGCATGCATACACACTTTTCTCAAGACGAACCTATGTACAGATCTGCAAATCAAATTTAAGATGTATACGCTGTTTTGATATGCAGAACCAGTGTGTATACGCGCCTTTTCTAAAGTGAACCTGCGTACAGATCTATAAATGATGATTTAATCTTTACAACAATTCCAGACTTCAGTTATACCCAGATCATCATATTTACAGTCTACAACATACGCCAGTTATTCAGATAAAAGATCAAAATCACACAAAGATACTTCACTTCAAGCCTTAAGATCTTGACCCATCATTAGATCTTATCCTTCATCAAGCGTTAAGGTTCATCCTTGATTCAGATCCAGCTATGCACCATCACCCAATAACTTGTATTCTAGATCTTGCTCTTCATTAGATATTCAATATTTGAGTGATTTTGCCTAATGATCTTCTCCTCCTTTTATAGTATTAGGCCTTACTCAATACCATGGACCAAAACCACTTAGAACCAATACCTTGGACCAAATACCTAGGGTCAACACTTCAAACAAGATACTTTGGACCAATACCATGGATCAAAATACCATGGACCAAATACCACGGACCAAAACTAAGTTTTCCAACATGTACATGCCTTTCCTTCCGTGAAAGTGCGTGTGTACGCTATATGCGCCTTTTGGTCCGCGAGCCTATGTGTACACGCGGCTTGGTCAATGGAGAACCTATGTATACCTCTCTTTCTTCATTCTGTGAGTATGAACTGTGATCTGTCATCTGAGTGAGTTGCCATCAAGGACAACACCTGTGTCATAGTGCCAAATCTGTGTCATAATGCCAACACAAGGGATAGAAGACAAAGAGAAACAAAGGAAGTTGAGGTAAAAGGTCTACAAGGTGCAACGAAGAAAGAAGAAGGGACAACAAAGGTACAACACTGTTTCTAGGGTTAGAAACAGTCACACGTGCAAGGAAGAGGAGGAGAAATCTGTGGGTATGACAGCAGGGACAAGCAATCCATAGTTTTGTGTTGTTTAGGCTTGATTCTAGACTCACAAGGTCTTTCAAGACAAGCGAAGGAGCCCCTCTCTCTAGTAAAGGAAGAAAGACCCTAATACACTAAGGGTACTCTCCACACGTGCGAGAAACTAGGGAAACATAATAACAGAACAATCACACACTCAAGAAGGATCTCGGTTGGTCAAAGATATACTTGAGCAAGAGTAACACTTCACTTAGAAGACTCATTCAAGGAAGGTTTAACTCTAGACAAGAATCATAGCAAGAAGAAGAAGTGCCAGAAGTAGGAGGATGAAGTGCCAGGGTATATGGTGCAGAAAGGAGTGGAGACTTGACTTGTGCTTGGAGGATCTCTTTGTCAGGGGTCTATGGTTTGGCATTGATCAATAGAAGCTTCAATAAGAGAAATTCACTAAAGGGTTTTCCTCTCAAGAGAAGAGAGGTTTTGGCTCTGGCAGAGAGCCAACGTCTTGTGTTCTTGTTCTTATGTTTTGGTAGAATTTTGATGAAGTACACACACATGCATTAATAAGAAGAAGAAAAAGATTAAGCTAACTAGAAAAAGTAAAAAGACTCCACAAATTGTTATCAAGTAACGAAAAATCAAACTACACTAATTTGCCCTAGATTCTTCAACTCAATCCCCTTGCCACAAAATATGGCCTTACCACAAATTGACACAAGTGGCAAGGGTTGCTCTAATGACTTGATTGATTGTATTTTAGGCATTGCTCTAAAGTTGCATGGATCTTCAACTATATTGTCAGAGCCATTATTACTAACCCTATACTATAGGGTAGGAACTGTTGCCGCAAAATCTAGTTGGCCTTAGAGAAGGGTACCCTACAAGGCCATCACTAGATCAAGTGATATGTAACAACCCACAATTCAACATACACCTAATTACATCAATTTATGCTATTAATAATCAACACCCAATCTATTCAACTAATTAGCACATACTTTCAAAACCATTCGCAAAGAAGACTTACCTGTGGTGACGAAATACCTCACTGGTGATTTCAGAGTTGCAACGCTACTGCAACAAAGTTTTGGGGACGACTCTCCACCAAACTATAGGCTTAACTGCACATAACCTTTCTACAACTGGCCACCCTCGAGCCCTCAATCAACTATTACTGTTAGGGAATCCTTTGTCTCACGACACTCTCATTCCAAAGGAATGAATAATGCTTCTCATTTTCCTTTTCATCCATTAAATAGAGCAAACCGTTCCAAAAATGGAAAGGGATTCACATGTACACAATCCATGTGTCAACATGCCAACTTTTTTTTTCTTTGTTTTAAGTTTACTTTCTTAATTTAACTTCTGCTTATTTTGTTCATTTTTACTGTTGTTAACTTTACTTATTCTTTATTTATATATATATTTATTTAGAACTTGAGTTTATTATTTATTTATTATTGTTATTATTTACAATTATTATCTTGTATTCTTTATTTGTTACTATTATATTTTATATATTATTTATTATTATTTTTAGATAATAATATTTTATTATTATTAATTTAAATTAATATATTAAGTTAAGTCGAATCGTTTAACTATTTTATTTTATTTTATTTAGTTATTTATTACTTCGCGTTTGCTCGACACCCTCTGCTGAACTAGTATACTATCAAACATTGAAAGTTACACAACACCAGGGAAATCCAAAGGAATCTTAGTCCTTTTTCCCAACTTTTTGGACCAGGCCTAAAGCCTCATCAGTCTATACCAAGCCCCGAGGCTCAAACCTCATCTGCCCCAAGGCATACATCTGGTCCTAGTATTCAATGACTCTGGGCATCTCGCAAGGTTGTCCGACTCCCTCCATAGTCCACACTCACTAAGGTGCACATCCCCAGGCATCGGAGTCCTCATGCTCCCTTAGCATTTCAGTGTCCCAATCTAATATCAGACACTTGGCCTCCTCAAGATGGTCCCATAACCTTTCAAGAACTATCCATCAAGAGCTATGAAAAACAAAAGAACCACTGGCATTTGTAGTGTTGATTGACTCTGTCCCAAGCCCATATGGTGTTAAATATTTTCCCTCGTAAGTATGGGCTCCCACAAGATCATCAAATAAACTGACCCTTGGCTCATTTGTGGATTTCTTGTCAATCACCACATCTCAACATGCAACCAATGCATTAGTTATAGTCAAAGAAAATAATCCATATGCCTAATCTTGCATACCATATCCATCATGAAAATACATCACTATCACAACAAAATAAATATATAAGCACCGCATATGCATGACATTATTAACCTCTCATCAGAAACTATGTCTAATTACCACATACAATCACATTGTGAAGCTTCATCACATTCCATACTTCAATATTTCCATGACGTAAACATAAACCATAATCTCATACATAGTTCCATAAAATTTAAGCAATTAGACATGATTTAGATGTTCAAAAAACTTTTATCCAAAAAAAAATCTCATTTTAACTATACGTTTTACTATCCAAAATATACATGTCAATATTAATGTTTCAATGTTGTGTTATTTTCCTTTAAGATGTGATGTCCTTGGAACAAAACCAACAATATCCATTTCATTATGCTTTAACTAATATTTTAATACTCTAATTATTAGCGCAGTCCAATAATTCTCACCTTCTAGGATTCAACAATATAATTCCCACCAATCCTAGTTAACTAAGGAATAAAGAAACATGTCTATTTCTTTTCACTTAAGTGTTGAATGCATGAATGTATCCTATAAACACTTTCAAGGGGGTTAAATATCTTTCAGACCAAAATCACAATTTTCTATGGATTTTATATTGCACCCAAAATATCTTCCTGTAGATGAAAGGAAAATGATAATTTATCTCTATTTATTAATTAATACCATATGTAACGACCTAGAATTCAACATACAACTAATTACATCAATTTATGTGATTAATAATCAACACCCAAACTATTCAACTAATTAGGGTATAATTTTGAAACCATTAGCATAGATGAATTACTTATGGTGATGATATACCTTACTAGTGATTTCAGAGTTGCAATGCTACTCGGATCCTGCTGACCGCAACAAAGTTTTGGGGATGACTCTCTACCCAACTGTAGGTTTCGATGCACATAACTTTTCTACAACTGGCCACCCCCAAGCCCTCAATCAACTACTACTACCAGAGAATCTTTTGTCTCACGATATTCTCCTTCCAAAGGAATGAATAATGCTTCTCATCTCTCTTTTCGTCCATTAAATAGAACAAATAATTCCAAAACGAGAAAGGGATTGGAAAGAAATCTGCATGCACACAATCCATGTGTCAACATGCCAACTTTTATTTCTTTGTTTTAATTTTTTCTTAATTTAACTTATGCTTATTTTATTCCTTTTTATTTTTGTTAACTTTACTTACTCATATGATTTATATATATATTTATTTAGAGCTTCAATTTATTATTTATTGTTATTATCTTGTATTCATTATTTATTATTTATTTGCGATATATATATATATATTATTTTATATAATAATATTGTTTTATTTATTTATTATTATTATCATTAATATGGGGCATTACATGACAACAATGAGATAATAGCCCATTGTCACCACAACTACAACCCCCTTGCTCTTTATGGACTTTCATTAATGGGAGGAATCTCGGTATAAAGGTCACCTAATAGGTATTCTAAGTTTTATAGGTATGAGGTGACTTTAAGGCTTGTAAGGGAAATAAAATTTAGGTACTAGGCTCTAACTATAAAGGGGAGGCAATTCACTTTCCTTAGAGAAGGCCAAATTGGGGCAACACAAGACCTAGGGTTTAATTGATATATTGTGAGTTGGTATGGCCAAAGGTCACAGTGTCAAGAAAGGGTTTCTCACAATGTGTTTCAACAAGGTTATGGCACATGAAATCCTAAAAAAATCCTCAAGTTGAAGCTATGGCCAAACTAGGGTTTACCCTAGGGAAAACAACTAGGGCAAGAGAATTTATGGATGAAATTAGAATGAATGCCCACTAAGGAGAATGATTTTGAGGCAACCATTAAAACCCTCGATGTTTATACATTCCAAGACAAAAAATCTCCCTTCCTAGTCAATTCACACTTAAGCCCTAGTTGGTTGCTTGGCTCTAAGAGGGCCAAATTAGAGAGATAGAAAGAAATTTCAAAATTAAGGATGAAAGATAACTTGAAAACCAAGAATGGATGGCCAGTGCCTATTCCTAAGGTTGATGGAGTTCATGGATTTTTTAGGTTGGATAAAACTTGCAAAGTAGTAAGGATATTTTGATGCCCTAGCATCAAAACACTAACCATTACCTTTGTGAGGGATCAAAATTCACATGGGAGAGCTAATGTAAGATCACCACGGGGATTGTTATTCACATATCATACAATGAATAATACATGCAATAATATGACCTAACTTCCCTAAAATTGATATTCAACAAAATTAGAGCATAATATTTAATCTAGATCACCAATTTATTCCATACATTAGACATGAAATCATAAATTTTGAAGAAAAAGGCACTTACAAGATGATATGCATGTACAATCCAATCATTGATCCAAGGTAACTTCTCCAAAGACAAGAATCTAGCTCCAAGACAAAATATGCTTTGCATAGATTACATCTCTCCAATAGGTACAAGAGGCCGAAATTCTCAAGTGGAGAGGCTGAATTCATAAGCCTTGATGATGA
Organism: Pinus tabuliformis; assembly: GCA_031772625.1. Taxonomy (NCBI): domain Eukaryota; kingdom Viridiplantae; phylum Streptophyta; class Pinopsida; order Pinales; family Pinaceae; genus Pinus; species Pinus tabuliformis. Next base: position 559,978,057 of record CM062805.1, on the reverse strand, counting down.
GAAATGAAAAAGTCCTCGTCTATTTATATGAGGAGGAAACGTCTCTAATTAGCATAAAAGCCCCTAAAGGACAAGTGTTATGAATATAATTTATATAAACATAATATAAATATAAATATAAATAATAATAATAAATAGTTAATTAAATTGTAAATAGTTAATTAAAATAGATGTCCCTAAGGACATGATCATTCATAAAAGGGCACCTGCCTAGGTATATAAGCGGGCCTTCATTTGTAACAATAAGCATCTCATATAAATTCTTATACACATTATTCAATATACATTCTTATCCTCAATGGATGTCTTCGTCTTCCAAGTATTATGAAGATTGCTGCTGAGTATGAACTTTGTTCATTACATTGGTAACAGAGTTGTTGAATCCTCTGGCCACTCAACCACTGCAGAGATCTGATCTAGCCTTTGGCCATCAATCCTTTGTCAACCTTGTTGTCGTCGCAATTGAAGCGTTTCGCTACACAAAGTTTGGAGTTTCTCCGTTTTGCTAGTGTCATCATTCAGACTTTTGGCCATTTAAGAAGAAAAAAAAATGGTTACATATGTGTGTGTGTGTGTCCAAAGAAAAAAATTATTAAAAAAAAATAATAATAAATAAATAAATAAAAGGATTTAAAAAATTATTAAAAAATAAAAAAAATAAAATAAAAATCTATATATATATATATATATATATGAGAAAAAATAAATAAATAAAGAGTATATTACCTATAGCTGCATTCTTGAGTTGCCACCAGTCATTGCCGTCATCTGAAGCACAAATTGTTTTTTGCAGTCCATAGTCACCTATGAGCCGCACACCCACTATTGACCTTGGCTCGGTCGATAAAACAATGTTGCTTTTTTCTCAGTCACTGCCGCCATTTGTAGACAACACAACTCGACACACCCCTGACTGTTGCCTTTCCACATCGATCCGCGTCAACCAACCTCTGTAATTTGAAAACGATATGCAACCCACTGATCGTGCTACACAACTTTCCGTTTCTTTAGCCACCACTGTCGAGATACAACCCTAGCACCACCCTGCCACCCTGAAGTGTTCTTAGGTTCCAACCTGAAGGTGACTCCAATCACCTGCCTTGCACCACCCTTCCACCTTGAAGAGCCGGAAGATCATGTTTCACAATTTCTAGATTGGATCCCCCCGCGCTCAAAAATCAATATCAAGAAACTGTAATGAAGGTCATGCTGCTCTACTTAGTATGTATATCACTGTCAAGCGCTGACAGCCTCACTGCTCAAACTTTCTTTAACTGACCACTGTAGTTCAACCATTTTTCACCAAACCAACCTCTGCGAAATCACAATGCCAAATCAAGAAATTGCACAGACTGCATATCAAACCCGAGAATTGCTTATGCATGAGTTGTACTACCAAACCCTATCTGCCACATCCAGTGATTACCGCACAACACAACTGCACTCACATTGTCATCGCTGTTGCTATACCAAACCCAACTTTGCCAAGTATCACTGTGTTATGTCAATCAAGCACTGTCATATCATCAAGCCAACATCCACACAATTATCATCAAGAAAAATGTCATGTACAAGTAGCACCGTCAAATACCAAAATATCCTATCAAATATCAAGTGCACTCTCATGTAGATTACTACCACTATTAAGTAAATCACTGTTTCACTGTCATGCCACAATTATGTCAATAAGTTCGGTTTAGTTAAGTCACTTCCTCATTGTGTAGTCATGTATAAGAATACTATCACTGTCTTTCATAAAAAAATTTGTGCCAAAAGTCACTGCCACTTATTATGTCAGAATACTTAACAATAATTCTTCACTGTATGGATATATTTGCTACCAACTTGTGATTTTCAATGACTATTCATATTATTCAACTTATAATTGTTGTTGTGATAAATTTGGACTACTTCTGGAGTTGTCTTTGTTAGAAAATGTAAAGTGACAACTATTATATCTTATTTTCCTTAACCTTGATAGTGCTTGTGAATCTTTAATTATCTTCTTTACCTTTTGTAGTTAGATATTTCATCAAACAATATCAAGAATAATAGCAACAAGAAAAAGAGGAAACTGATATAGGCTCTTAGCTAGGGCAAAACCCCTCCAAGGGGAACACCTGGAAACTCCTCTTCTTAGAATTTGCTTCAAATGAGATACAAAGACCCAATCCCTAGACCAAGTCCTTCTACTAGTACCAAGTCGACCCTTTCTCAAGTCCTTCCTTGATTTTGCACCAAACTGTAGTACCTTGCAACTTCGACCTGCCAATTACAACACTGCTACTCGACCTGCAATTTTGACCTGCTAGCTAGAACACTACTACTCAACCTACAACTTCGACCCTATAGTTTTGGTCGTGCAACTTCCAAGGAAAATTTAGATCAGCCTCCTTTTGAGACTTTCTTGGAGCAAGATAGTTCCTCCTAAGGTCAACAAGGTCTAGATAAGGTATCCTTCCTTCTAGCTACTAGATGTTTCACTTCGTTCTCCTACAACTCAGACTTGCAACTTCACCCTCTTCTTGTAGCCCAGAAACCCTAGAATTTCACATGTGTGAGAGAGATAGAGCCCAGAAACAATAAATTTTGTTTTTATTTCTTCTCCTTGACTTTCAGTCTTCTTCTTTCTTCCTTCCTAGCTACAAATCAAACTCTTTTTTGTAGATCGAACTTGTGAGTGAGTATGTCCCAAATGAAGTTGAACTACTCCTTTATATAACTTTCTCAAGGGGTCAAATTCCGTCCTTTAGGCCGACTTAATGATACGAGGGCCGACTTGTACTCTTGGAGATTCATATATGAAATTCATATCTTAGACCAAATTCATATATGGAATTCTGATTATCTATCAATTCATATATCTCACAAAGAGCTTGCATCTTGACACATTGCATTCCTTCATCCTTTTACGAGTATTGACTCCACATTACATGGAATGCATACTTGTCATAGTGCTTTTCCCAAGAACCTTTCATAATGATGGTTCTTCTAGGATCATGATGATCCACCTAAACAAGATGACTACCTCTAACGTAATGTTAGATAATACATGGATGAACATTATGCAAAAATGGTCTATGTATCCATCTATCTAGATGAAAGCAAATTAATCATGTAAATTTTAGACATGCTACTATCATATGCTTCTTTCTATGATGTTATGCAAAACATACTATCCTAAATTAAAGATTAATATTCTCATAGAATTTGATAGTCAGTGAACCTTATTTAGTAGTAAAGATCCTTCACTTCTTCCTTCTTCGCTTTCTTTTCAAGATCTCTCACAACTTCGGATACATGAGCTTCACTCCTTTCCTTTCTTCGAACTTACAATTTTTCTCTTGCAGCTTCCAAGGAAACCCTAGATCAACCTTCTTTTGAGACATTGCTGGAGCAAGATAGCTCCTCCTAAGGTCAACGAGGTCTAGAGCAAGTATCCTTCCTTCTAGCTACTAGATGTTGCACTTCGTCCTCCTGCAACTTGGACCTCTTCTCACCGCCCATAAACCCTATAATTTCATATGTGTGAGAGAGATAGAGCCGAAAACAATATATTTTGTCCTTCCACCTTCTCCTTGACTTTTTCTCTTTTTCTTTCTTGATTCCAAGCTACAAATTGAACTCTTTCTTGTAGATCAAATTTGTGAGTGAGTGTGTCTCAAATGAATTCGAACTACTCCTTTATATAGCCTTCTCAAGGGGTCAAATTCCCTCGTTTAGGCCAACTTGATGATCCTAGGGCCGACTTGTACTCTTGGAGATTCTAGGACCTTCTAGACTAAAAAATAATTCTTTTTGCAATTACAAATTGCCCGGAAGGGTCTTATAAACATGATGTTTACTCCATTGGCTCATGACAATAAATCTGAAGAACCTAACACACCCTAGAAGCACGAAGAACATGCTTTTACCTAGAAGACCATCAATAATTAGCATGAAACCCATTCTTTAATAATACAACTTTTCTTCTTTCTTGTTTGTTACATAAGATACATATTGAAATGAGTACAACAATTATGAAGACCGAAACTAGGTACATTTCTCAACAAAATTTAAGTTGAATGACTTAGGTAAATATGTTGGATCAAGTATTTGATGAGAGACCACATTGTTGTGAGGCTTTAAGAGAATATCAATCACCACAACAAAACTAGAAATCAATCATTGGATTAGTGCATTTGATCCTTGAAGTTCTTCACTGATACATAATGATAACAATGCCACCATCTTTGATTGTTGTGAGAATCACTATCATATATTCACAAGGGGATCATATACAAAGGTGTCTTCATTCATATATCACACAGGTTAGAAACTCTATCATGGTTCACTGTTCATATTGCTTTCCTATCAAGTTATATACTTAAGTTGTAGTGTTATAAGGTCACTGTACAATCAACAATCGCAAACCCTTCATTTTGCATAAGGATTGTTCTTTGCTTAGAGGCAACCCACTAGGTAAGGAGAACAACATTACAACCTTCAAAACACAAGAATCTTATATGAAATAGGTCAAAAATATTATTTAAAAACAAGGGACCTCTGTACTACTACGATGATTGTTACATAACTAAATTTGGATCAACGAACTTTTATTTCAACTTCAACACACACACACACACACACATATATATAATGCATTTTCCTTTGATCTAAAGTTATATGTGTAAGATAGAATGTATGATGCTTGGATGTCACAATAATCTAGGGTTGGCTACATGGATGTATTGATATACGCCATCAAATTTTTTTTTGGATTGTCCTGTAGATTAAACAATGTACTTCATTCACACTTTGTTGTAGGCAATCAAGCTCCCTATCTCTTCTTCAAGATACATTGCTTCTCACGCTTTTAATCACAAAAGTCAACTTGAACAATCACTAATAGCATGTTGACAATCTTCACTGAATATGCTCAATCGTATGCAATAGATCAAGCTTGGTCTTCTCTTGTAAATACAAACAGGCCTAAAATTAGCCTTGTATCACATATTTAATGATGCCAAGAAGGTGAAGCTCCTTTTCTTTGTAGAGCTTCCTTCGCTGGTCATGGAAAAAGCTTATACTCTAACCGTAGGTATAGGGATCTTGCTCAGAAACGAACCACAAAAAGGAGGTAAACGAAACACACAAGAAACCCTACCACATGCTCAAGCTAGGGCTAACATTATGGTTAGGCGGTAAGGCTGGAATTAAACTGGACTGTACAATTATGAGCTCAACAATAAAATATTAGGGATGATTTTGTTTTTGAAGGTTTTTTTTCCCAAAAGCATATAAATGTACTGCTAGGAAAAAACAACAGTGCAAGTGTTTGAATAAGTCAAGTAAATATATCTCCACCTTACTAAATATGTAGTTAGGTTGTATTGTTATTGACGTTAGATAAGGTAAGATAAAATATGATAAGTTAATGTTACTCATGTCCAACAAGTGACCATAAATAGGTCAATGGGATTGTTAGGTACCAGAGTATGAGATACAAAGTGTGAGTGCAAAATATGCTCCTAAAAGGATCATATAAGTAAAACTAGCCTAGGGGGTTAATCAACCTCCCCTGATGCAATATGTCCTATCATTTGAGGTTGCAGGGAAGAGGCTCCTAGAAGAGTAAGAATATTTGGTCTAAGATATTTTTTGTTGCTAGGGAGATGCAACTTGTAGTTGAAATAAAGGGGAAGTACACTAATCACTGTGTGAAATATGTTGTCCTTGGTGTTTCCACCCAAACTAGGACATAAGCTACACAGTTCAAAAGTGGTGCTAACTTCCGGTTAACTTGAGAGGGATATAAATGTCACCTCAGTAAACCATCTTCTCAATTAAGACCATATCTTATCTGGGACAAGGGGGTATTTTAGGACTATGAGGGATAAAATTTGTGGAAATAAGGCTCAATGTGGTGTGAAGAGTTACTTTGGAAAAATATAAATTTCATTGATTGATTAAGTTCATTTTGTGGGTTGTTGGAGTTGTATGACTAGCTTGGGCATATGGAGTCAAAAGTGTCTAAGAGGGTTGGAAAAATAGATGGAATGGGTTGTTAAATATGTTGCTAAAACATGTAGAAATTACCGATGCTTGTTCCCACACAAATTGGCACGTTTAGTTGAGAGTCCCAAAGATGAATGCTAGTATGAACTTCCATTTTGACTCTATTTTGCTCAACAAATACTTCCTTTTTTCCCCAATTTATAATCATTTTAGCCCTTTGTTCTCCATGTTTCTCTTTAATTATCATAATTTTGCCAAGGTACATAATTTCCATTGCTCTCACTCATTTTTTTTCTCATAGTTGAAGTTAAATATGTTTTGGGGATTAGTTGGACCACTATATATACTATGTGTCTCTATGTGATTTGTCGCAATTCATAATCTTGTTTCTTACTCGAATCTTCATGAAGTTTCCCACTATTTCCAAGTCAACACACTATTTATGGTTGTGTAGAGGGTTAAACCATCAAACCTTACCCTTGGTTTTAAATTAATGAATTTCCACGAGATATGGAAAGAGTTTCATGTTGGTCAAGGTTTAACAGAGAGAAGGCCACATGCATCTCGGTGGGTTCGGTTGTAGTTATATAGTGGCACACCCATAGCTCAACTTAACATTTTTAAATAGGGGATTAGGGTCTGTTATGGTTCAACTGCAATAATATAGGGAGGAGGTTGTGGTTGCAAGTTGCAACCTACCCTATCAAAGGATGTCGATGAATCTAATGGCATGGCTAGTGAAGGATCATCTAAATGGTGTCCAAGTATGATTGATTGAGCTTTGAGCCGATCACAGGGATGCTTAAGTTTATTTAGTTTTTATACCGTTAAAACTTATACCATATTTCAAGGGACCGATCGCTTCATTTATGGAGCAGATAGGTTCCCTTTTCTTTATATATGTATGCTATCGCCTAGAAAACATGGTCACTCTTTTGAAAGTATCATATTGCGAATTATTACTTTGTAAGCTTTGATTTTTATAATTATAATTAGACTATCTCTTTATTTTATGTGTGGAATTATGTTGGCGTTTTCGTGAGTTTAAGCATAGGCCAACCCTTGGGTTGGGCCCACTCCAGATGAGGTACAATGCAACATTTCTTTTTTGTATTAGTAATTAGTCTCCTTTAGCTTCAATTATGTTCCTCTAACTCTTTTGTATGTTCACTTTGAGTTCTGGTGCGATTTATTTTTTCTAAGTTGATATGCTGTAGAATTAGTTATAAAATGAATGATTGCAAATTTGATGTGCTATAGTACTAGTGAAATCATTTAATTCTTACGTGATTTTTACTATACATAGTAGATGTTAAGAGTCGTGAATATATTTTTGTGGACTATTAACATATGAATCTGCTTTAGATGAGATACAAAGATCCAATCCCTAGACCAATTCCTTCTCCTAGTACCAAGTTGGCCCTTTCTCAAGTCCTTCCTTAATTCTGCATGAAATTGTTGTACCCTGTAGCTTTGACCTGCCAGCTATAACACTACTACTTGACCTGCAACTTCGACCTGCCAGTAATAACATTGTTACTCGACCTGCAATTTTGAGCCTACAATTTTGCTCTTGCAGCCTCCAAGGAAACGCTAGATCAACCTCCTCTTAAGACATTCCTGGAGAAATATAGCTCCTCCTAAGGTCAAAAAGTTCTATATCAAGTATCCTTCCTTCCAGCTACTAGATGCTGCACTTCGTCTTCCTACAACTCAGACCTGCAACATCAACCTCTTCCTGCAACCTAGAAACCCTAGAATTTTGCATGTGTGAGAGAGAAAGAGCCCAAAAAAAATAGATTTCATTTGTCTAGCTTCTCCTTGACTTTTTCTCTTATTATTTCTTGCTTCCCAACTACAGATCATACTCTTCCTTGTAGATCAAACTTGTGCGCGAGTGTGTCCCAAATGAAGTCGAACTACCCCTTTATATAGCCTTCTCAAGGGGTCGAATTCCCTCATTTAAGCCAACTTGATGATCCCAGGGCTAACTTGTACTCTTGGATATTCTAGGACTTTCTAGACTCAAAAATAATTCTTTTTACAATGACAAATAACCCTAAAGGGTCTTATAAACATGATGTTGACTCCTTTGAGTCATGACAATAAATCCGAAGATCTAACAAACCCTAGAAGCACAAAGAACATTCTTTTACCTAGAAGACCATCAATAATGAGCATAAAACCCATGCTTTATACATATATATATATATATATATATATATATATATATATTTTGTTTGTTACATAGGATACATATTGAAATGAGCACAACAATTATGAAGATCGAAACTAGTCACATTTCTCAACATAATTTAAGTTGAATGATTTAGGTACATATGTTGGATCAAGTATTTGATGAGAGACCACACTGTTCTGAGGCCTCTCACGGAAACATCTTGATGAGGAGAATCCAATGATGAGGATATCCTAAGAAAATTCAGTGATTTTCTACATCAAAAACCATGAACAAGTTTGGGGTATGTCCTTAGTTTAGAGAACCCAAACCATAGAACTAGGGTTTTCAACCATTCAATAGTCAAGCTTCTAACTTGATGTAATCTAGACAAATATTAGAGTGTTGATTAATAGTTTGACATCAATGACACATGTTTAGTAAAATTCAAACCCCATGGTTGACATCAATGACAACACCATCCAACAACAAGAACTCCATCAACATCCGAATCACATGAGAAAACAACTCAATCAGTTTGCATATATGTATCACGTAGAACATAAACAATGAAATTATGTTCCAAAGACTACTAATGTCGGTGAAATTTAGTCTTATGATAAAAAATAATCTAAATTATCCAGTAATTGCAAAATTCCGCATAAGTTTGATTTAGGATGGTTATATACCTTCTCATTTCGACAATTTTGTCTATCACTGAGAGGATCCTATCATCTTGTATCAACGAAGATGACAACTCTAAGAATTTGGAAGAATACAAACATATTACATGACAAAGAAACATATGACATGCTTTCTCATCACTAAGCTTTGAGGAGAAATATTTTCGAAGATGAAGGTAATGTTATGAATATAATTTAAGTAAAAATAATATAAATATAAATATATAAATAATAATAAAAAATAGTTAATTAAATAGTAAGTATTTAATGAAAAGGCATGTCCCTAAGGACATTACCGTTCATAAAAGGGCACCTGCCTAGGTATATAAGCTGGCCCTCATTTGTAACAATGATAATCTCATATCCATTCTTATATACATTCTTATCCTCAATGGATGTCTTTGTCTTCCAAGTATTTTGAATATCGCTGCTAAGTATGAACTTTATTCGTTATAACAAGTAAAATCACAATATAACCTTGGGTTATAGGCCAACCCAACTAATCTAGACATAAAATCAAATGAAATCCCACATGTGAGCTGTGAGGCCTCATAAGGATGACATCATTCATGAAATGAGCTCCAAGTGGAAAGTGTTGAGGCCTTTGAGTGCTAAGTGTGGTGTATAATCCTCTAAAAATCATCATTTGAGGGTTCGCCTTCAAATTTCCATCAATATCCCTCCGTGGTCCCTGAAATCTACCTGGGGTACCAGAAGGTGGTATCCTTGGTCTCCATTAGTTTTAAAATTTCCATGTTTTCTCCAACCTTGAGGGCTTTCCAGGTGCTACTAGTCCTCCCATGTCTCTAAGGTGAGGTTGTTGAAGAAAGTAGCTATAGTCGGTCTTCATAATTCTTGATGTATTTTTAATACCATGTAAAAACACAAAAGAAAATTATTGTTACTTGTTTAAGCATGTTCTTCATGCAATTGATTTGTCAAAAGAAAAGTCTAGAAATGATATGAAGAGACACCCATTTAGATTAGAAAAACGATATATATATATATATATATATATATATATGCCCATATAATATTCTCCACAATCTGCATCGAATCACTTCTCATCGTTGTTCTATGCGAAGAAGATAAGAAGTCAAGGAAATCGTGGACAAAGGCTTATAATCCGCCTTCTCACTTTGCTCATATGATCAAGGTAGGCCAATCTGAAGAAATTTTTCTATGATGCTAATGCAAAGTTTTATGGCTAATACATCTCGTTGTCGCACAAAGTGTCTAGGCATTGTGACAACGCTTAGAGTAAGGGCTGTCACTCTAATCCTTACTCACTCCATTTATACTCTCTCCTAGACAAGTCAAGGGGTCACTGGGGTGAATGAATGAGAATAGCCTTCGAAACACATGCTCTAGGAGACTTAACGATGGACAACTTGATGAAATTAGCACAAATCTTGGTCAACCGAGATGGATAGATTAAATAATTAATACAAATAAGACACAATTACAAGATAGAAATGATTATAGACCAGTGCCTTTATACTCGATTAACCATAGACTAAATAAAAACCAAGTTATCCAGAGCAATTTATAAATGTGGCAAAATGACGATCATGAATAGTTAAATGTCAACGTCCAAATCTTATCATGCAAGATATTCTAGCAATTAAATTTTGTGAAGAATTATGAAATTTAAATGATAAGCAATGATTCCAGATTTAAAATGATTTTCATTAATAATCGAGATCTAGAATACTTTATCACTCTCCAATAGTCAATGATTTTAAAACATTAATCACACCTCACACTAGAGAGATCACTACCACGAAAGGATAGTAAGGAACTTTACATTAACAATTTAATTATTCCTTAGGCAATTGTTTTAATATGGTAAATGAAGAAATTAAATTTTTAATGTGACCAAAAAAATAAAATAAAAAAGACTTTAATAAATTAAAATTTTAATGGGCCATAAGCCACATAAAAAATTATTTTTTAAATGTAAAATTGTAGGTCCTCTTATGATTTAATTACTTAGTAATCTCATAGTCACAAAAATGAAATTTTTTAATTTTTAGATTTTTTAATGCTTTTTAAATGTTTTTGAATATTTTCTAAATGTTTTAAATGAAAAAAAAGGTTAAATAAAAAATGTAAAACAAAACAAAAAGAAAGAAAAAAATCAAGTCAAAGTAAAAAAAAATAAAAATTTTGAATTATTAATAAATGTAAACCTAAGTCATGCAAAACATAAAATAAATCAAAGAGAGAAAAAATTGAATGTTTTTTTGTTGAATATGTAGGTCAACAACGACAACGTTTCGATGGAGGAGGCAGTACACAGGCAAAATGGAGCTCGATGGAGAAGTTTTGAGGGTGGAATAATGAGGAACAATAACAGGCGTCGTTAAGAAGTGGAGAGGAAGCCGCGATGCAGATGGATAAGGGGGAAGGAGCATGCGGATGGCAACCAACAAGAAGGACACAGGTCGATGGAGACAATAAGGGAAGGTCGCAGATGGGGAATGGAGTTGTGGGTTATGAAAATAGCACAGAGAAGGGAGTTCATGAATGGAGCCATACAGAATAGCTAGCAGGTTTGAGGATGCTGGTAGAAACATAAGGCAACGCAGGTTTAAGGAGAGGCAAGGGTTGCAACAGAAAAAAAGAACACAAAGATAAAATTAATCAAAATTTGCAGCCAAATATGATGGAATTGATGTATGTAAAGCTGAAGAGATAGTGAGCCAAGCAAGATGGAAAAAATGCAGCAGATAGAGGGGCTGTGATTTTGGCAGCAAAGGAGGCAAGAGGGTTCTCTAAAAAATTTGAAATTTTCTACAACAAAGAATAAAAAAACCCCAGGCAACAGCTCAGAAAACTCAGTCAACAGATAAATGGTAGCTAGAAAACCCTTAAAATCATTTCTAAAAATTTTGATTAAAATATTGAATCCTTTTGCTTTAGATTTTCTTGAAACCCTTATAAAAATTTCCAGATTTAAAATTTGAATAATGTCCCTGGAAAATTATGTTGATAAAACACAGAGATCTAGATCTTACTCTCCAGGGCCTAGATCTGGACTCTACACAAATGTCTTCCTCAGACCTGTAGCTGCACGACAACAAGAAAACACCCAAACGATATATACAATGATAAAAAAACAAAACTGAAACCTAGAAAAACCCATGTTAGAAAAATAATTACAAAATTTACAAACTGAAGGCTCCAATAAGCTAGATCTACCATTATGCTGCACTTAAATTAACACATTTTTAAATTGTAAAGGTGCTAACTTGAAACCCTTCGTGCATCACCAACAAAAAACTTATGATAAGCCCAGAGATAATTTCGCTGGGCTCTTCAAGAAACACAGATCGGGAATTGGCTGGTTCAACTGAAAACTTCCCCTAACACTCAAGGATCTAAAATCAAGGTTTCTCTACAAAACTCAATCCAGCCATCAAAATAGAGCAAAAAAATAATAATAAAACTCATACAAATAGATATATATGCTATTACGTTCAAAATTTAGATTATTGTTCAAACCCCAACGACTGAGCAAGATACTTGTACTCAAATCACTCTTTAGAGGTTATCATCAATGTGTTTAGAAAAAAATTATACATGAAAACAACACATCTTACAGTATTCCCATGAAGAGTAACACCAACATAACTTAACCCCAAAGTCTTTCTTTATTATCCAGAAAAATATTACACAAGAGCTTTTTGCTGAGCACACGACTCAAAGGTCCTATATATCGACTGAAAAATGACCTCTTATTTAAAGATAAATCCTCCAACGACTAGCTCGAGTGATCCTCGTCAAAGAAATCTTGATCGTTGATGAAGATTAAATTTTCTTTTAATCTCATCCATCGAAATACTTAATTCTTGAGGAAATTCAAATTTTTTAATTAAATGCATTTTAATTAACTCAAAATTAAAATTTTTGAGTTAATTTCCTAAAAAAATTGACTTTGACTTAACCCCCAGGGATCAAAGGTTTAAAATTTAGCAAAATAATTAATTTACCTTAGTCCCGGGACCTTTTAAAATTTAATTTTTAAGGACCGACAAATTTTGCCTTTGGAGAATTTAAATTTACCTAGGACCTAGAATTAATTAAATTTCTAGTTTAGGATTTTAATTAATTTTTGGTTAGAAAATTTAATTAATTAACCTATGAGGGGATAAATTATTTTTCCAACCCTTAAGATACTTTACAATCATGATTTTCATATTTTTTTACATCATAAAGGGGAAAACCCATTTATGATAGACCCTCACAGACTACCCATTTCTGCGACGCAAGTATAATTCAGCAGACCAAGCAATTTGTAACAAAATAACCTAACCAAATAGTTAGGATTATTCCCAAATTACTTTTACATAGACTCGATCTAGAACAATAGGACTCGCCTAAGATCCTAGCAACAAAATCCATTCGAGTTTTGGGGTAAGACTAGAGAAAAACTTTGCCGACCATCCGATAATGGATCAATGAGACAAAAAACCTCCCAGAATGGAGAACATCACTAGAAAAGTAGGTTTACCTAAGTCGTTACATACATGACGCAGAAGTGCTGAGATTATTTACATTATACACATGCAGAAAGAGTTTACATAACATCCTGGAAGTCAAGTTGATGATGATAGCTGGATGGCACAGACACATCGATCAAGTGCTATCTCTTTTGCGAAATAAAGGGGTGTACTGCTATGGGTCATTGACATGTAGTGGTCAACATTTGGCTCTATTTGGGGACACATTAGTGCACCAGAGGAATGTAAGAATCCAGAATCTGCATCCACGCAACACACAATATAACATAAGTAACGTCCATCCAAAAATCATCATACAACATTACACTTAGGAAAGATATAAGCTTTTCATTTATTAACTATCCTAATAACATGAAAAACACAAATCTAACTACAAAATGAAACACTGAAATAACAGGGTATAAGGTTAGAAATATAATACAAAGATGCCCCATGGCATTAGATGCGTTCAATATAGTGCATACTGAGAATTTGCCTACTTTTAGGCAAATCTGTTGGCTGCTTCTTGGATGTGCCATGTCTAATCCTGCACACGGTAGGACTTTTTCCTATCCAAAAATCAAGCTGCTCGCGGTCATCAGATGGATCAAACCGCTTTCTCATTCTCTTTCTCTTGCGATTTTTCTTTGTGGTAAGCTATGATGTTGATAATGATGTGGTCAATGCACAACTTCTTTCTTGATACGAAAAACGCTCATATGGAAAATCTGGAATATTCAATACTTCTGTGACCTATGCTTATTTATGACCCTGATCTGTTATGACTGGTGGATCAACCATGTAAGCATCAACCTGATTCTTATCAATTTCCATTTTATTCGGGTCATCTTCAATTAGCCCCTTTTCAATGGAACAAATGACCTCCTCATAATAAGATGGAGCTTGCTGTAGCGGATAGGTAGGCTTATGATCTGTTGACGTTTCCTTGTTTCTTTCATCCTCTGATCGATGCTGAAATTTCTATGCTTATATCTTTTCCATTGTTATGGAATTCATTTGGTTAGAGTGTTCAACCTTCATAACACTGACTTCCTTGGCATGGTTTTCCTCCATGGCCAATAACCTATTTTGAAGACATATCTGACCAACTTCCATGTCCTTTATGATTTTATCATTCTTTGCTTTCATGCCCATGAAGCAATTTTGCATATAGTTTATCTCTTTCTTATGATTTGCTTGCATGATAGTTAACTGATTATTATAATCGAATCTCATGATGGTCATTTATTCATCCATAGTTGACAATCTGTTCTGAAACGAACTTATTTATTCTTGATAACTCGCTTCCATGGCAGTCACTTGATTTGAATAATTGAATTCCATGATCGTCATCTTTTCCTCCAGGGCTAATAACTTGCTTTGCATAAAATTAATTTCCTTGGCATGATCAGCTGTTAATCTTGCTTGATTAAGTTCCATATATTTAATAAGTTGAGCCTGATTAACTTCTGCATTCTTGCTTTCTTGAGCCTGTTTTAAATGTATGTCTTTAAGCATTTGAATTAACTCCTTGAAATTATTTTCAACTTCTATAGTTTCCTTTACTTCAGCTTTCGCTTTGACCTTTTATTTATCTCCATATCTATCTTCAAAGGCATCAATGATTTATTGTAGAGAGTCAAAAGTGTTATCAGGGAACTTAACAAACCAACCGAAAGCATCTCCAGATAAGGTGAGAACGAAAATTTTCATCTTCACATCTTCATAGTTAGAATATGGGCGACACTTTCTTATATAAAGGCTGACATTCCGAAGGTGAGTCTCGACAGTAAAAGCATTGTTACCTTGAAAAGGAGGAAATTCATCGATGGCTTCACCAAAAAAATAAGGATAACCATGCTGAGCTCCCTAGATGTTAGTAAAATCACAAGGAGCAAACAAGTCAAAATCCATGATGATCTGCTTAACGGGAAAAAGATGGGCCAAATGGATATCAAAGAGAGAAATCCCTGCTCAAGAAAATCAAAACATCTACAAGAAGCAAATTTCTAGCAGAAATTCTTGTAAGAAGTGGAAGAAGTGGAGTTACCACTAGAGCTTGAATCTCTCACAAATTTTCCAAAGGCGAAACTGAAAAATTAGTGGATGGAGGCAGATGGATATTCAGGGAGTGCTCCTTGTTTGGGATTAAATGAATGAGTAAGTGGAGTCGCCACCCAAACACGAAACCAACTAGAATGTCCAGGTGCAGAAAGTGAAGATGAGAGGATTATATGAGAGATGACGAGAGTTAGGATGGTGAGAAATGAAGAGACGAAATGATGCCATAAAAATAAGATGAAATGCCATAAAGCCAAGGTCCAATAAATTGGTCCTTGGTGGCAATGCCAAGAAGTGTTGGCTTTTTTGGCTCAAATGAGCGATGAGAAAAGAGAAGAATGCTGAGGAAATGTCGTTGAAACACTGGGAATAAAATGTCTTCGGCAACAGCGCCAAAAAATGTTGTGCCGCTTGACGGGCTAATGAATGGAGGAAAAAAATAGATGATTAAAAAACGTTGTGAGGACCAAGGACAGGAAAACTCTATCCCTGGCAATGACACCAACAAATGTTGTCGCACAAAGTGTCTAGGCACTGCGACAACGCTCAGAGTAAGGGCTGTCACTCTAATCCTTACTCACTTCGTTTAGACTCTCTCCTAGGCAAGTCAAGGGGTGTAGTCCCTGGGGTGAATGAATGAGAATAGCCTATGAAACACAGGCTCAAGGAGACCTAAAGATGGACAACTAGATGAAATTAGAACAAATCTTGGTCAACTGAGATGGATAGATTAAATAATTAATACAAATAAGACACAATTACAAGATATAAATGATTATAAACAAGTGTCTTTATACTCAATTAACCATAGACTAAATAAAAAACAAGTTATCCAAAGAAATTTATAAATGTGGCAAAGTGATGATCATGAATAATTAAATGTCAACGACCAAATCTTATAACTCAAGATATTATAGCAATTAAATCTTTTGAAGAATTATGAAATTTAAATGCCAAGTAATGATTCTAGATTTAAAATGATTTTTAATAACCCAGATCTAGAATAATTTATCACTCTCCGATAGTCAATGATTTTAATACATGAATCACACCTGACACTAGAGAGAACACTACCATGAAAGGACACCAAGGAAATTTAGATTAATAATTTAATTATTCCTTAGGCAATTAATTTAATGTGGTAAATGAAGAGATTAAATTTTAAATGTGACAAAAAAAATAAAAATCAAAAGGACTTTAATAAATTAAAATATTTAATTAGCCATAAGAAACATAACAATTTAATTTTTTAAATGTAAAAGTGTAGGTCCTCTTATGATTTAATTCTTTAGTAATCTCATAGTCACAAAAATGAAATTTTTTAATTTTTAGATTTTTAATGCTTTTTAAATGTTTTTGAATACTTTTTAAATATTTTAAATGAAGTCAAAGTATAAAAAAAAGTTAAAGAAAAAATGTAAAACAAAACCAAAAAAAAAGAAAAAAGTTTTTTGCTTTTTCTAAGTCATAAAGATCAAAATAAAAAATAAATTCAAATTATTAATAAACCTAAACCTAAGTCATGCAAAACATAAAGTAAACCAAAGAGAAAGAAAAAATCGAATGTTTGTTTTGTTGAATATGTAGGTCGATGGCGGCAACATTTCGACGAAGGAGGCAGTACGCAAGCAAAATGGAGCTCGATGGAGGAGTTTTGAGGGTAGAATAATGAGTAACGGTAACCGACAACATTAAGAAGTGGAGAGGAAGCTGCGATGCAAATGGATAAGGGGGAAGGAGCACATGGATGACAACTAGCGAGAAGGATGCAGGTCAATGGAGATAGTAAGGGAAGGCCATAGATGGGGAATGGAGCCGTGGGTTATGAAAATAACACAGAGAAGCGAGTTCATGCATGAAGCCACACAGAATAGCTAGCAGGTTTGAGAACACTGACAACAACAGAAGGGAACACAGGTTTAAGGAGAGGCAAGGGCTGCAACAGAAAAGAAGAACGCAGAGATAAAATCAATCGAAATTTGTAGCCGAATATGATGGAATTGATGTATGTAAGCTAAAGAGACAGTGAGCAGAGAGAGGGGCTATGATTTTGGCAGCAAATGAGACAAGAGGGTTCTCTAGAGAGTTTGAAATTTTCTGTAGCAAAGAATACAAAAAAACCCCAGTTAGCAGCTCGGAAAACTCAGTCAATAGATAAATGGTAGCGAGAAAACCCTTAAAAACATTTCCAGAAATTCTGATTAAAATAGTGAATCCTTTTGCTTCAGATTTCCTTGAAACCCTTATAAGAATTTCTAGATTTAAAATTTGAATAATGTCCCTGGAAAATTATGTTGATAAATCCTAGAGATCCAGATCTTACCCTCCAAGGCCTAGATTTAGATTCTACACAAATTTATTCCTCAGATCTGTAGCTGCACGACAACAAGAAAACACCTAAACGATATATACAATGTTAAAAAAAAAAACTAAAACCTAGAAAAACCCATGTTAGAAAAATAATTACAAAATTTACAAACTGCAGGCTCTAATCAGCGAGATCTACCATTATGCTGCAGATAAATTAAAAGATTTTTAAATTTAAAAGGTGCTAACTCGAAACCCTTCGTGCATCACCAACAAAAATCTTATGATAAGCCTAGAGCTAATTTAGCTGGGCTCTTCAGGAAACACAAATCAAGAGTTGGCTGGTCCAACTTAAAACTTCCCCTAATGCCTGAGAATTTAAAATCAAGATTTCTCTGCAAAACTCAATCCATCCATCAAAATAGAGTGAGAAAATAATAATAAAACTCAGACAAATAGAGATGCCTACTATTATGTTCAAAATTTAGATTATTATTCAAACCTCAACAACTGAGCAAGATGCATGTACTCAAATCACTCTTTAAGAGCTATCATCAATGGCTTTAGAAAAAATTTATGCATGAAAACAACACATCTTACATTATTCCCATGAAGAATAAAAACAACAGAACTTAACCCCAAAGTCTTTCTTTATTATCCAGAAAAGAATTAGACAAGAGCTTCTTGCTAAGCACATGACTCAAAGGTCCTATATATCGACTGACAAATAACCTCATATTTAAAGATAAATCCTCCAACGTCTAGTTCGAGTGATCCTCATCAAAACAATCTCGACCGTTGATAAAGATTACAATTTCTTTTAATCTCATCCATCGAAATACTTAATTCTTGAGGAAATTAGAATTTTTTAATTAAATGCATTTTAATTAACTCAAAAATATTTTTTTTGAGTTAATATCCAAAAAAATTGACTTTGACTTAACCCCCTGGGATCAAAGGTGTAAAATTTAGCAAAGTAATTAATTTACCTTAGTCCGTAGACCTTTTAAAATTTAATTTTTAAGCACCGACGAATTTTGCCCTTGGAGAATTTAAATTTACCTAGGACCTAGAATTAATTAAATTTCTGGCTTATGATTTTAATTAATTTTTGGCTAGAAAATTTAATTAATTAATCTATGAGGGGATAAATTGTTTTTCCAACCTTTAAGACACTTTACAATCATGATTTTCATATTTTTTATATCATAAGGTGGAAAACCCATTTGTGATAGACCCTCACAAACTACCCTTTTATGTGACACAAATATAATCCAGCAGACCAAGCAATTTGTAATAAAATAGCTAACCAAATAGTTAGGATTATGTCCAAATTACTTTTACATAGACTCGATCTAGACCACTAGGACTCGCCTAAGATCCTAGCGACAAAATCCATTCCAGCTTTGGGGTAAGACTGGAGGAAAACTCTACCGACCATCGGAGAATGGATCGGTGAGGAAAAAAACCTTCCAGAATGGAGATCGTCACTAGAAAAGTAGGTTTACTTAGGTCGTTACATACACTACATGGATCTGCTGAGATTATTTACATTATACACATGCATAAAGGGTTTACATAACATCTTGGAATTCAAGTTGATGATGATAGTTGGACGACACAGACACATCGATCAAGTACTACCCCTTTTGCGAAAAAAAGGGGGTGTACTACTATGGTTCGTTGACATGTATTGGTCAACACATCTCTAAGACAATGTGAAATTCTGTGGCTAATACACCTCTAATATAATGCAAAGTTATGTGAAGGTAATGTGAAGTTCTATATGAACTCTACAGCTGAGATAGAATCAAAACTTCAACTCTCTTAGAGACCTGAAGTGGACATCATTATAAACTTGTTTGTAAACAGAATTAAGGCATCTTATCTTGACACATTGAAGGGTTGGCTTGGCACTTGTGAATGGTCATCTTTCTGGTCAATTTGTCTATGAACTTGATGTCTTGTTGAAAGTTTATTCTAAGGAAATGATTGTTGGGTTTTTACCCCTAGTAGGTTTTCCCAGGTTAAACTTTGTCTCTTGTTCTTATGCATTGTGATCTCTACTTTCCTTTCATTGTTATTGGTTGAATTTTTGAAGTATAATTTCTTGATGAATAAGATTGAATGCTAAAAGAATACTAATATATTCACAAGTAATTATCAATGATTCAGAAATAGTACTTGTATCTTTCACACTCTATTTTTCAATGGACACCATCCTCATCTTGACCCTGAATCAACTGTCACCCTTCAGAAGGTGCTAAGGCTAGGCTAGGGGAATGTTGGTCCAGGTTTATCATTTTGAAGAATCATTAAATGTAGTCCAAAATGGTAGAATTATCGGGTCACAAGAGTTTCCTAGGTGTAGGTATGATGTTCTACTACTGCTTGGATACCGAAGGCTCTCAACACTTCACCTATAGGTGCCAATATACTTCTTTGGGGCTTGGGTACGTGTGGGTAAGATACCTAGGTCATGGACTGCTGAACCACCTAATAATCACAACATAAAGTCTAGTGAAAGAAACCCGTCACTAGGGAAAATAATCATTATTGTATCTAAGTGAACCAAGATTGAATGTAAAGGGCTATTTAATACTTCAAATAAGGCCCCCTTCCAAAATTAGGGCCTTGAACTCGCAATGTCATTTCCTCCCTAGGTAGGAGTGGCTAAAGCACAATGCTATTAGGTGTTTCCAACCCCCCAGGGTAAGTAATATTTCCTTAGTCTACCTTTCAATTGATAGGTGTTAGTGAATAATAATGATGGTACAGAGGGGAAAAGACTTCATGGCCAAGTGCCATGGTCAAAGGGACCAATATGATAGGGATCCACATCCTCAGTGTATAGATGTGAGAAGGGAGCAATCATGGATGCATGAGTTACTAACTTGTTCGTTATTTTTACTCCCCTCTTATGCGCCTTTTACTTGATTTTTTCTTGTTTTTTCTTTGTATTATGACTCATAGATCAAGGGTTAGAGCTTGGTTTGAATGAGTTATACCTATCATATTACCCGTTAAGGATGAGTCATTTAATTACTCATTGGGTTGGGTTGTGTTATATTCTTTCCACGACTAGCCCACATAGTTAACAGGGGGGGGGGGGGGGGGGGGCGCAGCCCCCCTTTAGTTGTGCCAATTGCGCAGCGGGGGGGTCACAGGGGTTGAGGGGGGCAGTTAGCCCCCCTCTATGGGGTTTGGGGCAATGCTCTTGGAATTTTTTTTTGAGTCTTATATTAGGTTGGGTGGACCTACCTATGGTTTTGTGCATGGTTTTCGCACATGGTTTTGGACGTGATGGTTTTCGGTCCATGGTTTTGGACATGATGGTTTTCGGTCCATGGTATTGGATGCTTCGGCATGTATAAATATGTATTGTAACATTGAAAGGAACATAATGAAAAATCAAGCTGGTAGTCCCGGTTTTGGGATCCAGGGGAAAATATCTTTGTATATGTGTTTTATGTGTTATGCTCTCGCATTTGTTTATTTTCTGTTCTTAGAATTCGTATGCAGGTAATTTATGTATGGGGTTAAACCTACATTTGGTATTAGAGCTGTTTTGGTTTCAAGGGGACACCTTTGTTGCTGAGGGGTTTCGCTCGGGCCTGTGGTAGATCTTGTTTAGTGGGAGATCTGCGGGATCGATTCTAGTGGTGAAAGAAGATGGCGAGCACTAGAAAGATAGAGATCGAGAAATTTAATGGTCAGAGTTTTGAGTTGTGGAAACTCAAGATGTAGGATCTATTGGTGGATAAAGATCAGTGGATCGCGGTAGATCCAGGTACTAAACCAACGGGAGTGTCCGATGAAGAATGGAAGAAGTTGGATCAGAAGGAAAAGAGAATAATACGATTGTGTCTCAAATTCAGTATTGCTGAATGTATCAGGGGAAGCTACGACTAAGGCTTTGTGGGAAAAGTTAGGGACTTTGTACCAATCTAAGTCTCTGGTGAATAAAATGTTCCTATGGAAAAAGCTGTATAATCTGAGGATGAAAGATGGAGACTCAGTGACAGAGCATTTGAACGCATTTAATGTTGTGGTAAGTCAGTTATTATCTATTGATATTAAAATTTCAGATGAAGATAAGTGCATTAGTTTGTTGTGTTATCTACCAGATTTGTGGGATAGTCTGGTTATTGGAATAGGTAGCAGTGCAACTGCCTTGCAGTTTGATGAAATAGTCTCATCCTTGCTGATAGAGGAGATGAAACAGAAAAATATGAAGAGCCAGAATGGTGATGCCTTGTCTGTACGAGGACGGTCCCAGAATAGAAAAAAAAATAAGTCATCGAGTGGGAGATCTAAATCTCCAGGAAAACTTGTAAAGGTAGTTTGCTGGAAATATGGAAAGGAAGGGCACTATAAAAGGGACTGTAAATCTAAAGCTCCTGACAAAGGAAAGGGATCTAATGATGCTCCTTCTGCAGAGGAAAAAACCACCTCAGCTGAAGGTGGGGATGTGTACTTGGCTTCTTCAAGTACACATGTAGATCATGAGGCATGGTTGATTGACTTAGGTGCAGCCTTTCACTTCACTCCCCATAGAGAGTGGTTCTGCGAGTATGAGAAATATGATGGTAGTGATGTGTTCTTAGGGGATGATAGGAAGGCTAGAATCGTTGGTCGTGGAAAAGTAAAGTTGAAGTTGCAAGGTGGAAGGGTTAGAACACTTCCGGGTGTTCTGCATATTCCTGCATTGGCCAGAAATCTAATTTCTGTAAGCAAGCTGGATGGTGCAGGTGTAAAAAAAGTGTTCGAGAAGGATTTGTGCAATATGGTTCGGGGAGCACTGGTATTGATGTAGGGAGTTCAGATTGGAACTCTGTACAAGCTACAAGGTAGCATTGTTGTTGATGGGTGCAACAGTTTTTTGGCTCCTAAAAGTGGAGCAAAAAATCTAGTGGTCTCTGGAGAGAAGACCATGTTGTGGCATGAAAGGCTTGGACATATTGGAGAGAAGGGCCTTCGAATACTTCATGGTAAAGGTATGGTAGAAGGTATGAGTAATAGCTCTCTGGATTTTGATTTCTATGAAAATTGTGTATGTGGGAAGCAGAATCAGGTGAGTTTACCCTCTAGTGGTAAGAGGGCGAAACATATATTAGAGCTTGTTCACAGTGATGTGTTTGGACCTATGAAGGTTCCATCATTGGGTAAGTTTGTGTACTATGTATCATTTATAGATGACTTCTCAGAGAATACATGGATATATTTCCTTAAGAAGAAATGAAGTCTTTGATAGGTTTAAAGAATTTAAGGCTTTGGTGGAAAACCAGACAGAGAGGAAGATAAAGGTGCTGAGGACAGATAATGGTGGAGAGTTTTGCAGTAAGGAATTTGAAAAATTCTGTAAGAAGTGTGGTATAGAACGGTAGAAGACTACTCCATATACACCTGAGCAAAATGGAGTTGTAGAAAGAATAAACAAGATGTTGACGGAAAGGGCAATGAGCATGCTCAATGGTGCCGGGCTAGGACAAGAATTCTGGGCGGAGGCAGTGGAGACTGCATGTTACCTGGTCAATAGATCACCTTCATTAGCATTGGAGGATAAGACTCCACAAGAGGTATGGACTAGTAAGAAACCCTCTCTTTCACATATGAGGGTATCTGGATGTGATTCATATGTACATGTTCCAAAGGAGAAAAGAACCAAGTTGGATAGTAAATCTGAAAAGTGCATCTTTATTGGGTATAAGGATGGTTTAAAGGATTATAAGCTTTGGAACCCAGTAACAAGGAAGGTTGTGTACAACCGAGATGTGGTGTTTAGAGAGGTGAAAGATGTTATTAAACATGAATTCCAACCAAAGGAACCTGAGAAAATATAGTTTGAGCTTAAGGAGGAAGAATCAAACTCTACAGCAGAGGAGGAATCAGAAGATGAAGAGCCACAAACTCTGGGTGTGAGAAGATTAGTTTGAGAAAGAAGGTAGCCAGAAAAGTATAGTCCATCTGCTTTCTGTTCAAATTTTTCTTTATCTATTATTGATGATGATCCTAGAATTGTGAAGGAAGCAGTAGATTCAGAGGATGGAAAACTCTGGAAAGAGGCCATGGTTGATGAAATGGCATCTTTGCACAAAAATGAAGCTCAGGATTTGGTGGAATTTCTGGCTGGAAGGAAACCCATTGATAGCAAATGGGTGTTCAAGAAGAAGACAAATGCAGAAGGAAACGTGGAGAAATACAAAGCTCAATTGATAGAAAAAGATTATTCCCAAGTGTCTGGAATTGATTTTGGTGATATTTTTTCTCCTGTTGCCAAGGTAGCTTTTATTAGATTACTTTTATCTGTTGCTGTTGCTTTTGATTTTGAGGTAGAATAGACAAATGTGATGACAACATTTCTTCATGGGGATTTGGGAGAAGAGATCTACATGAAGAAACCTGAAGGCTTTGCAGTGAAGGGTAAGAAAGAACTGGTATGCAAGTTAAAGAAGTCTCTGTATGGGTTAAAATAGTCACCAAAGATGTGGTATCAGAAATTTGATACATTTACACGGGGACTTGGCTTCACCAGAAGCAAGGTAGATCACTGTGTGTATTTTAAATTAATTGGTGACAGTGTTATTTATCTGGTCTTGTATGTGGATGATATGTTGTTGGTTGGAAATGAAAAAAAATTATCTAGGATTTGAAGATCCAATTGTCCTCCAAATTCGACATGAAAGATCTTGGTGCTGCAAACTATATTTTGGGCATGGAAATTAAAAGAGATCGGGCAAAGAGGAAGCTCTGGTTAAACTAGAGGAAGTATGCCGAGACAATACTGCAGAGGTTTAATATGCAGGATAGTAAACCAGTGAAGGTTCCTATTCCTATAGGTGTAAAGTTATCTGCTGAACAAAGACACAAGAAGAGGAAGAGGATATGTCCCGTGTTCCATATGCAAGTGCAGTCGGTAGCCTGACGTATGCGATGGTATGTACTAGAATAGACATTCCACATGCAATGGGAGTATTGAGCAGGTTTATGTCAAAACCAGGGAAGGAGCATTGGACAACAGTGAAGCAGGTTTTCAGGTATTTGCGTGGCACTAGTGATTATGGTTTGTGCTACCAAGGAAGACCAGGATTGGACAGAGTTTTGGATATCCGTGGCTTTGTTGATGTGGGCTAGGCTAGAGATCTGAATCAAAGAAGATCTACAAGTGGGTATGTGTTTAACCTATTTGGGGGTGTAGTCAGTTGGATGAGTAAGAAACAATCTGTAGTGGCACTATCAACTACAGAGGCAGAATACATGGCAGCCACTCATGCAAGCAAGGATCATTTTGGTTCCAGATATTGTGTTCAAGTATGGGGTTAGTACAGGGAGCTATAAGGATAGACTGTGACAACCAAAGTGCAATTTTCTTGGCAAAGAACCCTGCTTATCATTCAAAGACAAAACACATTGATGTTCAGTATCACTTTGTGAGGGATATGATAGAAGACAAAAATTTGTTGCTGGTAAAGGTGGACACTTTGAATAATACCGCAGATGCATTGAAAAAATCTGTGATCTCTAAGAAGTTCTCTTGGTGTAGAGAAACAATGGGCGTTGCAGGATTGGATAAATGACTAAGCTCTCTTGTGGTCCCCTGTGGAAAGAAAACAAGAAGTAGAAGAATGTTGGGTTGTGTTATATTATTTCGATGTAGTTAACTAGGGGGTTAGAGGGGGGGTGGAGCCCCCCCTTAGTTGCGCCGATTGCGCAGCGGGTAGCCCCCCTCTATAGGGTTCGGGGCAGCGCCCCGGGGAATTTTTTTTTTGGACCCTATATTAGGTTGGGTGGACCTACTTATGGTTTTGTGCATGGTTTTCGCACATGGTTTTGGATGTGATGGTTTTCGGTCCATGGTTTTAGACGTGATGGTTTTCGGTCCATGGTATTGGATGCTTCGACATGTATAAATATGTATTGTAAATTGAAAGGAACATAATGAAAAACCAAGCTGGCAGTCTGTTGATGCCCCGAAAATCGTTGTATCAACATTGGGGGATGACCACCCGGTCCGGACCTTAATACAACTCCTTTTCCGTTTGGGATGGTGGCTCCGACTAGGTATAATGGGACCAGTTTCCCAGTAATGAATAAAAGGGGATGGATGAGTGATTGGTTTCTAATAAATGATAATGAATAGATGACTTAATCTAACAGCAAAAATATAAATGACTATTCTATCCCGGGAGGCTTCTATTCTCTTAAGTGAAACTCTTGATGATCTCTGTTCATTGATAGGCATATAGATGACTCTACACAATAAACATAAACATTCATTTACTTAATGATTGCTTTGTTCAAGTAGTTGAACAAAGTGATTAACAAAACATTGTTACACTTATCCTTTTATACTACTGATACATGTATGATAAAAGAAAAGCATGCTGTAAACATCCAATAGTGGAAATTGTAAAGAATGCTGTTAAAAAACGCACACATATATATGATAATAGCAAGAGCGATCAAACAACAATTCACATAAACAGAATGAACTCAGACATAGATAGTAGTACCATATGAGCTGCAAATCACTCCCAATATAAATCGCTATTTGAATTCCTTCTTCCGACGCAGAAATACTTTTAAACAAAGGCAGTAGTGCACATTCACATAAAAGCTTCGTTATCAAAATTGGAATAATTGGCCCAGTCTTTATAAAAGAATATGCCTGAAGTACAATAGTGCAACTTCAGGTTTAAGTCATATACAAAAACTTACGACCCTTTCCAATGCATTGAAAGGGTCTGTAAATACTTGACTAAAGCTAACAAACTATGAAATTAAAATCCTACTTAATTGGTACAACTTGATTCGAGAGTATCTTCCTCACGGCAATCTGGCAGTCGGCAGCATGATTCATCACTTATTCTGTTTGCCTTTAGTCCTGAGTTGGCATATTGCAAGCATTGGTTCCACTTCTGGTGGTCGGTTGAGACGAGAATTGAGTTGGGCAGCATAGGTGGCATCTTGTATATCGGGAATGATACACCCGATTGCATCTGTCAGGCACTTGGCTCTTTGGCTGTATGGTTTGACTAGGAACAACCAATAGGTGTCCCAAGTCAAACTGTTAATTCCTGCGATTAATCTCCCATTTTTCTCCAGCGCTTGATAACATGACTGCTCCAATGTTTTAGCCGATAGCAATTTACCTGGGGTACATTGAGAGATCATTTTAGATAAGTAGAGAGTATCATTAATCAATTCAACCAAATTACTTGTGGTTAACTTGCATTTGGAAACTGCTCTCTCTGCTTTCATTAACTGGGACTGCCATTCCATAAATAGGATCTCTTTATGTGATTCTAGGATTTTTGGCAAATTAGCTTCCTGTCCCTCATCAGTGTCTTGCCACTCAAGAAAATTGGTCAAGGTCTCATCGGCCTGCTCCAAGTCTGTTCTAGCATCAACCGATTTATCACTGATTGATGCTGTTAAGTCACATAAAGGTTTTGCTTGGGCGATTTGTTTACATAACAGCTTTATTTGTGTCACCAATGCTTTGTTAATCTGTAATGCTTCGGTTCTGAACTCAGCTGGCTGTGGAAGATTCTTGGTCTTCTTTATTTGGACTGATAATTGAGCAATTTGCTCATCTTTAGATTTCCCCATCTGTTCATGCATTGCTTTCAATTTTGCCAGCGCTTCTGACAGCTCCTTCTGCTTTTGAATGGCGCTTGAATCAATTCTTTGTTTTTCTTCCTGCAGTTGTTTATTCGGTTGATTGCTTATTTGTTGCTGTGTACAATTGCTGCTCAAGTTGCTCTGCCTTCTGCTGTGCCTCCGATACTTGTACTTGTAGCGAGGCGATTGATTGGTTTTTTTCTCTCAACAGATTGGTCACTTCTGATGCCTTGTCCATGGTGGCTGCCGAATAGGCTCCATCATATTGGGATAATTTAGTAAGGTCATCAGAAGGATCAAATTCCTCTTTCCAGACCACATTGGCTGTCATTGTTTGTTCAGGGAATAGGGGAGGTTGATCAGTCCTTCTCCTTTTCTGCTGTCGTTTTACTACAACCTTGTGCTTTGGGCTGTAAAAGACATCCAATGGAGGTATTTCCTCCACTTGCAAAACAATCTGATCGGAAGGATCCTTAGGAATTATCTCTATTCCTGTAGAACTGGGTAGGCGCTGGTTCCACTTGGAACCTGTTTAGATGTTGTCTCCTGTGTGTCAGCCGCTTTTGATGATTCGACTTCCTTTGAGCTCTCAAGATTGCTTATAATTGAGTCAAATTGCTGCCATTCCTGGAGTAATTTTGGGTCAATCTGGGCATCTACATTCACCTCTGTGCTGCTCTGCTCCTGCTCTTTCCTCTGTGTTTCCTCTTGTTCTCTTCTCTCTGTTTCCTCTTGCTCTCTTCTTTGCACTTCCTCTTGCTCTTTTGTTTGGATTTCTCCAGCAATTTTTGATGTAGCAGGAGGTTCCTTAGTGAGTCGCTCCTCAGGCTCGCTTGATTCTATCATTGGGGTCGTTGCTAACAGATCTAGAGGCAAAGTTTGTAACCTCTGTTCTCTAAGTCTGTTAAATTCAACTAACCCGTCATCCTGATATTTCATTATGGCCAGTGATTTAACCTGGAATAGTGACTCGGCTGAGGAGAACAGGTCATCAAACATATCATCTTTATGGTCAAATTTAGTTAATTTTACCTGTTCAAGTGCATTGTAGGCGACTTTGTTTGGATCAAATCGCCTATTAGGAAGAGTGGCTAGATTCAGTGCCTTAATCTTATCAGCTTCTTTCTCTGCATGTTTAAAGTCATGCAGAGCGTATACACCGCATCTTAGAGGAAAAGGAGGCCAAACCTGCTTCTTTTTGTTCCTTAGAGTCTGTGTAACTCCTTCGGATGTAATCTGATAGGCTACCTCCCGGGCTAACAATTTATCGGGTATATACAAAGGGAGGACATGAGGCTTGGCCTGGCTGCCGAAAACTCTTACATAGGTGAATTTTTCTTCTCCGAACCATCTCCCTACGGATGTCAAGTCAATCTCCACTTGGTAGGAAATCTTAGGAGCAGGTTTATCAAAAATGGCATAGTGAATGGGTAACATAAAACCATTGCAAACTTGATATAAATGGTGTTTATAGTGGGCTTTCCATAACTTTTGGTGGTATATATGAATGGGCATGGGGTCTTGTGGAGTCCATCTCCACCCAAGCACAGGAAATTCAGAATTAAAACATAGGGTGTCCAAGATGTAGGCACTATAGTAGAATGGGGGAATGAATCTTTCAGTAATGCGGGATTTGTTTCTAAATTCAAGGACTACGGTTGCTAGCTTATCAAATAGTATATTTCCCCAGTCCATTATTTCACTATTACATGCTGCCTCCATCAAAGGAACCATCTCTATATTGAAGTTTGCGGAATCATGTAACCCCCACAATCTACACATAATTACCCTGACATAACAATAAGGAGAACACAAAGAATCGACAAAGTACTTACCCGAAGACTCATGCTTGTGTTTTGCTGGGTTTTGATTCAATATCGTTCTCATTTCTGAATTTCTCCAAGAATGCCTTCTTGTACTTCTTCTCCGGTGCAGGCAAATGGTACATTTGCCTCAAATCATGAGGTTGAAATGAGCCGAAGACTCTCCCGTCCATGGTGCAAAATGTCCTGTTTGTGATTGGGATTTCTTCAATTGCCCATCTCACCACATCTGTATATGGGAGAATTTGCTCTTGGGCTGCTATCCGATGAAGGAAAGAGTCGGCTAAATCCTTTAGAGTAGCATCAGACTTCCGAGTCGTGTCTGCTATGGCTTGCACCGTTGTTACCTCAGGCTCTTCAGCCTCAATTAGATTGTAGGTGCTCAGCCAAGTAGTTTTTCCAAGTCCTAGACATGTAGTGTCGGATATCAGTCTCTTTTTGATTGTTCCTGGATCGACAGTGTGTTGCCCTGTAGCTGCCGAAGCGGAAGCTGTTGCAGTTTTCTTAGATTTCTTCCCCATTTGGCTTGAATTTGCTGCTTCGGAAGAGCTCTGCACAGGAGTGAAAATTAACGTAATGCGGAGAATTGGTAGCGCAAATCAAAGAATAACGAGATATTTTAATCAATGAATAATGGAGGATTTAACTTAAGGTGGCCGCGGATACAATCCTTGAAGAGATTTTAGCCTTACTGTTTCATTAAATGGCCGTTTAAACCTGTCAATCCTTTAAATGCTCATCATGTCGTTTATTGGCCGAATGATTCATTTAAGCGTGGCTTTGATGTTTTGGCGGTTGAGCGTAAGTGAATCTGTTAAAATTGGCAACCAGGGCAAAACTTCATGTGGGTCATCTTATTCATGGCTAATAATATTTTTACTAGATTCCTCTTGTCGAGAGGTGTAGGATTGATATAAAGATCATCCAATTCCGATAAGTATTCATGGAGATATGAATTTATTTTGATTATGGAATTATTATCAAGCCGACCTACAACTCATGTAGGCTCAGAAGCCCAACAGTCGCATCTATTCACCCACCAACGTTGTGTATAAATATAAGAGGACTTTTCCTCATTTGGAATCACTCATCTCATCACATCTCTCTCTCTCTACTGCGCAGATATGAGTCTCTTCTCTACTGCGCTGAAATGGGTCTCTCTCTCTCACACATGTGAAGCCGGAAGCTGTTGAATTTGAAGCTGCAACTGCAGAAGTAAAGATTGAATTGCGTGGCCTATAAGATCTCCTATTTGGAACTGCGCTGTAGGTTCATCTGAACCTCCTTTGAAAGCCGCAACTTTTGGTGGTGGAATGAAGTCAATCCGACGAACGGTTTGCAAGATATCGACTGCCCTAGTTTGAAGCCAGAAACTGCTGAAACTGAAGCTGCAACTGCAGAAGTAAAGATTGACTTGCATGGCCTAGAAGATCTCCTCATCTGAACTGCACTGTAGGTTCATCTGAACCTCCTCTGGAAGCCGAAACTTTTGGTGGTGGAATGAAGTCAATCCGACTGTCGGTTTGTGAGATATGGTCTGCCCTAGTTTGATAATGAAGCCGCTAATGCTGATGCTACTAATCTAGGGTTTGCTACTGCTGATATGAATCAGATTTATTGTACTATTTCTCTCTGTTGAATTATTGAAGATAAAAGAAGATTTGATCAAAGGGTTTCCCCACACATTGTGGGGTTTGTCCCTGGCTAGCCGCCACATCTTGTGTCTCTTGTCTTGGATTGTTTTCTGTCGATCGTTTAATGTTCTATCTGCACTTTACTTTATGTACATGTGATTTCTAATCGGTGGAATATAATAAGAAAAAGAAGTAAACTGTTATAAGCATAGAACATACCATAACTTAACAGAATCGCTATCGGGAAGAGAAAGGCCTTTAATATCTTTTTTGAAATCTGCGCTTTAGCTTTATCGCAATCGGCGATCGGGGGAAAGCTTAAGTTATTATATTGGTTCCTTTCGGAATCCCTGATTGCTGATAGCGATATCGCCAATTTCGTATCGGGAGTTTTAAATGAGGGCTTTAGATGCATGCATGGTATATCCCCGATCGCCGACAGCGATATCGCATCGGAGCGAAGAGCGGCCTTTTGTTATGATCACTTACCTTCCCGATATCCGATAGCCTTTTTTACATTGTCGCGTCGGGGAAAATCAATGGGTCTTTTAAGTCATGCATCCTTTGTCATTGCGATATGTGATCTTGCGATCGCTTTATCGCAATAATAAAAGATTACTCATTCTTTATTATAAGACCGATTAATTGGTTTATCAAAAAGGTTTTATAATGTTTTATTTCATTTCGGACCTTTTTGAATAATGATAAGTTGATACCAATTTAAATGAAAAGGGACCCATTTTATATTATAGTTTTGAAAATAAAATTTGTATGAAATGGGGGGTTGTTGTAGAGCACAACAATTGGCGATTCGCTGGGAGAAACAATTATCTCTGAAAAGTACTGAAATACTTAAACTTTCTCTAAATAGGAATCTCATCAAAGAGGAAAATTCTAATATAACTAGGTAGATATGCATTCCAAATAAAATAAAAACTATCTTTGCTAATTTCCTCTCTTGTTAAAATTAGATACATTCTAAGTTTTAAATTGGCCTCTATTGGTTGATAATGATAAAATAGAAGACCTTTCCAAATCACTTTTTGAATTGACTCCTTTGTCATAGGTAGAGCCTCTGTTGCCAGCAAACGTTCATAGTTTCGACAGGGTTACCTTTTAACCACGTTATTGTCCATTATCCCATCCATTTCAGAGTATGATTAACAGAATGAATTCAAAACATGCTTTCATATTTTGTATCTCTTTTTACTTTTCTGCTATTTTGTAAGATAAAAAGCCATTGTCCTAGTTTGGTGGCCAGATTTTTTGACAATGCCATTCACTGGTAGTAATCTAACCGAACAAGCTGGCTCGTGATGAGACCCCTTGTCTTGTGATTTTAAGCCATTACCCTGTTTTGGTATGCAATATTGGTAATGTCGGTTAAACTATTTCCCGATGATCATGGTAAACAGGCTTGTAATAAGACCCCTTATCTTTTATATCAAGTATTTTAGAATTACACTCTGAGTAATCACAAACTTGGATGAATGGGATGGACAATTTTCTCCTTAAGAGAGGATGGATGACAGGGTAAGAGTTGAAGATGCTGAAGTTGGATTAGTTGCTGTTTTGATATTGATAACCTTTTTCATGACCAATTTGAAAACATAAAATGATTTACAATCATTCTAAACCTTGAGAAGAGTTCACAAAAATTGAAATGTGGTTTCAGAATGCAATTATACCTAGTTTCCTAGAAATTGTCCCTTTTGTTTAAGGCTTCTATTATTTTAAAAGCAAATATCAACACTACTTCTTTGAGCAACTTTTAAATACAGCAAAGGTCAATGGAAGATACCTTACAACTTTATTTCCTAATAGTCCTACAAACTACAAATTCCACTAAACTAAAAAAAGGAGAAGGGGTTACCTCAATTGAAGAATTTCTTTAAGATGAGGCCATTAACAGGGAGAGAATCTCTCAAACCTGATAAATCTTGTAATATGAATGTCGAATGGCCTATCTTCTCACAAATCTGAAATGGCCCAAGCCACATTTTCTGGAACTTGGTGTGTTTTCTTTTATCCTCATGAGCTTTGTCCCATTTTAGAACTAAATCACCGACTTGCAACTGTTTTGAACTGGATGAATTTGAATCAAAGGATGAATTGATAATTTGCTGATGTTTTGCATGAGTAACTTTGGCTTTTTCTCTTTCTTCTTCTAATTTTAAGATTTGATCATGTCTAAGTTGAATAGAAGAAGAAGGGCTTTCTTCAATAAACTGAACTAGGGCTAGAGAAGGAAGGACAAGATGTGTTGGTAGTACTGCTTCTTTCCCATATACAAGATTGAATGGAGAAGAACCTATGGAAGCTTTCTATGTTATCCTATCAGCCCATAGTGCGAATATTAAATATTTGTGCCAATTTTTATGATTTTGTTCGATAGTTCGCTTAATAATCTTAATTAGATTTTTATTGGTAGATTCTACTAAACCATTACCCTGAGGATAATAATTAGCAGAATATTTCAATTTAAATCCTCTTTTAATAGCGAAATCAAACATAGCATTACCAGAGAAGTAAGATGCATTATAAAAAACAAGAGCATTTGGGACACCAAACCTGGTAATGATGAATTGATCTATGAATTCTATAATTGCCTCAAAATTTGTTGTCTTTAAAGGAATCGCTTCAACCCACTTAGTAAAATAATCAGTGGCAGTAAGGATATACTTATGCTCTTTGGAAGAATGTGGAGTGATTTCTCCAATGATGTCCAATCCCCATTGCTCAAATGGTTGTTCAATGTTGACTGGTTGCAAAGGGAAAGCTAGCTTTCTTTGTCTTCCACTAGAAGTTTGACAACTTCGGCATTTCCTTACATATTCATGAGCATCTCTAAACAGGGTGGGCCAATAATATCCAGCATGAATGATTTTGTGGGCTGTTGTGTCAGCTCCAAAATGTCCTCCTGCTGGTCCATCATGTAATTCCTGTAAAACCTTTTGTGCTTCAGGTTTTTCTAGGCATCTTAATAAGATTGAATCATAATTTTGCCTAAAAAGTACATCATCAATAATTGTGAAGTTTCTTGCTTTTAATCTAATGGCCCTTTTGTTTTTATAAGACGGGTTAGGAGGTGCATATCCATTTTTCAAATAAAAGATCAAGTCTGCATATTGTGATTCAGAATCAGTAATACTTATCTGGTTGATTTCTTCGATATGTTCTGTATCACCTGGTTGTTGAATGTTGGATGCTCCTGCCAATAACCTGCAAAAACCTTGGCCTCTAACAATCTTTGCTGGCTTTATTTCCAAGTCATATTCTTGAAGTGCTGCAACCCAGTTTTCCCTTTTTTCACCTAATTCCCTTTGGATTAATAGTTGCCTTACTGCAGGAAAAGGAACTATGACTTTTGTTTGGGCTTTTAAAAGGAAGGATCTGTAATGTTTGACAGCTTTATATACATCAAAGGCTTGTTTTTCTAGTTTGGAGTAATTCAGTTCAGCACCCTGCAGGTTTGGACTATAAAATGAAATGGTTCCAAGTTGTGATCATTAATTTGAGTGAGTACTGTTGCATAAGATGAATCGGATGCGATAGTATACAATGTGAAATGATTAGAAAAATTAGGAGTATTTAAAGCAGGGGCATTGATTATTGATTGTTTGATTAAATCAAACGCTTCCTTTTCTGCTGATCCCCATCTAAACACTGAATTTTTCTTAATCATAGTTTGTAGTAGCAAAATGATGTGAGAAAAGTCTGGAACAAATCTTTTAACAAAATTGATTTGGCCTAAAAATGACTGCATGGATTTTTTATTATGAGGAAAAGGGATTTCAGAGATCTCTTTAATCCTATCCAGATCAATATAAATGCCATCTTTGGAAACAATAAAGCCCAAGAGCTTTCCTTGATTAAGAGCGAAGAAGAATTTTTTGGGATTGAGTGAAATACCGTACCTTCTGCAGCGTTCAAAGATTTGGTTTAAATCATGCAAATGATTAGATCTCTTTTTAGAAAATACAGTAATATCGTCTAAGTAGACAACTACTTTTTTGTTGATCAATCCTTTGAAAGTTATATCCATCGCTCTTTGGAACGTGGCTCCTGCATTAATAAGTCCGAAAGGCATTTTCTGATACGCATAAGTTCCCCATTTTGTTATGAATGTAGTTTTGAGTCTGTCACCAGGATGGACCAAAAATTGGTTATATCCTGAGAAACCATCTAAAAAGGACATCAATTCAGAGCCTGCTACTGAATGGAGTATCTGCTCCATAGTAGGTAATGGGAAATTATCTTTTAGGCTTGCCTTATTCAGATTTCTGAAATCTATACAAATCCTGATATTGTCATTTTTCTTCCTAACAGGCACCATATTAGAGACCCAGTTTGAGTGCCGAACGGGAAAAATAATCTTAGCCTTCAAGAGTTTATTGAGTTCTAATTTAATTTGACTCTCTAAGTTCAGATGTATTTTCCTGAGTTTTTGTTGAACTGGCTTTTGTTCGGCAAGCATTGGAATGGTATTTTGGATGATAGATGTATCATATGTCTTTAAATCATCATACTTCCAAGCGAAGACATGTTTATTTTTTCTTAACAGTCTAATGAATGCCGTTTTTTCTTCCACAGAAAGTCCTAATCCTAGATTAATGTTTTGAGGATTTTGATCAATACCAAGATTTATCAATTCAAACCTCAAGGTGGAACTTTGGAGCTTTGTATTGGTCACAGGTTTAAACCTGTCTTTTATATCATAAAGGTCCTCAAGTTTCACCACAGGCTTCGGTATTGAGTTTTCCTCGTGCTTTTCTCTCATCTGAAGATCATGATCGCTTTCCTCTATGATCTGATCATCATAGGACTTTTCGGAAGTCAAAAATTGTAAAATGTCCTCATCGTGATTGAATACTCTCCAATTAGTAACATTGTCAGGAATTGACGGCCTAAAAAGCAATTCTACTGAAAATCTATCTGGGCTATAATCTTCGGAAGGTAGGAGTTTGGAAGCGACATTGGCTAGCAAGTCGGCTGCTGAGTTTTGAGACCTAGGGATGGAAGAAATATTGAATGCTGAAAAGTGCGACGTGAGTTCTTGCACCAGCGACTGATAATGCTTGAGGTGATTTGAAAGACAATGAATCGTATTTCTCACCTGTTTGATAATAATTTTTGAATCGCCGAACACTTTCAAATATTGAACCTTAAGGCCAATCGATTTGTATAGTCCTTGGACTAAGGCTTCATACTCAACTGTATTGTTTGTGCATTCAAACTCCAACCTCCAGGACAACATTGTTTTTTCTCCCTGCGGGTAACCAAGATACATCCTGCTCCCGAGCCTTCGTTAGACTTAGAGCCATCAAAATATAAAGACCAAAATAAAGAATTATCAACAATTTTATTTACAGTTTTCTCAGTATCATTAAAACATCTTGACCTATCTGTTTGTGAATAATTTTCAATCTGAGATGTAAAATTGTTTGCTGAGAAAGGAGATGGTTGGGCTGTGAAGTTGCCAAAGAATGATTCCGACGAATAATTCCCCAAGATATTATTATTAAATGCTATTGGTTGATTTTCCTGTTCAAACTCTGTGACAGTGTGGGTCATGTGCTTTTCCCGATTGATTTTTATTTGATTTGTCTTTCCCTTGTAGAGTAGCCACATGTGGGACCAATCGGTAGAAATATACCCATGGAGCTTCTCGAACCAATCCCGACTCAAGATTAAACCATAAAATTCAGGTATATCGGCGATTAAGATATCAATTCTTTGAACTACTCGTGGATCGGCCGATAACCTGATGGTTACAGAGTTAATTTCTCCTACAACCTGTACCTTGGTTCTATCTAACTACACAATGTGAATTGCAGATTTCTGGGGCTCAATGTTCAGTTTGGAACAAACCGAAGCTGGCATTATATTTGAGGATGCCCCTGTGTCAATCAAACAATTGTGCAGATTACGATTATAAATCTCATAGGTTAATAGGAAAGGAGGAGTATGGGAATTGGATATGTCTGAAATCAGAATCGTATCAGTAGCTTCAATCCTGCTAGAAGGTGGTTGTCCTGAATGATTTGCAGCTTTAGCACTGGGAAGAGGTGAAGAAGGAACAACATTCAATTCTTTGAGAAGCAATTTCTGCTGATGTTTTAGTTTACTAAGTTCAAACATAGTAATGTTTGCCTTAGTTTTCTTCATATCATCAACAATATTGTAATCCATTGAATCGGATACTACCAACATTTTAGATGTTGAAGGTATATTTGAGGTTGAAGGTTGATTTTGAGGAACCGTTGCAGCTGGCTTCCTTGTGGATACCTTTTCCTTTGTTGTTGTAGCACCTGCACTTCTTTTCTTTGAAGTTGCCTGGACGAGTTCAGGGGCACTTTTACTCCTAGTGGTGACAGGAAAGGCTTCTTGTTCATTTTTTGTATCGGAGTTGGGCAGTATAAAATCCCACATTCCATGGCATTCAACAACTTCCTCTTCTTCATCAGTTGGTGAGATTGTTTCCTCTTCCTCTTCTTCCTCAGGATCTGAATCTGCATTAGATATAACATTTGGTGGTTTTGATTCGGTTTTCTTGAAATTTCTAAAGGGCCTTTTAGTTGAGGTTTCTGCTACTTGTTTCTTGATTTCAACCATTTCATTTGATAAAGTCTTAAGGACTTTTTGTTGACCTTCAATATCATAGGGATCTTTAGGGTTTTTCTTCTTTGAATCATCTTTAAAAGAAACTTTTTTGGATTTTCTCTCTTCAAGAGCAACTTTCTTCTCTAGAGCATTAATACGTTTCTCCATAGCAAGTGCTTCTTTCATGCTTTCAGCTAAAGTTGGTTTTCTGGCCCTGTCTACAAAATTAGCTATATTGGCAGGTAGGGCAGTTATATACCACTCGCTTCTGATTTGCTCACTTGGTTTGGAGGCCATTGGGATTTTATTCAAGAGTTTATTGAATCGTGCATTGAATTCTTTAATCGGCTCCCTATGCTCTATTCTAAGATTGGAGAGATCATTTATTAATGTGGCTAAAGATCTATCATCACCATACTTAGTGAGAAACTACTCTTGGCAAATGGTCCAACTGGTAATGGATCCAGAAGGCAAGGAAAAATACCAGGATCCTGCTGATCCTTGCAAAGTGTAAGGGAAAAGTCTAACGACAACGTCTTCCTCCGTCACTCCTTTCAAGTTAACTGATAACATGAAGTTATTAATATGTTCCTCAGCCTGTATTCCATCATCTGGGTTAAACTTGGGTAGCCATTTTTCAGGAGCATCAGGTAATGCATGTAATGGTGCAGGCATATTGACCGCACCAGGTCTATTCCATGGATTCGCCATTGAAACACCAGTAGGGGATGAGATGGCTGATGAAACTGCAGATGTTTGGGAAGGACTTGATATCGAGGATTGAGCAGGTTGGGATGTTGAAGTTCCTAATCCCTGATGAACAACAATATGTAATGAGGGAGTGGATGGTTGACTTCGCACAGGGGAAGATGAGATGGAGGATGTGGATGAAAGCACCTCACTGTCAGATCCTTCAGTGTTCTTCTTTGCCCTTTTCCTTTTAGGTAAGGGCAGCTCAGTGGGTTCAATACCGAGCTTTTCGCTCTGAAGTCTAGTGAGGGGATGAGGTAGATTGAATTGCGAAGTCTCACTGCTTTGAGATACTTCAGATTTCTGTGGTGTTATCGAGAAGCCTTGAAGTTTATGGATGAGTAACTGAACTTCAGGGGATTCAGGACTTAATCGTTCTGGAGTATTATGGATTTGAGCAGTGGTAGTTGATCCCTATTCTTCTTGCTTGGATACTGGAGAACCAGCATGCGATTGGGAAGTACGAGGTGATGTGGAGGGAGATTTACTCTTAGAATGGTCTGTAGATTTGGATTTGCTTGCCATTCATAGTTAGGGCCCTCCTTCTAGCGCCAAAAATGTTGATGCCCCAAAAATCGTTGTATCAACATTGGGGGATGACCACCCAGTCCGGACCTTAATACAGCTCCTTTTCCGTTTGGGATGGTGGCTCCGACTGGATATAATGGGACCAATTTCCCAGTAATGAATAAAAGGGGATGGATGAGTGATTGGTTTCTAATAAATGATAATGAATAGATGACTTAATCTAACGACAAAAATATAAATGACTATTCTATCCCGGGAGGCTTCTATTCTCTTAAGTGCAACTCTTGATGATCTCTGTTCATTGATAGGCATATAGATGACTCTACACAATAAACATAGACATTCATTTAATTAATGATTGCTTTGTTCAAGTAGTTGAACAAAGTGATTAACACAACATTGTTACACTTATCCTTTTATATTACCGATACATGTATGATAAAAGAAAAGCATGCTGTAAACATCCAATAGTGGAAATTGTAAAGAATGCTGTTAAAAAACGCACGCATATATATGATAATAGCAAGAGCGATCAAACAACAATTCACATAAACAGAATGAACTCAGACATAGATAGTAGTACCATATGAGCTGCAAATCACTCCCAATATAAATCGCTATTTGAATTCCTTCTTCCGACGCAGAAATACTTTTAAACAAAGGCAGTAGTTCACATTCACATAAAAGCTTCGTTATCAAAATTGGAATAATTGGCCCAGTCTTTATAAAAGAATATGCCTGAAGTACAATAGTGCAACTTCAGGTTTAAGTCATATACAAAAACTTACGACCCTTTCCAATGCATTGAAAGGGTCTATAAATACTTGAATAAAGCTAACTAACTATGAAATTAAAATCCTACTTAATTGGTACAACTTGATTCGGGAGTATCTTCCTCACGGCAATCTGGCAGTCGGCAGCATGATTCATCACTTAGGCTATTTGCCTTTAGACCTGAGTTGGCATATTGCAAGCATTGGTTCCACTTTTGGTGGTCGGTTGAGACGAGAATTGAGTTGGGCAGCATAGGTGGCATCTTGTATATCGAGAATGATACACCCGCTTGCATCTGTCAGGCACTTGAGGGCAGCTCTTTGGCTATATGGTTTGACTAGGAACAACCAATAGGTGTCCCAAGTCAAACTGTTAATTCCTGCGATTAATCTCCCATTTTTCTCCAGCTCTTGATAACATGACTGCTCCAATGTTTTAGCCGATAACAATTTACCTGGGGTACATTGAGAGATCATGTTAGATAAGTAGAGAGTATCATTAATCAATTCAACCAAATTACTTGTGGTTAACTTGCATCTGGAAACTGCTCTCTCTGCTTTCATTAACTGGGACTGCCATTCCATAAATAGGATCTCTTTATGTGATTCTAGGATTTTTGGCAAATTAGCTGCCTGTCCCTCATCAGTGTCTTGCCACTCAAGAAAATTGGTCAAGGTCTCATCGGCCTGCTCCAAGTCTGTTCTAGCATCAACCGATTTATCACTGATTGATGCTGTTAAGTCACATAAAGGTTCTGCTTGGGCGATTTGTTGACATAACAACCTTATTTGTGTCACCAATGCTTTGTTAATCTGTAATGCTTCGGCTCTGAACTCAGCTGGCTGTGGAAGATTCTTGGTCTTCTCTATTTGGGCTGATAATTGAGCAATTTGCTCATCTTTAGATTTCCCCATCTGTTCATGCATTGCTTTCAATTTTGCCAGTGCTTCCGACAGCTCCTTCTGCTTTTGAATGGCGCTTGAATCAATTCTTTGTTTTTCTTCTTGCAATTTTTTATTCAGTTGATTGTTTATTTGTTGCTGTGTGTACAATTGCTGCTCAAGTTGCTTTGCCTTCTGCTGTGCCTCCGATACTTGTACTTGTAGCGAGGCGATTGATTGGTCTTTTTCTCTCAACAGATTGGTCACTTCTGATGCCTTGTCCATGGTGGTTGCCGAATAGGCTCCAGCATATTGGGATAATTTAGTAAGGTCATCAGAAGGATCAAATTCCTCTTTCCAGACCACATTGGCTGTCACTGTTTGTTCAGGGAATAGGGAAGGTTGATCAGTCCTTCTCCTTTTCCGCTGTCATTTTGCTACAGCCCTGTGCTTTGGGCTGTAAAAGACATCCAATGGAGGTATTTGCTCCACTTGCAAAACAATCTGATCAGAAGGATCCTTAGGAATTATCTCTATTCCTGTAGAACTGGGTAGGCCGCTAGTTCCACTTGGAACCTGTTTAGATGTTGTCTCCTGTGTGTCAGCTGCTTTTGATGTTTCGGGTTCCTTTGAGCTCTCAAGATTGCTTATAATTGAGTCGAATTGCTGCCATTCCTGGAGCAATTTTGGGTCAATCTGGGCATCTACATTCACCTCTGTGCTGCTCTGCTCCTGCTCTTTCCTCTGTGTTTCCTCTTGTTCTCTTCTCTGTGTTTCCTCTTGCTCTCTTCTCTGCACTTCCTCCCGCTCTTTTGTTTGGATTTCTCCAACAATTTTTGATGTAGTAGGAGGTTCCTTAGTGAGTCGCTGCTCAGGCTCGCTTGATTCTGTCATCGGGGTCGTTGCTAACAGATCTAGAGGCAAAGTTTGCAACCTATGTTATCTAAGTCTGTTAAATTCAACTAACCCGTCATCCTGATATTTCATTCTGGCCAGTGATTTAACCTGGAATAGCGACTCGGCTGAGGAGAACAGGTCATCAAACATATCATCTTTATGGTCAAATTTAGTTAATTTTGCCTGTTCAAGTGCATTATAGGCGACTTTGTTTGGATCAAATCGCCTATGAGGAAGAGTGGCTAGATTCAGTGCCTTAATCTTATCAGCTTCTTTCTCTGCATGTTTAAAGTCATGCAGAGCGTAGACACCGCATCTTAGAGGAAGAGGAGGCCAAACCTGCTTCTTTTTGTTCCTTAGAGTTTGTGTAACTCCTTCGGATGTAATCTGATAGGCTACCTCCCGGGCTAACAGTTTATCGGGTATATACAAAGGGAGGACATGAGGCTTGGCCTGGCTGCCGAAAACTCTTACATAGGTGAATTTTTCTTCTCCAAACCATCTCCCTACGGATGTCAAGTCAATCTCCACTTGGTAGGAAATCTTAGGAGCAGGTTTATCAAAAATGGCATAGTGAATGGGTAACATAAAACCATTGCAAACTTGATATAAATGGTGTTTATAGTGGGATTTCCATAACTTTTGGTGGTATATATGGATGGGCATGGGGTCTTGTGGAGTCCATCTCCACCCAAGCACAGGAAATTCAGAATTAAAACACAGGGTGTCCAAGATGTAGGCACTATAGTAGAATGGGGGAATGAATCTTTCAGTAATGCGGGATTTGTTTCTAAATTCAAGGACTGCGGTTGCTAGCTTATCAGACAGTATATTTCCCCAGTCCATTATTTCACTATTACATGCTGCCTCCATCAAAGGAACCATCTCTATAGTGAAGTTTGCGGAATCATATAACCCCCACAATCTACACATCGTTACCCCGGCATAACAATAAGGAGAACACAAAGAATCGACAGAGTACTTACCCGAAGACTCATGCTTGTGTTTTGCTGGGTTTTGCCTCCAATCCCAAATGGGTTTTGATTCAATATCGTTCTCATTTCTGAATTTCTCCAAGAATGCCTTGTTGTACTTCTTCTCCGGTGTAGGCAAATGGTACATTTGCCTCAAATCATCTGGTTGAAATGAGCCGAAGACTCTCCCGTCCATGGTGCAAAATGTCCTGTTTGTGATTGGGATTTCTTCAATTTCCCATCTCACCACATCTGTATATGGGAGAATTTTCTCTCAGGCTGCTATCCGATGAAGGAAAGAGTCGGCTAAATCCTTTAGAGTAGCATCAGACTTCCGAGTCGTGTCTGCTGTGGCTTGCACCGTTGTTACCTCAGGCTCTTCGGCCTCAATTAGATTGTAGGTGCTCAACCAAGTAGTTTTGCTGAGTCCTAGACATGTAGTGTCGGATATCAGTCCCTTTTTGCTTGTTCCTGGATCGGCAGTGTGTTGCCCTGTAGTTGCCGAAGCGGAAGTTGTTGCAGTTTTCTTAGATTTCTTCCCCATTTGGCTTGAATTTGCTGCTTCGGAAGAGCTCTGCACAGGAGTGAAAATGAACGTAATGCGGAGAATTGGTAGCGCAAATCAAAGAAGAACGAGATATTTTAATCAATGAATAATGGAGGATTTAACTTAAGGTGGCCGTGGATACAATCCCTGAAGAGATTTTAGCCTTACTGTTTCATTAAATGGTCGTTTAAACCTGTCAATCCTTTAAATGCTCATCATGTCGTTTATTGGCCGAATGATTCATTTAAGCGTGGCTTTGATGTTTTGGTGGTTGAGCGTAAGTGAATCGCTATCGGGAAGAGAAAGGCCTTTAATACTAAATAACCATAAAATATCCCGACTTTACCAATCTTTTTTGAAATCTGTGCTTTAGCTTTATCGCAATCGGCGATCGGGGGAAAGCTTAAGTTATTATATTGGTTCCTTTCGGAATCCCCGATTGCCGATAGCGATATCGCCAATTTCGCATCGGGAGTTTTAAATGAGGGCTTTAGATGCATGCATGGTATATCCCCGATCGCCGATAGCGATATCGCATCGGAGCGAAGAGGGGCCTTTTGTTATGATCACTTACCTTCCCGATATCCGATAGCCTTTTGTGCATTGTTGCGTCGGGGAAAATAAATGGGTCTTTTAAGTCATGCATCCTTTGTCATTGCGATATGCGATCGCTTTATCACAATAATAAAAGATTACTCATTCTTTATTATAAGACCGATTAATTGGTTTATCAAAAAGATTTTATAATGTTTTATTTCGTTTCTGACCTTTTTGAATAATGATAAGTTGATACCAATTTAAATGAAAAGGGACCCATTTCATATTATAATTTTGAAAATAAAATTTGTATGAAATGGGGGGTTGTTGTAGAGCACAACACAGTCTTGGTTTTGGGATCTAGGGGAAAATCTTTGTGTATATGTGTTTTATGTGTTATGCGCTCGTATTTGTTTATTTTTTGTTCTTAGAATTCGTATGCAAGTAATTTCTGTACGGGGTTAAACCTACAATCATGGATGCATGAGTTACTAACTTGTTCGTTATTTTTACTCCCCTCTTGTGCACCTTTTACTTTATTTTTTCTTGATTTTTCTTTGTATTATGACTCATATCTCAAGGGTTAGAGATTGCTTTGAATGAGGTATACCTATCATATTACCCATTAAGGATGAGTCATTTAATTGCTCATCGGGTTTAAGATATGCAAGGGTTCTTTTTTATGATGTAATAGAGCAACATGTACTCAAGAATCGGATGATGGCCATAATGAGTGATGTAGAGTTCATGCTAGGATTTTGCCCACGTGCTAATGTGTATCTAAAAACCATATTTTTCATTTTGATATTCTTTTTATTTTTTTTTGTGGCCATGATATGCTCTTTCTTGTTCTTTTCACTGCATCAACCTCCTAGGAAAAGGTTCCGGGTCCTACCCAGGTATGTGGATGTATGGGTACCAAATCTTAGAGAACCAATGGTTAGCTGAACTAGAAGAATGGAGGTGGAATATGGGCTTGTAATGTAAGATGGAAAGTGGTAAGTGTTAAATAGGGATAAATGGAACTACTCTATCTCAATTATGGCTTTCCAAGTAGTGCCTCTCCTATACCGATTGGGCCATTAGGGGAGGTCCCGATGTACTAGGATCGAATATTAACCCCCCAGTTAAGGTGAGGCAAAAAGGTGATGGTTAAAAACCCTCCTTCTAGTTCCCCCCATAATCCATATAAAATTCCCAAATATAAACAATCATAAGCATCTGATTGAAAAATGAATAAATTACCGTTTGATCGGAAGCCCACCTTCGTTTATGTGCTCTTGTCAGATGGTTGAGAAACATATGACTGATGTAGGTGGCCGAGATATAATGGCACATCATAAAATAGTGGTGGATGTCAGGGGCTGTATGGTTGGTCAACTGGATGTGAAGAATGGTAGAAATTTTTTCTCCTATAGGGTTCCCTATTTTGGTGGGTAGCATGGATATAACTCTAGGACATGAGCTCACTGTAGAGTGCATGATCCATATGCTCGTTCAAGAGATATTTCAGGGATA
Source organism: Pinus tabuliformis (assembly GCA_031772625.1). NCBI lineage: Eukaryota > Viridiplantae > Streptophyta > Pinopsida > Pinales > Pinaceae > Pinus > Pinus tabuliformis. Next base: position 559,933,238 of record CM062805.1, on the reverse strand, counting down.
CATCATTTATTTATATTCTCAGATTCATGCTACAAATGGTAGGAGGAGATGGATGACACATCGACACCATGGGAAGAGCAAAGAAAGACAGGGTCATTTTTAACATCATCATTGGTGTCATAAATCATATCCTTATCAAAATGATGGCTGCTCAGGCCCCCACTTACCTTCTCTATGGAAAAAACAACAAATGTTAACCTCATGTAGATCCCAAGGAGCCATTTCCTTCATTCTTTTATGATAATCAAATGGTGAGTCACTAGGGTGAATTCAAATTTCCTTGAGGGATGCTTTCTTTACCCTACAAGCATTGAATTTTGAAGTTCAATGAAGAACAAGGGCTTTATTATTCCAATGGAGCTGCCAAAATAGGATCTATCTTATTTCTAGATATTTTCCCTTTCAAAGGAATGAAGCCTAAAGCTTCAAGCTACAAGGAAGGTAGACTTTCTTCCTCCCCAACAACAACTCCAAAAATGTTGCCAAAAATATAGAAGGCCTTAGAGAGGGTACCGTACAAGGCTATCAATAGACCAAGTGACAATAATGAGATAATAGCCCACTGTCACCACAACTATTACCCCTTACTCTTTTGTGTACTTTAACCAATGGGAGGAGTCTTGGTATAAAGGTCACCTAATAGGTATTCTAGGTCTTAAAGGTATGAGGTGGCTTTAAGGATTCTAAGGGAAATGTTACCACTCAAACTAGCAAGGGGCATAAAAACTATTCCTAAAGGGACAATTTCTAGATCAAAGGGATATGATGGAGGCTTAGCCACTGGAACCTTAGCTAAGACTCCCTAATCTTTATATACTTTCACCAATGGGAGGAGACTCGATATTTAGAAAGTCACTTGTGAAGGATGAATCAACCAATGGATGTGAAGTGACCTTAATGATCCTTTAATTATAAGGGGGTTAGGAATAGAGATTACTTGTTTGTTAAGCAAGTTACAAATATTTCTAGGATAAGGAGGTGAGGATTTGAAGGTTAGGTTAGAGGAATTTGCCTTGTAAATGAGTTTCCAAATCCTAAAATCCTTATTGGACTTGAATTCCAAAATGGTTCCTAAAGATTTGACTTTTCAAAGGTGTGGGACCACATGAGACCAAGTGGAACCAAGCTAGGTTAAGGAGAGAGAATCTAGCAATCAATGATGATCTCAACCTAGACAAGGGGAAATGATCAAAATAAAAATGTCCACTTAAAGGTGTCAAATGGATCATATGAAGTACTAGCATAGGGAACACCAGGGCAAAGTTTGATCTTGGAGCTAGGGATTAGGTTATCTCACAACTCCACTGTCGAAATGAATTCAAAATTGGAGGAGGTCTTGAGGACACACTAACGCATTAGAGGCTAGGAGATTGAAATTTTTCTTGGGATATTTTATCGGGTAAATGATGCCCTAGGTGACCCAACTTGTCTAGGTCTAGAAGAGAGAGGAAAATGTGAGGAAATTATATTCTTTGTGTGATCACCTATTAGAGGACCAATGCCTTAATCCCTTGGGGAGAATGGAGTTAAGGAGGATAAAGAGAAAGGAACTTGTATTTCGGTCAAGGAGGCCTTAAGGACTACTTTTCTTAGCCTTTAGGGAAAGAGGAAGAGACCTCAAATATTTTATACTTCGCTTAGAAAAAGATATGGCTTGTCAAGATAAATTCACCAATGGAATTATCCCTAGGATATTTCATTCACATACATGGCCCAAACATTGAAAGATGCTATATAGAAACAATAATTCCACATATTTGCAATTATGCAATGCAACAATTAACCCTATTATAGTGAAAATCCCATTCAATGCATGTGACAAAAGTAAAAAATGAATAACATTAAAAGTGTGGACTTACATGTAATAGAACATATCCAATCATCAACAATTTAACAATAAAGAAGCTCCAAGATAAAATACTCCAATCCAAACATCAAAATTCATCCATGCTCCAATTCTTCATCCCAGAAAAAAATTCTCTAAAGAGAAGAGTGATCCAATCCAAAGTGATGATGAGAAAACGAACTCATCTCACTTGTATTTATACACTAATTAGTAGTTCAAAATAGTCTCCTATGCATACATAAGCCCCAAAAATAAAATAATGTGCTGATAACCTAACTTTTGGTGACAAACCCACCAAACTAGCTCATAAATGAAATAATAAACCCCTTAAAAGGTCAAATGATAAAAAATACATGTCATAGGGACCTCTAAGAGGCATGGTGAGGTCCATAGGTGCCATAATGAAGAATAGGACCCTCAAAAGTGATGGACAAGGTAGTGGCCCCTTATTCTCCAAACAATAAATCCGTGGTGCTCCCAGTGGGTGTGGGGGCATAATAATAACCTCATGGGTCTCCAAATAAGTTGAAGATGACTGTAGATCATCTGTAAGGGCTCATATGATGGTGTAGGTGATGCCACATGATCCTATAATTCTTGGGTCAGATGCCAAGTGCACAGTATGTCTGTGGGGATGGATGGGGAAGTTGAACCAGGTGCATCTTCCTCGTATAATAGATGGATCTCGAGCCAATCTTTGAACATCTTTTGGGATCCATGGAGTGCTGTCTATTGTTGTGGAGACCCATGGCTCTCAACACACACTCTACATGTGCTAATGTAGCCCTCTGGAGGGTTGGGGCCCCGTATAGGGAGACAAAACCCAATATGGAGACCACTTGCAATCGTGAATAAGATCTAATGCGTTCCCTAGCCTTCTAGTACAACAAGTCATCGAAGAAATTGAGTAAATAAGCTTATAAACCATGGACCATATGTGGGGACTTTATAATGGCATGCCTTTCCATAATTGGATTTGGCACGTGCTAATGGCCCAAATGGGGTTAACCAAGTATCCCATTAGGTGGTTTCTACTTTTAAAGGGGATATTATGTCCAAGGTACATCCTTTAAAGGGTCGTGGCATGTGATAAAGAGGTGAATGAAATAGGAAGTGAGAAGGGGAAACCCTAGGCCATATGCTAGGGTAGAAGGGTAGTTAATAAAAGGGAAACCCACACTTGGGTATATAAGTATAGGGGGGTTGAAATCATGGTACATGAGGTGCCCCGACCTTGATTTTTCCACCCTTATTTATATGCATTTTTCCTTTTTATGATTTTTATTTAATTAACTACTCAGGGCTTAAGGGGTAACAACATGGTGTGTGAGATATAACAGTGGATACCCACTTTTAAGGTAGGTTGGTTCATTTCCCACCATGGGTTGGGACAATCATGGGTTCGTATATGATGAAGGAGGCTCATAAAACTTTTAGGAACCAGGGTGATGGCCATGATGATGGTGTAGAGCTCATGTATTGGATTTTTCCCATGTGCTAAATGTGTTTGTTCTAACCATATTTTTCATTTCGTGGTACATTTTCCTATTGAATGTGGCCAATTGTGCTTTTAATTTTCTTTTTAGCTACATCAACCTCCGGGCCATCGTTCTAGGCTTGACCCAAGGCGTGGGCAAGGGGAAGGGGAGAGATATCCCTATGTGGACCCACTGGAGGAATGTGGACCCGGGGGGTGAAATGATGAATGGGGTAACAATGAGTGGAAAGGGGGGAATATATGTGGATAAGAGAGCGGGACCATGCAACCAAAATCAAGGTTTCCCATGAAATACCATCCCTAAATCCAAATGGTCAGAAAAAGAGATCCCATGGGGCTAGAATCTAAGGTTAATATCCAAAAAGGGGTCTATGGGACAAGACCACAAACCTAACCCATTCTTTCCAGTGAATTCCTCCATTAATCCATGCCCAAAAGTGTCTTTGATAAGAAAACTAAAATAGTCAATTACCAACAATACAATCATGATAGATGGGTGAGGGTCCACATGGCTAGCTTAGGTGGTGGAGAAGTGGCACAATGAGCTAGTTGATGGTTGCAAGGGGCTACTAGATGTCGGCTGAGGACAATCTTGGAGAATTTTTTTCTCCTAGGGATATCACCCACAAAATGGTGGGTAACATATGGCTCCAACTGGGATGTGATCTCTTGAAGAAGTGGGCGAAGCTACTTGAATGGGAGGTCACGAGAACTCCACAAATATCTTGGTTACTGTAGACCTATTACCCACACATGCTTTCACGTCGTCTCATGATCACACATACTTAATGTTAGGCCGTAAAATCAACAGAAAGATAAAATATGCAATTTTTAATTTATATGCATCTAATCTACTGTGAGAAATATCATATGATGTTAGTTCTAATGCAAAATAAACATGCAATGCATCTTACCCTAACATGCATGTGATAATGCTAATGCTAAGTGTAATCATAAAGAAAGTGTAACCAACATATCATCATATCAATATACATATCCCTGCCAGTGTGACTACTCATGTAGAAAACCCTGAAGCGGATGTAGATACATTTGTATGGAGGATGAAGTGGGTGGGAGGTGGGAAAATACGATCCCCATTTGAGGTAAAAGTAAGCCCTAGGAGAAGGAGAATAAGCCAATCTAAAAGTGCAGGGATTTCCCTCTAAGTACAAAATGGTGGAATGAAATATCACTTTCAACCAATGTTTTAAAATTTGGTCGAGTCGACTGAGCCAGACCCCTACCCGGGCCAACTCAACACAAAAAACCTGTCCAAAGGTTGCTCTGTTACCGAACCGGCCGTGCCAGTTCGGTAACAAACCATTCGATTTGGCTGAACAACTCGGCCAATTCGGTAACAAACCGACCAACTCGACTAAGTCTGACTTAAACCAACCGAGCCAGTCAAACCCAGTTAGCAATGGAATTTGGAGGGAAAGCATACTCCAAACTTGCTTATTTTTTGGTTTTATGTTTTTTCACTTATCCACCTAACCTCTCCTAAGCCTATAAAAGCTACCCAACCCCCTCACATTTCCTCACAGCTATCTCGTTGCATTTGTGTGAGCATTTGTGAGGAGTTTGTGAAGAGTCGTGGAGTTGGTTTTTGGAGCAGCAGTGAGGAGTCTTGGGAAATCATTGGAGAAGCATTGAGGAGCTTATTGGGTAGTCATTGGAGCAACATTGAGGAGTTGGTTTGTGGGAGCAACATTGAGGAGGCTAGAGCCTAGAGGTATATTTTTTTCACTTCTCAAATCTGCCTTTGCTTGTGTTTTTTTTACAAATTTGGAAATTAAAAAAATAATTTTTGTAAAAGAAATGAACATTGAAGAGTTGTTGCTGTTGTTTTTTTATTATTATTTTTTATATTTATTTATTTATTTTCAATTTTTTTCCTTTCATTTCCAAGTCCAAATATCAGAAAATGGCTCCTAGAATGAAAGATGCTACTTGGGCATTGTTGAAGGCTTGAAAATCTCGGCCTCAACATCGGGGAAAACCACTTGATCGAGAACTTAGAACAACTCCTTTTCCGTTTGAGATGGTGGCTATGACTGGGTTGATGGGACCGATTTCCCTTAAAAATATATATGAAAATGGATAAAATATATATAGGTGTGAAGGTTGATGGATGTAGATAAAACATAAATGAATATAATTAAAGGCCTTATAGAGTGTGAGGATTGACTAGGAAATGGCAATGGCATTCCAAGTCAATCTTTGATGGGGCCTTTATTCCCTCGACCTTCTTCTTTGATGATTCTTGCAAATTCCTTGTTAGCAATTTTACATTGGGAAAGGTATCTTCAGGGTAGTTTGAAATGAGATTAGCATGCAGTAGGCTATCACTGATTGATTTAATGATGTTGTTTGATATGCCCTTGGCACTATAGATCACCATCTCCGCATCTTTGAACCTAATCTCCCATTCTTGAAAGATAATGTCTTTATGATATTCTTCTATTTTGGGGAGATTGACCGACTGACCCTCAGAGCTGTCCTGCCTTTTGATGAAGTTGGAAATCTTTTCCTCTACTTCTCTATAATATGTCCTCAGATCAAACAATTGATCTACAATTGAATCACTTGATTGAAATAGGTCTCGGATGATGACTGGCTTTTGACAAAATACAACCTGCTGTTGAGAAAGTAGGTTGTTTAGCTCTCCTGCTTCTCTCTTGAACTCTTCTATTTCTGGATTGGCCTCTGGTTGCTCAATTATGTGTTGCAGCTCATGTATTTGGGAATCTCGTCTCTTGATGTCAGACTCATATTGAATCTCTAGGTTATCAAAACCGGTTTGCAATTGTGCAAGCTGAGCTTGCCATTGCTAAGTGACTCCTTGATTTTCACTTTCCAAACTCTATTCAAGCTACCTTATTTTCTCATCCTTCTCCCTAAGGAGTTGTTGCACTTCTGAGGCTTTATCAATTGTTGCACTAGCATAAGCTCCTGCATACTGTGATAGTCTTCCTAGGTCTTCAGCAGGGGTGACTTGGGCATCTTTCTAGAGTACTTGAAAGGAGGAATTTCCAAGGACCAAAGTCTGGATTTGTTTAGTTCTTCTCCTTTTCCTCTATTTGCTGACCACTACCTTATGCTTCGGACTATAGAATACATCAAGAGGAGGAATCTCCTCTATTTTCAAAATGACCTCAGAGGTCGGAAATACTGGGATGATCTCTAAATCATTAGTGTCCATAGGTTCCTTTGAAGCCTCAACAGTGAACGAGGTCTTCTATGTGATTTTAGGAGTTTGCAGATTTTTAGGGTCAGATTGTTTGGAAAACTATTCCCAAATTTCTTCCAAATTCTTATCTGTTAGAACTTCCTCTTCATGTGAAGAAGAAGAAGCCTCTGTCTCTTTTGTATGAGCTACATCTGAGACCTGTGATGTGCTCACTACTTTGTGCTCTGCTGATTAAGTTTTAACAATTCCGTGGGCAAGTGGGAAATCCTTTTAGTCCTGTATTGATTGAACTGGATCAATTCACCAGGACTGAAATGCGTTTCTGCCTCTTTCTCAACCTTTTCATAGTCAGAGGCTGACTCAAACAAGTCATCAAACTTATTAGGCTCATTTGTGAACTACCTGAGTTTTTCCCGAGTTATAACATTCTTGGCAGTATCAATGGGGTCAAACTGCTGATTTAGAATGGTTGGAAAGTTCATAAGCTGGATTTCCTCAATTTCCTTAGTAGCATGCTTGAAATTATCAAGGGAATAGACACCACAATGAAAGGGAAAGACATGCACATTATCTTTTTATTATCTTTCATGACCTTATATAGGCCATTTCCCATAGTCTGATAGGCTATTTATCGGGCTAGGAGCTTGTCGGTAATATATAGGGGTAAGACATGTGGGTGTGCAAGGTTGCCAAAAACTCGAACATAGGTAAAGGAATATTCTCCAAAACATCTTCTAACTGATAAGAGGTCGTTATTGGATTTAGGTGAGATTCTAGGGCATTTCTCATTAAAAAAAAATTGGTGGATCAGAAGCACAACTCCATGGAAAATTTTGTAGAAATGGGGCTGATATTTTGACTCCCAGAGAATACTATGATAGATGTGGATAGGCATAGGGTCCTGTATGGTCCATTTCCATCCCATGGATGGGAAATCAGAAGTGAAGCAAATAACATCCATTACATAGGAACTCATGTAAAATGGGGGAACAAATTTTCAGAAAAACTATGTTTCTTCCTATATTCTAGGATTTGGATACTTAAATTATTAGATAGAATAGTCCCCCAGTCCATAACATAGCTATCAGAGGCTACATCAATCAGGGGTACCCATTGGTCTGAAAACTTTTGGGTATTGGCATAACCAAATAATCTACATATCATGGTGGAAACATAATAATAGGGTCCAACAAGAGAAGCTATAGAGTACATACCCTTGTCCTCTTGCTTGTGCTTGCTAGCATCTCTTCTCCATCCTTTGATGACCTTAGATTCGTCCTGATTTTCCTTCATGAATTTCTCAATGAAGTCCTTATCATATTTCTTTTGAGGTGACGACAACTGGTACATTTGAGACAAATATTTGTTGGTGAAAGAGTTGATGACCGTGTTCCTCTTGGTCATAAAGTTTCTGTCTGCAATGTTTAGATGGTCGACGACCCATCTGATCATATCCATGTAAGGCAAGATGTTCGACCAAGAAACAATTTTGTGGAGGAATGAATTGGCTAGATCACTATATGTAGTATCGAAAACTAGGAATGAATCTTCAGCTGTGGCTACTCTTTCTATGACCCTCAGCTCTTCATCTTCGAAAAGATGATACATTGCCTCCCAAGTAGAGGTTCCAACTTTCAGAGTGCATGTGGTATCAGAAAATAGTGCAAGAAATTCTGCGAGCCTAGGGGGAGGAGCGACTGATTGTTGCTGGTTTCCTTTTGGGTTTGGTCGAACGAGACATTTCTGCTAAATTATGTTTATCAGGACTGGTATGCTAAGAGAAACTAACTCTCAGAGCGAATAGCCGATTACACAATAATCCAAGAATTTTATGAGCGAAATCCTAGGAAATCGTTAGCAATAATGAAGATGCTTAGTATATCGAAAACCATAAATTCTTCACATTTGGCCATTTACTAATAAAACGTGTATTCACATGGGCTACATTACATGTCAGCATATCAGAGAACTTTATCGGTGAAATTTCATTGTTGCATCGTTAAAATATCTGATATGGTTTACCTATGATAACCTTATAGCACATAATAGCTTAGAGTTACAGGTAGGAAGAATTATTGGAGGTTTCGCATCGAAGTTTTCATATCAGGGAATTGAAAGGATTATTTCCGATTAAGAAACCCCGATATGACAATTTCGAAATGAGAGGTAGGTAGTATATCGAAGATCAGAGATCAGAGGTGAGACGAATATAGGAGATCGGAGGTGAGACAAATATCGGATATCAGAGGTTATGGTATTGGCAGGGTCGCATATCAAAGAATGTAGTGGGAAGGGATATTGAGGATCGAAGGATCGGAGGATCGAACATGGACATCAAAATGAAAAATCCAATATGGAAACCCTAATATGCTACGTGGCAGTCTTACGGGATCAGACCTTTATTGCTATAACATAAAACATATCGCTTTTATTATTTTAAGGCTTAGGCCTTAGGAAACCCTATTGAGAAATGTTTTAATTAGAGTATTTATTAAGGTGACATGTTGGAAAGCTTCGATAAATTTTTTCCGAAGATATTTTTAGAGTAAAAGCCAATGTTTAAAGGCTTAAGCTCTGATATTTGAGTTTCGATAAGGGAAATGTCTATATTCAATCAAGCTTTTGAAATAATAAAGCTAAGATTACCTTGTTTTATTGGAATTTTTGGGTTTGATCCTAAATATTAAAAGGGTCCCCATTATTTATTAGTTATACTATTAATTTAATGGGGGGTTGTTGAGTAGTACAACATGCACATGTTGAGATGATTAATAATCAAATGCATTGCAAATTTTTTCATAGAAAAATTAAGGGAGGTGGAGGGGACATTCATAGGTTGAAACAAAATTTGGCTAGTATTAGAGGCTAAATTGCTCCATGTGCAACACCAATAGAACAAATTGGGGATATTAGGAAAAAGTTGGTAGAAAAATTTGAGAATTTTGAGGAAGAAAAAGCTAGGCAAAAAGAAATAGTGGCTGAAATTGGGAGGAAGAGGAGCATAAAACACATGATGGCTTTCAACCCCAATTTTGATTATGAGGGCTCTTCATCTATCCCTTGCACTAATGCATCCAACCCATTTCGCTATGTTCCTCCCTCTTTGTAGTCTATTCAAGAAAAGGGTAAGGGAAAAATTAAAAAGAAGGGTGATATTAAAAGTTATTTCACACCCTCCTCTCCCTCTGATAGTGCACATGGTCCTCAAGCTAATAGAGGTCAAATGAAACCCACTTTAGATGACCATTGGAAGAAATAATTGAGAGAAACTTCTTGTGATTACCTATCTAGATGGTGGTATGATGCTGATATCACCTTCAATGCTTCTCGTTCAACATATTATGAACCTATGTTTGATGCCATATTTGCTGCTGGAAAGGGCTTCAAAGGCCCCATTATGCACGAGTTAAGGGGATCTATTTTGCAAAAAGAGGGTTTTTCCATTGATGAATATTTAAAATATTTTAAAATATCATGGGAAAAAAAAGATGTACCATCATGTCAGATGGATGGACTGATCAAAGGAATCGTACCATCATAAACTTTTTTTTTTTTTAATCTTTTTTCCCATAGGGAACCGTATAAAATCAGTTGATGCATCTGATAGGGTGAAATATGCACACTTGTTGTTTCAGATTTTGGAAGAGGTTTTTGGAGAGGTGGGAGTGGATAATGTTGTTCAAATCATCACAGATAATGCCTATAACTATGTTCTTGCTGGAAAAAAGTTAGAGGAAAAACACAAAACCATCTTTTGGACCCCATGTGCTGCACATTGCATAGACCTATTGGTAAAATAGTTTGGATCAAGAACATTGTAGAGCATGCCAAAAATATAACAAAATATATCTCCAATCACTCATGGATTTTGAACCTAATGAGGAAACACACAGGGGGCAAGGATATTATTAGGCTTGCCATCACTAGATTTGTAACTCATTTTTTGACGTTGCAATCTACGCTTTCCCAACATAGAAAATTGCAAAGGGTGTTTTTCAGTGATGAATGGAATGAATGTTAATGATATTACAAACAAGATGGAAAATATGTGAGAAATAAAATTAATGAAGAAATATTTTGGGAAAAGGCAGCAGAGATTGTGAAGGTTGTTGAGCCATTGGTTAAGGTGTTGCGGTTGGTGGATGAGGAAATATTGACTATGGGATTCATTTATGAGGCTATGGATCAAGAAAAGGAGAAAATAAAGGCAACATACAAGGATAGAGTGGCTAATTATGGGCCCATTTGGGAAATCATTGATCAAATATGCAACAATCAACTCCATTGCCCTATACATGTAGCTAGGTATTTTATGAACCCAAGGTATCATTATAAAGCTTTGGAGGTAGAAGCTTTGACTGGGGAGGTTAGATATGGATTGATTGAATGTATTGACCACATGGTCCCTAAAGAGAGTTACCAGTTGGAGATACACCGACAAAACACTTGTTTCGGCAGAGCCACAGGTACCTTTGGCAAGAACCTAACAAGGATTGCAAGGGAAGCAGATGAACCAGGTAAACAAAAAATTTCAATTTTCAAATTCTTATTTTGTTAAATTGTTTATAATTTGGAATTTGGATATAATTTATTGAGCTAACTCATTACATAACTATGTTATTTGTAGCACAATGGTCGGAGGCATCTGGTAGCCATTGTCCTCAATTGCAAAAGTTTACAATCCGTATTGAGTGAAACTTGCAGTGCTACTAGGTGTGAGTGCAATTGGTCTGTCTTCGAGAGGATTCACACGAAGAAGAGAAACAATTTGGAATAAAAATGGTTAAATGATATTTTATATGTCCAATACAACCTCCGGCTAAGACACAACCAATTTCTGAACAAAATACCTGATACAAATCCCATTGTGTTGGAAGATATTGATCCAACATCAGATTGGGTAGTGGAGAGTCATCCAACAAAGTTTGATTCTTATGAGGATATTGGTATTGATTTGGATTTACAGATGGAGGTATTAGTTTAACATCATGTTCAATTAAATGTAGATCCACTAGTACCAGGTCCAACCCCAATTCCTCCAGTTGTAGGCACTTCCTCTACTTAGCCACAACATAAGAATGTCGCTTGTCTATCTCAGCGTGCATCTCCTACGCCTGCTAGTGCTACTATGTCTATAGTTGCAGTTGGAGATCATGATGGGGAGGAGGAGCCATGGGTTTCCTTGTCTGACTCTGATTCAGAGACTAAGCGAGATGATGTTGGCTTCTTTAGCAGTAACTAGTGATTAGTGATGTTTTACTTTTCTTGTAGAGTCCATATAGAGCCTTCTTGGTTATATGTTTTTGTTGTGATCTCTATATCATGTATGTATTGGACAATGCATTTGGTTCCATTTTGATATAATGGATATATTCATGAGCCTACTTTGATCATATGTTGTCTTCTCTCTATATTCTAATGCTTTGTGTTTGGAAACATGAATGAAAATCTTTAAATTATGTTTTTCATAAAAAAATAAATATTTAATTTATTTTTTACAATGATGGAGTCATTGAAATCAAACCGGCCAAGTCGATACCAAATTGGAGTTAGAGTCAGAGTTGACCCTCGGTTGGTTCCAAACCCAAGTCAAAGTTTTAAAACATTTCTTTCAACAACTCCCTATCACAATCATTGTTTATAATATCATGCTTTGTAGATTCCACAAGGTTGTGATGAGAGGGGAATGAAGGGCGAGGGAAGAAGGGGTGCAATAAATAGGTCGCTCAAGGTGATGGTCACATTGGAAAGGGGAGGTCATGGAGTGATCAAAATCCTAAGGGTGTGTCAAAGGAGGTAAAGTATAATCAATGAGGGGCTCCTCCTTTGACACAATACTCAGAAGGGGGAAAGGGCTCACTGTTACTTGAGATCATATGATAAGGGGTGAGGGAATCACTTGATAAAGAATCAAGATGATGAACAATAGAAAAGGGAAAAGGGGAAGGTGGAGTCTCAATGGGACCCATTTCCCAAAAATCCAACTTTAGAGGCTCATGTGATTTGAATATACTCCCAGAATCATAAGGAAGGTAGGTATGATCAAGGGCCTTATCAATCCTATCATTGTTGGTATCAAAGATATGGTATTCAAAAAAAGAGAATACTTTATCTCCATTTTCTCCTTTTCATTCAAGGGAAAATGATAATTCTCCTTCCTAAGGATATCGATGGATATGTCCTCATAAATAACGCTTAGGAGAAAGGGAGGACCACACTCAACCTCATCCTCCTTGTGAGTGTCATAAATTGGAGCATAGTGAAATTGAGGGCCAACAACTTCTCATTTATCTTTTTCAATATGAAAATAATCTCCAGTTTCATCTTCTAAGGGGCTAATGTGATCACCTTCCTCAAAAATGGAGAATCATCGGGAGTATTATCCTTGAGAAAGGTAAGGTTAATCTCAACTTCACTTTCCATAGACCCATTCTTCCCAACACATGTGTCCTCAAAATCATCCTTTTCATCATGTGGACTGAAGGAGGACTCGTCTTCTTGCTCATTACTTATACTCTCAATGTCATGATGATGCTTGATGAAGGCTTCATATTGGATGCTTCATGCAGGTTATACTTGAAAATATCCAAGAAAACCATCAACAAACTCTTCAATGGATGAGATGATCCTAGGTTCATGATCATGCAACCACGAGTTATGACCACAGAGAGATCCCATGAAAAATAACATAAGGACATATTGGTGAAAAAACTTATCTCTTGAAACATGTGCATTAAATATTTCTACGTGGTCAATTCCGGAGAGTGGATCACCATGAAATACGAGCACCCCATGTACCATTCTTCCCACAACTTGATTAGGATGTCCAGGGATGCTAGCAATGTCAAAAGCAGGAAATTTATCAAAGAAAGACAACCTATTTGAGATATACATGAAAAATATGTAGAATTCACCACGGTGAATTTAATGATGCCTAGAAAAATGCTTGCTTCACCCTACGAGCATCGACCTTAAAGTTCAATGAAGAATTAGGGCTTCATTCTTCCAATGGAGTCACCAATAATGTTATGTCAATATGTTGTATGGGGAACAAAATTCACATTTCATTTCGCCAGAAATGACGCTAGAACGTTACCGCTAAAACTAGCAGGGGGCATAAAAGGGATTCCTAAAGGGACAACTGCTGGATCAAAGGGAAACGATGGAGGATTAACCCACTGTCACCTCAACTAAGACTCTCTACTCTTTACAAACTTTCACCAATGGGAGGAGACCCGGTATATAGAAAGTCACTCGTGAAGGATGAATAAACCAATGGATGTGAAGTGACATTAATGATCCTTTTCCTAGAAGGGGGTTAGGAATAGAGCTTACTTTCTTGTTAAGCAAGGCACACCTATTTCTAGGATAAGTAGGTGAAGATTTGAGGGTTAGGTTATAGGAATATGCCTTGTAAAGGAGTTTCCCAATCCTAAAATCCTTATTTGACTTGACTTCCCAAATGATTCTTGAAGATTTGGCTTTTCAAAGGTGTGGGACCACATGTGACCAAGTGGACCCAACCTAGGTTAATGAGAGAGAATTTAGCAACCAATGATGATCTCATCCTATACAAGGAAGGGGAAAGGATCAAAATAAGAATTTCCACTTAAAGGTGTCAAATTGATCCTATGAGGCACTAGCTTAGGGAACAACAGGGAAAAGTTTGATCTCGGAGCTAGGGCTTGGGTTATCTCACAACTCCATTGTTGAAATGGCTTCAAAATTGGAGGAGGCCTTGAGGACACACCAGCGCAGTAGCAACTAGGAGATAAAACTTTTTCTTGGGCTATTTTGTCAGGAAAATGATGCCCTAGGTGACCTAACTTGGCTAGACCTAGAAGAGAGAGGGAAATGTGAAGAAAAGGTATTCTTTGAGTGATCACCTATTAGAGGGTCGTTGCTGGGGAGAATGGAGTCAAGGATAATAATGAGAAATGGACTTGTATTTCAGTCAAGGAGGCCTTCAAGACTACTTCGCTTAGCCTTTAGGGAAAGAGGAAGAGACCTCAAAGCTTCTATAATTCGTTTAGAAAAAGAGATGGTTTGTTAATATAAATTCACCAGTGGAATTATACCTAAGATATTTCATTCACATACATGGCCCAAACATTGAGAGCCGCAATATAGAAACAATAATTCCACAATTTGCAATTATGCAATGCAACAATTAGCCCTATTATAGCGAAAATCCCATTGAATGCATGTGGCAAAAGTAAAACAAGAATAGAATTAAAAGTGTGTACTTACATGTAATATGACATCTCCAACCATCAACAATTTGACAATAAAGAATTTCCAAGATAAAATACTCCAATCCAAATATCAAAATTCATCCATGCTCCAATTCTTCATCCCAAAAAAAGTGTGAAATTCTCTAAAGAGAAGAGTGATCCAATCCAAAGTGATGATGATAAAATGAACTCATTTCACTTGTATTTATACACTAATTAGGAGTTCAAATTAGTCTCTTAGGCCTACATAAGCCCCAAAAATAAAATAATGTGCTAATAACCTAACTTTTTGTTATAGACATATTTGGGGACTGCAACCCCAATCACATATGTCCATAAAACAAGGGCTTATAAACCCCTAAAAGTGTTGTTTCATACCCTAAAGGAACAAAATCAGCTGAGTACATCATTTCCTAGAATTTCTCCCCGAAAAACTGCTCAGAACTGGTCAAAACTGGACCATACAGACTGCTCCATGCTGAGGGAGCGATGCATCGCACCTATCACATGCCAAGGGTGTGATGCATATTGAAAAGCCCTTCTGTAGGGTGCGATGAGTGAGAGAAGACAAATGGAAGAGGCAGTTTTCTAGGTGGAAACCCAGAGAATCTTCTAGAAACTGCTCATTTGACACTTGCCTCTTTGAATTCGCCCAGGGATGAGTAAGAGATCATGAAATCTCCAAGTGGAACCAAGAAATATCAGTGAAATGACACTAATCAAAATCCAAAAGCTGACTCACCCACCTGCAAATATCTATATATGGATCCCTCATCCTAGAGATCTAGAGGCTGGAATTTTGTATTTTGTAAGGAAGTGCTGTTGGTTTCTCTGTGAAACATTGTAGTGTTGGGTGATCTAGCTTTTCATGAGGTGAAGAGGGATTTCATGCTGGGAGGATGGCACTGGATCAGACCGCTGGGTTGTAATCCTCTCTTCTACTACTTCTATCAATAAAGCTATTTGAGTTTTCCTCCATATACTTGTATATTTCTGAATCTTGTATTGGTGTATGCATATGTATGGTTAATATACATCTGATCCTATATTGTTTATGGTTATAGGTCTCTATGCTTTGATGTTATTATGCTGCTTTGACTCTACAGGTGTTCTTTGAAGTGGGACAAGTGAGGAAGGAGTGGTGAAAATCTATCAAAGGAGGGAGGAATCAAGCAAGGAGACAAGTGAAAGACTGAGGTTGATACTCTCTACTTCTCTCTCATCTATCTCTCATAAAGGAAAACACAAGTAACTTTGGTTTTTTTGTTTCTAAGATAGCTACCCATCTTAGTGGGACTAGCAGCTCTGAATGGACACTAGTTTTCCCAATAACAAAATGGCGACTTCGCTGGGGAGCGAATAGTTTGATTTTTAGTCACTGTTGTTTGCTTTATAAACTATAGACAGAGCTTGAAGTTAAGCCAACTAGCCTTCGAACTGCTTTTGCTATGCAACTGCAAAGTAGATCAACGCTGCTTCAGTCAATCTCTGGGTTAGTTTATGTACTAAACATTTGACTTGCAAACATCCTAAGTGCCCTGGTGGTAGCTCAAATAACCTCATTAGTTCAACCCCTATACTTTGTTTTTAATGTCTATCATTAGCTTAGCCTAAATCCCTGAACTTAGCTGCAAACTGTGAGTGAAAACCAAGCTCAGTATCATCCCTGGACCATCGCACTATCTTTCATTGGCAACTTGTATGCATCGCACCTCCTGTGTGTTGCAGGTGAGATGCATCCCTGTTTCCCTGTGTTACAGGTGCGATGATTGAATGAGACTGTTTCTGCCTCCAGATTTTGGTTTTTCCTTCATTGTTTTCAGCTCTATTTAGTAGTTTTGCTGTCTATGATCAATATATCACTATTGAAACTCTCTTCCTTTGCATTATTCAGCCTCCATTGATAAATAATTGTGAATGTTTTTTTATGTATTTTTCATCATTTACAGTTCTCCTTTGCAAATAGTAGCTTAATCGAACTATCGTCTTTTGATTTGAAAGTGTCGCAAGTGTCGTTTTCAATCAAAGAAAAGAGTGTCGTAAAGTCTTCCTCTTTTAGATAGTCGATTACACTTTTTCCATTGTATTTGATTTGAATCATCAATTCTTTGAAGTGTCGAAAGTAGTTTTCAAGTCGAAATTGAAAGTGTCGTCTAAATCTTCCTTTCGTTTTTGAAAAGAAATTGCTAAAGTGTCGCTTTGAGGAAAGATAGTTCAGATCTGTACTTAGTTTTATTTTGTCATTCTCACATTAAGGAAACTGAAAAACAAATACATGCATGTGCATTTGCATTTAGACTGCATGCATAAATCGATTTAGGACAGTGCATCTTAGTGTGTGCTCTCTGCTCTATGTTGAACAAATTTTACTTCTCTTTCCTTCGTAGCTAGGATTTTAATTGCGAAAAGAAAGTAAATGACTGTTTATCATCTTAGATTGCATATTTAGGAATTGTATATCTACATCACACGGTGAACCTTAAAGGAAAACTTCTTAAGAAATATCAACTGTAAAATAAACCTCAATGAACATAAAAACGCTTTAGAAACTAACGCACAACATCTAGAAGTCTAGGCTAGAGACGTATTCCAGTGTCATAAAGTCTGGTAACTATCGTTTTCATCATAGGTTGGGTGATTCCTCCTCTTTGATACGTCAAGTGCCAGTACGGACTTGTGCTTCCACGTACCTTCGAGTATATATTGGGAGACCACAATAGGCTATATCCTTATCCTTAGGAAGCCGTGTCTGCCACCCTATCGATCGCAATGCACTGAACACAACATTCGGGAAGATTGACTGCCGTACGTAAAAATTATTATGCAGTTTTGCGATTGGTTCGGTAATACCTTTGTCTAGATTTCTAGAGTAGTCACTTTCGTTCCTTTTCAGACACCTTAAAAGAAAAGGTCCATTTGAGCACTTGTCACTTCAGGCTCATTAAAAATCGAAGGCAACTAGAGTCATCTTTAGCTTTTTCTCGACTCTTAAAAATTGAAAAAGCAAGTTGTGTCAAAGCGTCATAAAATTCATTTAATTCGGAATAACATTTTCCCCTTTTTATTTTTAGTTGATCAAGTAATCCGCAATCGTGGAAGAAAGTCAATCAAAACCTCGTTGTTCGCAGAGACTAACGAGTTAACCGTCTTTGACTCTGGAAACGAAACTATTCGGTCCAAGCGATCTCATTTAACTAGGTCAAAGTCTCCTGGTTTATTTAAAACTTATGTTCAATATCCCCAGAGACTCCAGTTACTCCAACTATTTTTGGTATCCGTGCCTCTATAGAAGAAGTTTCGCAGTTACAAGAGGACATTAGAACTGATCCTAGTGTAACGGTAAACACTTCTATTCCTGAACCAGCTCCATCTAGGGCTGATTCGAAAGGTGTCACCCCTCCAACATCTGTCACTGCAGAGTCTATACCTTCTTCGGCACCAGAAATATTTTACGGACCTGACGGTCTACCTCTTCTGGCTAGACTGATTGCTATAGAAGAGATTGTGGAGGATCTTCCATCCACTACTCCATTGCATTTTGGAACTGGGATCCACCTATATCCTTCTACTACAGAAGTTAGTCACCCTTCATCGCAAGTTCCTGTAGAATCGCTAGGAAATATTTTGGATAGACTCGATATGTCTAAACAACCATTGACATCTAGGACTGTGTCATTCGATACAGCAACAACAGAACCTACTGTCGCCACTTCGACAATATTCACTGGTGTACCATCTGTCCCAACTAGTTCTCAACCACTAGATGAGTCCACCCAGGGACTGTTTCGACAATATGGTCTATTCCTATTTGTTCATCCGGAACCTTATCTGGAATTTCTTATTTTGAGTCTTATGGGCAGTCCAGTCTCCAAAGGCAAATTTTCCCTTTGCACACTAGATTTCCACCATATGGGGGGAAATATGCCTTTTCATTGTTCCCTCCGGGAGAACAACCATATGAGAGTTCACAACAGAATTCGGGTCAAGCTGAAATCGAATCCAGTGGCTGGATACCAATACTGCCTCAACAACCGAGAGTTGTATATTAAATGCAACAAAATCAGCCTGTGTCAAACATTCCCACTACACCAACTATTGTGACGGTGTCGCAAGTACAAGCACTGCCTGTTGTATGTCAACCTCCAGTCTCTCAGGTCGTAATACAACAACCTCTTGTCTCCGCGACTCAATCACAACCGCCGATTAGTGGCTCCTTAACTGAAGTGACTCAAGCTCAAACGGGTACTATAACCCCTAATCTTGGTCAAACATCTAGTATTGGGCAACAACAAATGGTCTCACATCCATGGCTGGTGCAATATCAACAACCGCAATTCCAACAAGCTTACTGAGGACCTGAGCAACAAAGCTTTGTAGGTAATGGGTAGCCGTATATTCAAAACGGTTACCAACAATCATATTATAATGGTTACGCCCATCAACCTTATCAAAGTTATCAGCATCAAATACATTATGCTGGTATGCAAAGACCCACGGCTCAGGTGATCCCATATTATCCTGGGTATTCTTCGCCAAACCTGAATCAACAGTTTCCTTTCATAGCAATTTTAGAATTATCAGATCTGAATCGGCTAAAAAATGATCCAATTGCTTATGCCCCTTGGTGGCCAGTGATTCCTCATAAACTTCCATCAAATATTCCTAAATTCAATGGAAATTCAGGTGAAGATCCATCGAATCATGTGATGACCTTTCATCTGTGGTGTTCGTCCAACACTCAATGATGATTCGATTAGGCTTCACATTTTTCAGCGAATGTTAACTGGTCTGATAGAAAAATGGTACATCGAATTACCTAGAGCTTCATTCGATAACTTCAGTGCCCTTGCCACCACCTTTTTAACCCATTTTCAGTTACCCATAAGGTACGAAATAGGAACGAAGCTTCTTACCAATTTTAAGCAGAAGATAGCCACTCACATATCTGATCATATTCATGAGTGGCGATGTTGTCGTAGAATGGTAAAGGCATATGTTACTGATCAACTGTTAGCTGAATGGTTTATTAAGTCATTGTTACCTTCTATTACAGAAGATGTGGCCAAGGGAGGAGTTGTCACTGAAGAGCAAGTCATTGCTCATGCGCAATATCTAGACTTGATCTATACTCAGTTTGGCACGCTCTACGACAAAATTCTTGATGCTCCTAGGTCAAAGTTTTCCATTCCTCCTCCTCCTAAATCGAACAGGGACTCTCATGCCGGCGACAGCGTGATTGGTACTTCAAGTACGCAAACTGCGAAGGCCTCATCTGGTAAAGCCCTTGCAGTTTCCAGTAAAAGGGAAAATGACAAACTTCCTACCTCGGAGGTTAATGCCATGTCAACCGACAAAGGCAAAGAACTGAAGCAACTAGGGGGCAAGAAGAAAAAGAAAAGCAAAAAAGAAGAAACAGGATGATTCGTCTCTTGAAAAATCTTCTGAAAACCCTTCTAGGCAAATGAAACCTAATCAGCCATGTCTCATATGTGATGAGGACCATTGGACGAGAGATTGTTCGCATAAAGATGAGATTAAGAAGTTCTTCAAGAGTTCAAAAACCTCAGTGGTATTGACTGATCTTTCCAAACCCAGAAACCAATATGGTTGCTAGCGACAATGCTTCCCCATCCCAAGTGCTTATGTTGTCCATTTCGAAACAGCAAAATGATGCTTTGATATCGACAAGGAATAAAGATTACGGAAATCCACAACTATCGAACAACAAGGCTGCAGATCAACCTAGTAGTTCGACAACAACTTCAACCGAAGTTGTGCCACCCTTCATTCCTAAGCTAACGATAAAAACACCAAAGGGAGTAGCACACAAATCGACATTTAATCCTCGTGCTCAAGCAGCATAGAATTATAATATAGTAGAGGATTTGGCCCAGTCGCCATCCGCTATGTCGACACTTGAAGTACTGCAAAATTGCCCCTCCCAAAAGCAGGCTCTATTATTAGCAATAGGTGGGATTGACTCAGCGGATTTCAATCTTGTGGCCTTTAATCATAAAGGATACGAACCTCAGTTGCCGGTTCAACTTGCTTTCCTCATACAAGTGAAATCCCTCAACAAAACTGTTCATCGAACACTTATTGATGAGGGGGCATCTACATGCATTATGTCAATGAGTTGCTAGAAAACTTTAGGCTCACCACCCTTGTCGTGATCGTCAACGACATTAAAAGCATTCGATGGATGAACATACACCCCGTACGGGATTTTAAGTAACTTGAAAGTTGAATTGGGGGGCAAGACAATAGAAATTGACATCGAAGTTATCAATGGAAACCTCGATTACAATATCCTACTGGGAAGGCCCTAGATTTATGCTATGGCTGCTGTTGTGTCAACATATTTTAGAAAGATTTCATTTCCCTTCCAAGAAGGAATTACAATAGTTGACCAACAAACCTTCCTCCCCAACAGTTCACAAGTTATGGGAAGCATTCTAATGATCCATGGAAGCTCTCATTCGCTTCAAAATATCGGAGTAGGCCTCATAAAAAACCCTACCTTAATGGGGTAGTTTTGCCCTACCGCCTCCAAGTAATCTGGCAGAAGTGGCCATGGTGGAAACTTGCAATATGATATCTTCTATATCTACAAGGATTTAGAAGATTTCGAAAATTTTGTTAGCATGGATCATTGCCAAGTATTGCCTCCATGCCCAACAGAAATATTGTAGCAATCAATTTTCTTGGCCTAGGGGGCAAACCCAAATCAACGCTCATCGAGTGTTTGGATAGATAGGTCGAAGGAATATGGCACCTCTTCAGATCCTTGGTCACATGTACATTCTACAGACGAAGGAATCATTAAGTCAATGATGATAAGAGAGGCACCATGGGAAGATTACCACCATTGTTCCCATCTTCCAGATTACCACGAAGATTGTTCCAACGACCTTAATCATCCTTTAGTTTTTGATTTTCTATCAAATATTATAAATACAGTGGATTCCGAGTGAAATCGGTATCTCTTGAACCTTCATTCCATCCACCTAATTGCCATGAGTAGTCTGGTGAATGTAATGAAGCTTGGGGGGCATGCACCTAGTTGTAAAGATAAGTTTCCTTGTAGGTTATGTGATTGGTCTGTCACAACATTCACCTTTGTATATACTAGACGAAGCCATCCTGCTTCACCGTAGTGATTTCCATTTGGTTACAAGAGACTCTCCTTTTCATCATGTTGGGGGCATGCAAACCCACGAGCAATGTTTCCGCAAAGTTCAAGCTCGTTAAAAAATAAACCTAGCTATGAGCATATTTTCCCCCAGAGTTCAAGTTCATTAAAAAATGAACCCACTTTCGGTAAATAACCTTTGTGATAGCATTACTATCAGCTTTTGAGCCTTGGTCGTGTTCTTGCCATCACCTCCACTTTTTAGCCGATCATACGTATCCACTTGATTGTTTACCCTTTTGAGGAATAGCTACGATGAGTGATTTTGTTAGCCACCTTCTTTACACTACCATGATTGAAAAGTTCCAAACCTTACCTGGAACCAGCTGCTACCCGAAAATATCACTCGTTCCTCAAAGACGAGTCTCTTTTAAGCACTTTTTAGACTCATAAAATATAAAAAATATTGCCGAGCAATTGGCCTCTCCAGCTCATTAAAGTTATTGGAAGTGCCATCCCTCCTCTATATTTTAATCTTTTTGGACCTGAGGGATCATTACACAAAAAGATCGAGTGCTTGTCTTTTTCAGCTGATTAAAGTGATCGGAAAAGTCATCCCTTTCGTATTATTTTATACCTTTTCAGACTTAAGGGATTATACTACGAAAAAGGATGACTGGAGTTTCCTTTCCGTCTCTTTTCAAACTCTCTAAAACTAAAAAGGACCAAGTTATCTTTGTCGTTAAACTCGTTAAAACAATAGCGACAAACTTGTCCATTACAGACAAGAGCGAGTTTCACTGTCGCTAGGCTCGCTAAAACATAGCGATAGGTTTTCTCGAAGGGCAACTTATAGAACAAGCATATGTTATTCTCCTCAAGGTTGAAAAAAATAAAGAGGTATTGGTCAGCAATAACTGGGGAAAAATTGGGAAGAAAACTTGAAGAACCTCATTGGTAGCACGTCGCTCTTGAACATAACACTTTCACTCCATCACCATGATTGAGTCGGGTTGGGTTATTCCGTTTGTCGGTCATATCACCATTGGTCCTCCGTACCATCCATTTTTGGGGTTAACGCTACCGATCCATTTTCAGTGTCACTGATATGTTCAAGAGAAGTCACTCAGAGAATTCACCAACCCAGCTTACGCCTCATCCGTTGCAATACCTTCACTCTCCATTTTTCATGACCGCCACCCTGAACCTTATATCATCAGATAGTTTTCACCTCCACAAAATCATTTGCTCTGTTCCATGTCGTAGATGTGGGATTCATTAAGGCCCTCCTATGACGGGTCACTTCTTGTCAACATCAGCTCATTATCCAAGAAGTCGATTTAGGAACAACCCTTTCAGTACTTTGAAGCTTGCATGCTCAATGGCAAGTTTCTCACTTCCGGCGACAGGTTTACATCAATGGCCTTTGACTGAAAGATTTTGCGTGGTGTTTGACATCTACTCATGTATTCACACCACATGAATTGTACTACAGTACCTTGAGGGTCATTATCATTATCGGTGATTCCTCTCGCGCTTGTTAACAACTTACATCATTGGCTGGTAATCAGGCGATGTCTTTCCATGTTCGACACCAGAACATCTTTTCACATGGATCGACTTGTACTCCAGGTGAATATTGAATGAGTTTGAAGACCCCGGATCTAGTTTCATCCATCCGGGTTGCGATATATTCAGGAAAGTAAAGACATCAAATTTACATCATAGCTACACAGATAATCATCCAAGCCAAGGGATGATGGCTCTACCAGAATCATTAGTCTACCACACAGACGGTTATTTGTCCTATGTACATGAAAATGAATTTATAAAGCTGAGCATGGGAATGGCCGCCTTAGCTAGATCATGAAAATATTATGAAGATAATGTATTGTATTGTATCTTATTACAGGTCACCTTCCTGTTCGAAAAATCTTAGATCCTCATGATAAAGCGTTTCACGTGACATCAGAATATTTACAACCTCATGCTTTAGGGGGCAACTGTTATAAACATATTTGGGCACTGCAACCCCAATCAAATATGTCCATAAACCTAGGGATTCTAAACCCCTAAAAGTGTTGTTTCATACACTAAAGGAACAAGGTTAGCTGATTACATCATTTCCCAGAAGTTCTCCCTGAAAAATTGCTCAGAACCGGTCAAAACTGGACCGTACAAACTGCTCCATGCTGAGGGTGCGATGCATCTCACCTATCACATGCAAAGGGTGCGATGCATACTGAAAATCCCTTCTGTAGGGTGCGATGAGTGACAACAGACAAATGGTAGAGGTAGCTTGCTAGGTGGAAACCCAAAGAATCTTCTAGAAGCTACTCATTTGACACTTGCCTCTTTGAATTCGCCCAGGGATAAGTAAGAGATCATGAAATATCCAAGTGGAACCAAGAACTATCAGTGAAATGACACTAATAAAAATCCCAGAAGCTGACTCACCCACCTGCAAATATCTATATATGGATCCTTCATCCTAGAGATCCAGAGGCTGGAATTTTGTATTTTGTAAGGAAGTGCTGTTGGTTTCTCTGTGAAACATTGTAGTGTTGGGTGATCTAGCTTTTCATGAGGTGAAGAGGGCTTTCATGCTAGGAGGATGGCGCTGGATCAGACCGATGGGTGTAATCCTCTCTTCTACTACTTCTATCAATAAAGCTATTTGAGTTTTCCTCCATATACTTGTATATTTCTGAATCTTGTATTGGTGTATGCATATGTATGGTTAATATACATTTGATCCTATATTGTTTATGGTTATAGATCTCTATGCTTTGATGCTATTATGTTGCTTTGAATCTACATGTGTTCTTTGAAGCGGGACAAGTGAGGAAGGAGTGGCGAAACTCTGTCAAAGGAGGGACGAAACAAGCAGGAGACAAGCGAAACACTAAGGTTGGTACTCTCTGCTTCTCTCTCATCTATCTCTCATAGAGGAAAACACAAGTAACTTTGGTTTGTTTGTTTCTAAGATAGCTACTCGTCTTAGTAGGACTAGCAGCTCTAAATGGACACTAGTTTTCCCGATAACACTTTTGGTGACAAGCCCACCAAACTAGCTCAAAAATGAAATAATAAGCCCCTTAAGAGGTCAAATGATAAAAAATACATGTCGTAGGTCCCTCCAAGAGGCTTGATGAGGTCCATAGGTTCCATAATGAAGAATAGGACTCCTATATTGTTTATGGTTATATATCTCTATGCTTTGATGGTATTATGCTGCTTTGACTCTACATGTGTTCTTTGAAGCGGGACAAGTGAGGAAGGAGTGGCGAAACTCTGTCAAAGGAGGGACGAAACAAGCAAGGAGACAAACAAAACACTATGGTTGGTACTCTTTGCTTCTCTCTCATCTATCTCTCATAGAGGAAAACACAAATAACTTTGGTTTGTTTGTTTCTAAGATAGCTACCCGTCTTAGTGGGACTAGCAGCTCTAAATGGACACTAGTTTTCCCGATAACACTTTTGGTGACAAGCCCACCAAACTAGCTCAAAAATGAAATAATAAGCCCCTTAAGAGGTCAAATGATAAAAAATACATGTCGTAAGTCCCTCCAAGAGGCTTTATGAGGTCCATAGGTTCCATAATGAAGAATAGGACTCTCAAAAGTGATGAACAAGGGGGTCGCCCCTTGCTCTCCAAACAATAAACTTGTGGTGCTTCCAGTGGGTGTGGGGGCACAATAATAACCTCATGGGTCTCAAAATGAGTCGAAGATGCCTATAGATAATTTGTAAGGGCTTAGATGATGGTGCAGGTGATGCCACATGATCCTAAAAGTCTTGGTTCATCTTCCAAATGCATGGTACATCTATGGGGCTAGCTGGGCAAAGGTGAACCAAGTGCATCTTCCTTGTCCAATAGATGTATATCGAGCCAATATATGAACATCCATGGGGATCTGTGGAGTTATGTCTACTATTCTGGAGGCCCATGGATCTCAACACACACCCTACATGTGCCAATGTAGCCCTCTGGAGGGTTAACACCTCATATAGGGAGACCAAACCCAATGTGGAGACCACCTGCAATCTTGCATAAGATCCAATGCGTCCCCTAGCCTTCCAGTACAACAAGTCATCAAAGAAATTGAGTAAAAGAGCTTACAAACCATGTACCATAGGTGGGGACTTCATAATGGAATTCCCTTCCATAATGGGATTTGGTACATGCTAATATCTCCAAACTCCAAATGGGGTTAACAAGTATCCCATAGGTGTTTTCTACTTTAAAGGGAATAATATGTCCAAGGTACATCCTTTAAAAGGTCATGGCATGTGATAAACAGGTGAATGGAATAGGGAGTGAGAAGGGGCAGCCTTGGGCTACATATTGGGGTACAAGGGTAGCTAATAAAAGGGAAGCCCACACTTGGGTATATAATCTATAAGAGGGAGAAATCATGGTACATGAGGTGCCCCAACCTTGATTTTTCCACCCTTATTTATATTCCTTTTTCCTTTTTATGGTTTTTATTTAATTAACTACTCGGGGCTCAAGGGGTAAGATCATAAATTGTGAGATATAGAAGTGGATACCCCCTTTCAAGGTAGGGGGGTTCATTGCCCACTAGGGGTTGGGACAATCATGGGTTCCTATATGATGAAGGAGGCTCATAAAACTTGTAGGAACTAGTGTGATGGCCATGATGATGGGGTAGAGCTCATGTATTGGATTTTTCCGACGTGATAAATGTGTTTGTCCCGATTACCTTTTGCATTTTGTGGTACGTTTTCCTATTGAATGTGGCAAATTGTGCTTTTCATTTTGTTTTAGCTGCGTCGACCTCTGGGGCATCATTCTAGGTCTGACCCAAGGTGTGGGAAAGGGGAAGGGGAGAGCTAGCACTATGTGGATCTAGTGGAGGAATGTAGGTCCAGGTGGGAGAAATGATGAATGGGGTAATAATGAGTGGAAAGGGGGGAATATATGTAGATAAAATGGCGGGACCATGCAACCAAAATCATGGTTTCCCATGAAATACCATACCTAGAGCCAAACGGTAAGTAAAAGAGATCCCATGAGGCTAGAATCCAAGGTTAATATCTAAAAATGGGTCTATTGGACAAGAGCACAAACCTAGCCCATTATTTTCGCCGAATACCCCCATTAATCCATGCCCAGAAGTTTCCATGATAAGAAAACTACAATACTCAATTACCAAATGACAAGGCATACCTTTAGGTTAGAGAGGCCCACCTTCAAACACATGATCATGACATATGGATGAGGGATCACATGGCTGGCTCAGGTGGTAGAGAAGTGGCATAATGAGCTAGTTGGTGGCTGGAAGGGACTACTGGATGTTGGTTGAGGACCATCTTGGAGAATTTTTTTCTCCTAGGGATATCACCCACAAAATGGTGGGTAACAGGGAATACACAATTTAGGTACTTAGGCTTTAACTACAAAGGGGAGAAAATTCACTTTCCTTAGATAGGTCAAATTGGGGCAACAAAAGAACTAGGGTTTGATTGATATGTTGTGAGTTGGGATGGACAAAGTTTGAAGTGTCAAGAAATGTTTCTTCCATAATGTGTTTCAACAAGGTTATGGAAGATCATAAACCTTCAAGAAGCCCTCAAGTTGAAGCTATGGAAAAACTAGGGTTTTACCCTAGGGAAAACAACTAGGGCAAGAGAAAGTATGGATGAAATTGGAATGAATACCCGCCAAGGGGAATTACTTTGAGGCAACCACTACAACCCTCTATGTTTATACTTTCCAAGACAAAAGATCTCCCTTCCTAGTCAATTTTCACTAAGCTCTAGTTGTCTGCTTAGCCTTAAGAGGGCTGAACTAGAGAGATATAAAGAAATTCCAAAATTAGCGATAAAAGATAAATTGATCACCAACAATGGATCGCCAATTTCTATTCCTAGGGTGTATTGAGTCCATGGATTCTTTACGTTAGCTAAAACTTGAAAAGGAGTAAGGATATTTTGATGCCCTAGCATCAACACCCTAACTATACCTTTGTGAGGGATCAAAATTAACTTGGGAGAGCCAATGTAAGATCACTAAGGGGATTTTAGTTCACATATCATACAATGAGTAATGCATGCAATAATATGACCTAACTTCCATAAAATTGGTATTCAACAAAATTAGGGCACAATATTTAACCTAGATCAACAATTTATTCGATATATTAGACATGAAATAATTTTTTTCAATAAAAAGGCACTTAAAAGACAATATGCATGTACAATCCAATCATTGATCCAAGAAAACTAATCCAATGATAAGAATATAGATCCAAGACAAAATATACTCCATAAATTACATCTCTCCAATAGGTACAAGAGGTCAAAATTCTGAAGTAGTGAGGCCGAATTCACAAGTGCTGATGATGACAAATGAAAAATTCCTCTCCTTTATTTATCTAAGGAGGAAAAGTCTCTAATTAGCCTACAAGCCCCTGAAAGACAGGTAAAATAAAAATAGAACCTTGGGTTACAAGCCAACCCAACTAGCTTAGACATAAAACCAAATGAAATCCCACAAATGTGAGCCATGGGGCCTCATAAGGCTGACGGTATCCATGAAATGAGCTCCAAGTGGCAAGAATTGAGGCCTTTGAGTGCCAAGTGTTCTGTAGAAGCCTCTAAAAATAATCATTTAAAGGTTGGACTTCAAATTTCCATCAATATACCTCTATGGTCCCCTAAATCTACTTGGGGCACTAGAAGGTGATCTTCTAGAGTCTTAGGTCTCCAACTGCTTAAAATGTCCATCTATGCTCCAAAGTTGAGCAATTTCTAGATGCTACTAGCCCTCCCATATGTATGAAGGTGAGAACATCGTCATATGGGCCCTGAATTAGTTTCCATCCTTCATATGGTGCTAACACCAACATGGGGGCATGTTGGTCTAGGTGTATCTCCATGAAGAATCATCAAATGTAGTGTAAAGTGGTCAAATGGCCAGGGTGCAGGAGGTGTCGAGGGGTAGGTATGATGTTCTGCTACTGCTTGAAGACCCAAGGCTTTCAACTCTTCACTTGTTTGTGCCTATATATTTCTATGGGGCTTGGGTACCTGTGGGTAAGGTGCCCAGGTCAGGGTCTGATGAAGCACGTGACATTCAGAACATAAATTCTAGTGAAAGAAACTGACCATTAGGGACAATAATCATTATTGAATCTAAGTGAACCAAGCTTGAATGTAAAGTACTATTTAATACTTAAAGTAAGGTTTGTCTTCCAAAATTAGTGCCTTGAAATCACAATGGTGTTTCCTCCCTACATAGGAGTGGCTAAAGAACAATCCTATTAGGTGTTTGCAGACCCCAAGGGGAAGTAACATTTCCTTAGTCCACCCTTCAATTGATATATGCCAATGAATAATAATTGTGGTACAAAGGGGGAAAGACTTCATGTCAAAGTGCCATGGTTAAAGGGAATGGCATGATGAGTATCCACATCTTGAGTGTATAGATGTGAGTGAGAAATTGTGGATGCACCATCCTTTGTTTTTCCACCCCTCTTGTGCACCTTTCACTTCTGCTTGATTTTTATTTGTATTACTACTTGTAGCTCAAGGGTCAGATATTGCTTTGAATGATGTATAATAATCATATTACCCCTTGAGGATGAGTCATTTCATTGCTTATTGGTGTTGGGACATGAAAGATTCCTTTTTATGATGTAATGGAGAAAAATGCGCTCAAGAACCAGGTGATGGCCATAATGAGTGAGGTAGATCTCATGCTAGGATTTTTCCCACATTCCAATGTGTATGTTTCAAAAATATTTTGCATTTTGATATACTTTTTATTTTGTTTTGTGGCCATGATATGCTCTTTCTTTTTATTTTAGCTGCATCAACCTCACAAGGAAATGTTTCGTGTCCTACCCAAGTATGTGGATGTATGGATGCCAAATCTTAGAGAACCAATGGGTAGTTGAACCCAAAGAATGGAGGTGCAATATGGGCTTGTAGTTTAAGATTGAAAGTGATAAGTAGTGCCCCTCCTATACCCATTGGTCCATTATGGGAGGTCCTACTAGAATATGATATAAGATTAAAACCCCATTTAAGGTGAGGGAACAAGATCATGGCCAAAACCCCTCCTTCTTCTAGTCCCCCCCATAATACATATAAAATTCCCAAAATATAAAAAAGCATAAGCACTCGATTGCAAAATGAATAAAGTACCATTTGATTGGAAGCCCACCTTTGTCCATGTGCTCTTACCTGATGGGTGAGAATCATATGACTAATGCAGGTGGTAGAGATATAATGGCACATCATCAGCTAGTGGTGGCTGTTAGGGGTATGGATGGCCATCTGTATGTGAAGAAAGGGAAACTAGTTTTCTCCTACAAGGTTACCTGTTTCGGTGGGAACTAGAACCATTCCTTCATAATTGTATTTTTTTTTTCATTTTTTAATACTTTGTGCTCATTGCCATGCAAGAGTTACACATATTTTGTTTTTTGTAATTTTCTATTCTTGGTATGTTCTTATTATATATGAATTTCAATAATAAAATAAAAATTATAAAAAACTACTTGAATATTTATTTTTAATACACAATGGTATTCTCAACAATTGTAGGATTGATAAGGCCCTTGCTTATACCTACCTTCCTTATGATTCCGGGAGTAAATTCAAATCACTTGAGCCTCAAGAGTTGGATGTTCAAGAAAATGATCCCGTTGAGACTTCACCTTCCCCTTTGCCCTTTTCTATTTTTCATCATCTTGAGTCTTCATCAAGTGATTCCCTAACCCCTTGTCATTGTATCTCAAGTGAACTTGAGCCCTTTCCCCCTTTCGAGTATAGTTTTGAGGAAAAGAACTTCATTGATTATACTTTACCTCCTTTGATGCACCCTCATGGTTTTGATCACTTCATGACTTCCCCTCTCCAATGTGACCATCACCTTGAGCAACTTGTTTGTTGCACTCTTTCTTTCCCTCACCCTTTGTCTCCCTCTTATCATAATCGTGTGGCATATATAAAGCACAATATTATGAGCAATGATTGTGATAAGAAGTTCTTAAGGATAATAATTCATTCCACCATTGTGTACTTAGAGGGAAGGCTCAACATTTCTAGCTTGACTCGTGTTCCTTCTCTTAGGGATTCCTCTTATCTCACATGGAAACCATGTTTTCCCACCACCCCCCACAAATTCCTCCATGTGTTTGGGTTTTCATTCACTTTGGGATTTACTGCACGAGTAATCATATAGTCACACATGTTTATGTTTATGTGTTGATATGTTGGTTGCACTGATTTATGATTACACTTAATATTAGCTTCGTCATATGCATGTTAGTGTCGGATGCATTGCATGCTCATTTTCTCATTTTAACTTCTATGATATTTCTCATGATAGATTAGATACATTTAGATTAAGATTTTCATATTTTATGTTGATTTTATGACCTAACATTAAGTATGGGTGATCATAAGACACCATAGAATCATGCTGCCCCGTGGGTTTAATCTTTTATATGTGCAGGTAATATGTTTAAGGCAAACAAGAGATTGTTAGAGTTCTCGTGACCTCCAGTTCAAGTAGCTTCGTCCATTTTTTTGAGAGATCACGTCCCAGTTAGAGCTAGATGTTACCCACCATTTTGTGGTTGATATCCCTAGGAGAAATTTTTTCTCCAAGGTGGTCCTCAGCCAACAGATAAAAACCCCTTGCAGCCATCAACTAGCTTGTGTGCCATTTCTCTGTCACCTGAGCCAACCATGTGGTCCCTCACTCATCTGTCATGATCATATGTTTGAAGGTGGGCTTCCCAAACCTAAAGGTATGCCTTGTCATTTGGTAATTGAGTATTGTAGTTTTCATGTCATGGATACTCCCGGGCATGGATTAATAGGGGCATTCAACATAAAGAGTTGGCTAGGTCTGTGCTCTTGTCCCCTAGACCTGTTTTGGATGTTAACCTTGGATCCTAGTCCCATGGGATCTCTTTTATTGACCTTCGGGATTTAAGGATGGTATTACATGGGAAAACTTAATTTTGGTTGCGTGGTACCGCTCCCTCATCCACATATATCACTCCCCTTCCACTCATTATAACCCAATTCACCATTTCTCCCACCTGGGTTCACATTCCTCCACTAGGTTCACATAAGTTTAGCCTTCTCCCTCGCTTTTCCCACACCTTGGGTCGGGCCTTTAATGATGCCTCCAAGGTTGATGCAACTAAAAAGAAAAGTAAAAGAATAATTGGCCACATCCAACAGGGAAATGTACCACAAAATGCAAAAGTTGGCTGGGACAAACACATTTAGCACATGGGAAAGAGGAAATGCATGAGCTCTACCCAATTCCCATGGCCATCACCCTAGTTCCTATAGGCCCTAGATGAGCCTACTCTATCATTCAATAACTTATGATTGTCCCAGCCCCTGGTGGGCAATGAGCCGCCCCACCTCAAAGGGGTTATCAACTTTTATACCTTACACATCCTGCTCTTATTCCTTGAGCCTCAAGCAATTAGTCAAAGAAAAATCATAAAAGGAAAAAGGAATATGAAGAAGGGTGGAAAAATCAAGGCCCAGGGTATCAATTTCTCCCTCATATAAATTATATACTCAAGTGTGGGTTTCCCTTTTACTAGCTATCCTTGTATGCCAACATGTGGCTTAGGGCAACCCCTTTAATTCCCTACTCCATTCGTCTCTTTATCACATGCCACCACCCTTTGAAGGGTGTACCTTGGACATACTATCCCCTTTAAAGGTAGAAAGAACCTAATAGAGTACTTGGTTAACCCCATTTGGAGCTTGGAGACATTAGCACATGGAAAATCTCACTATGGAAGGGCATGCCAATATGAAGTGCCCACATATTTTCCATGGTTTGTAAGCTCTTAAACCTGATTTCCTTTGATGACTTGTTGTACTAGAATGCTGTTAGGAAACCAGCTCACAAAAAGATAGAAAAGATAGATCAACGCCTTAGAATTCAGCCTCTTTGAGGGGGCAACCTCCTTTACATTACACAAGTGAAAAATTCTTGGATGATACAAATGACTAAACCTCCCTTCTATATATAGGAGTCTAAGGGGTCACAATATAATCAAGCTGACCTAACAGTAATAACATAAGGGCACAACAATAACAATAGTGGGTTTCTATGGGGCACACTAATAAAAATATGGGGACAATAGGGGCACAATAACAACAATAAGGGATACAATGACAATAGTAATGGGGGAATCACTAGTATTAAAGGGACCTAACATGCCTCTCTCTTTCCGAAAAGCGTTGTCCTCAACGTTTGAGTGGTTCTAGATGCTTATGTATAAAATTCTCATCCTCCCATGTGGAATATTTTGCGGATAAGTTCTTCCACTTGATGAGATACTCTAAAATTGATCGATTTCGTAGCTATCGAGTTCTTGTTTCTGTGACTGCTTCCAGTTCCAATATGATTTTTCCTTCCTCGTGAAGTTCTGGAAATATTGTTTGAACTGGGAGCTTGTCACCTATAACCTTCTTTAAACATGAAACATGGAAAACTAGGTGCACTCGAGAAGTTGCAGGAAGCTCCAATTTGTATGCCATAGTACCAATCTTTTGAAACACCTTGTACAAACCATAATACTTTGGTGATACTTTATTATCCTTCTTAGCTTGCTCAAGGGACATTTGTTTATATGGTTGTAGTTGTAGGAATACCCAGTCACCTACATCAAAACTTCTTTCACTGCGATGTTGATCTTCCTGTTGTTTCATTCTATTCTACACCAACGTGAGGTTATCCTTTAAGAGTTGGAGAATTTGTTGTTGATGCTCGATGTGATGTTCCACTGCTTGAACCTTAGAATTTTCTCTTAAATATGATGTGATGGATGGTGGATGATATACATAAAGTGCCATAAATGGGGTCATTTTTGCTGTAGTATGGAAGGAATTGTTATACCACCATTCAGCCAGAGGTAACCATTTGACCCATTGTGTTCATTTATCAGATACAAAGCAATGAAGATATCCTTCCAAACATTTGTTTACTATCTCAGTTTTCCCATCATATTGAGGATGATAAGATGAGCTATGAGCTAACTGAGTACTGAGACAAGAAAATAATTCTGTCCAAAAATTTCCAGTGAAAATGGGATCTCTGTCGCTTACAATAATCTTTGAGTTTCCATGTAGCTTTTGAATTGTTTCCATAAATGAAGTAGAAACTGTATTGAATTTAAATGGATGTGATAATGCACAAAAGTGTGCATACTTGGTAAGTCTGTCAACTACTACGATGATGACACTCTTTCCTTTGGACTTGGGTAAACCTATGATAAAATCCATTGAAACCTCCTCCCAACGTTGGCTTGGAATGGATAAAGGTTGTAATAGACCTGGGGTCTTAATTGTTTCAACTTTATTTTGTTGGCAAACCAAACATTCTACTACAAAATTTTGAATATCCGATTTAAGGCCATCCTAAAAAAATTCCTTCTTAACCCTGTGGTAAGTTTTTAAAAATCCTAAGTGCCTCCTAAGGGAGAAGTGTGCAATTCCATAAGAGTCTTTTGTTTGAGTTGGGAATTCTTACATAGGTATAAGCGATCTTTGTACCATAATGAATCATTTTTCCAGCTAAATGTATCAAATGTACTGGGATCTTGTTGTAACTTTTGAATGACTGCCCACACTTTTTCGTCATTCTTCCATTCATCCCTTGCTTTGTTTATCCAATCTGGTTGGATAATAGAAATGGCGCACAACAATGCTTCCACATCCTCATCCTTTCTTGAGAGTGCATCTACCACAACATTTTCTTCCCTTTTTTGTAGATGATTTCAAAGTCATAACCCAAATGTTAGGAAACCAGCTCACAAAAAGACAGAAAAGATAGATCAACGCCTTAGAATTCAGCCTCTTTAAGGGGGCAACCTCCTTTGCATTACAAAAATGAAAAATTCTTGGATGATACAAATGACTAAACCTCCCTTCTATATATAGGAGTCTAAGGGGTCACAATATAATCAAGCTGACCTAACAGTAATAACATAAGGGCACAACAATAACAATAGTGGGTTTCTATGGGGCACACTAATAACAATATGGGGACAATAGGGGCACAATAATAACAATAAGGGATACAATGACAATAGTAATTGGGGAATCACTAGTATTATAGGGACCTAACAAAGGCTAGGGGACACATTGGATCTTATGCAGGATTGTAGATGGTCTCCATTTTGGGTTTGATCTCCCTATACAAGGTCTTAACCCTCCAAAGGGCTACACTAGAACATGTAGGGTGTGTGTAGAGAGCCATGGGCCTCCACATTAGTAAACAACACTCCATAGACTCCCAGAGATTTGTAGAGATTTCTCGAGATTCACATTTTGGAAGAGGAAGATGCACCTGGTTGACCATGCCCATCCGACCCCACAGATGTACCATGCACTTGGCATATGACCCAGAACTTGTATGCTGGTGTGGCATCAATTACACCATCATCTGAGCCCCTATAGATGGTCTACCGGAATATTTAATCTACTTGGAGACCCATGAGGTTACTTGTGTGCCCTCACACCCATTGGGAGCACCAAAGGTTTATTATTTGGAGAACAAGGGGCCAACCCTTTGTCCACTACTTTTGGGAGTCCCATTCATCATTGTGGCACTTATGGACTTCATCATGCTTCTTAGAAGGCCCAATGACATGTATTATTGATCATTCAACCTCTTGAGAGGCTTATTCTTTTGTTTATGAACTAGTTTGGTGGGCTTGTCACCAAAAGTTAGTTGTTTTGCACATTATTTTATTTTAGGGGCTAATGTAGCCCCAAGTAGCTAAATCAAACTCATTAGTAGTGCATAAATAGAAGTGATGAGGATTCATTTTATCATCATCACTTGGATTGGACTTGTATCTCTCTTGAGAATTTTGCTATCCTTCTTGGAGGACAAATTTTGGAGCATGGAATGAATTTTGATGTTTGGATTATTTTCTCTTGTCTTGGAGCTTATTAATTAGAAAATTCTTGATGGCTGTATATACTATTAATACATGTAAGTAAAATTTAATGGTATTTTATTTTCTATTCTTGCCACATACATTGTTGCTGGGATTTCACTATACTAGGGCTAATTTACTGCATCCATTTATGCGAAGTTGTGGAAATTCAGTTTCTACGTAGTGATGCTTCATGTATGGGCCATGTATTATGAATGAATGTTCCTAGATATGTTTTGTCACTTAAAATAATATTGATAAGACATCAATCTTGAAAAGCAAAGTATAAAGTTATTGATGCTGCTTTTGCTACTGCCCTAATGCTATGCATAGTTGTCTTTGAGGCATCCTTGACATAGAAAATTCAATGTCCATAGTCATAATTACTCATGGCTCCAAATCTCCCCAAAGTATCAGGCATTGGTCCACCATAAGGTGATCACCTTAAACCTATCTTCCTTCTCCCCTCTCCTCTTCTTTAGGTCTAGTCCTCTAGATCACTTAGGGAATCAATTATCTCACAATCTAGCCATCCAAATATTTCAATTTTTGGTCCACAACTATGTTGGTGTCCTTAAGAAGCCCTCCAAATTTCATGAGATTCCAAGGGTGGGATCTTGAAATATACGAAGCCTTAGCTCGAAGACCAATTCTTGCCCTTGGTTTCCCTTAGGCTAGAAATCTCAATGGGATCCTTGCATTTCCTTTCATTGAAAATTCATTCCTTGATCTCTTTCCCCTCCATAATTAGGCAAGCATATCATTGGTTGCTAAATCCTATCCTCTTTACCTAACCTCACGTCCTCTTTGTCCCATGTGGTCCCATGAACTATCAAGGTTAATTATTCAAAGATCACCTGGAACTTATGTTTCCATAAGAATTCTAGGGCTTAGCGATATACTTTATAAGAGACATACTCAAAACCTAACCCTTGAAATCATCCCCAAGTCCTACCTTGAAAGCCTTCCATCTTGTCTTCCAAGACAAGAAAGCCACATATTTGAGCCTCTCTTGTGAATAGGCTTCGAGGATCACTCCATTTTGTGATCCTTATCATAAAGGGTCTCCTACCATCGGTGGAATTCAGTAAAGAGTAGGGAGCCTTGACGAAGGTGACAATGGGCTATTGCTATATTGTTTCCCTTAGCCTAGTAATAGCTCTTCAAGGATCCCCATTTAGGACCCTTGCTAGTTTGAGTGGTAACAATGTCCATAAATCATACTTCAACAATAAATAGTATACATATAATGCAAATGATAATAGGTGTGAGAATCTTATGGAGATATTCTCCCTATGAATGGGAATCCACTTCAATCATCTTTATTCATGCCATCAACATGTCTATAATTCTATCTTGCATCAATAGATTTGTTAGATCATAAAGTCAGACTACATCATATATTTATCTTGATCATATCTGTTAGCATCAACTAATTCACCGTTACATCATGACATCAATCTTTCATTAGGGGTTAGTTTCAAATAGATAATAGGAGTATACTTCAAGAGTCATGATCACAACATTAATTCTTTGTGACATAACTCAATCCATCAATTTAGGGCATTCAATTTTACCATATGCCATCAAAACATAACCATGGTCAACAAAAGATATTGAATATCAATATCATTGTTATACTTCTATCATCATGGCTACCATGATTTTCACAAACAATATCAATAGTGTCAAGTTACCATCTACTAGAATCAAGGTGCTAGCCTTCTTTATGGGATCAATATATTCAAAATGATAGATGTTAGCCAAACATCAAGTATACCACTATATCAAAGATCAATATTAAGTAGCTTCATAGAATCAAGAAGTTCATCATGTCTAAAAGGTAAGATACTTGTTTACTACCAAGTGCACCATTTCATTATAAGAACCATGAATCCAAATCAATTTCATATGCATGAACCGTTTGTGAAGGAGACATTATCATCATGACTTAAGGCTTACCATGTCATCAATATCATAGCTGAAACACAACAACATACATACCTTGTAGTGTTGAGATACTTGTGCACCTTCTTAGCTAGTAGCATTTTGTCACCTTTTCATTAGGTGCCTCTTTAATTTTTCCATTGCTAGTTATGCTCTTCCTAAACTAGCCATGATCCTCAAGAGGGATCCACTTATCACAACTCATTAGGAGGTTATGTTGATCCTCTATTTTGTTCCTATTATTACCATCTTCAATCCCCATTTTGACCTCTTTTTGACACTATGGAACCTATTTCCTTGCTATTTGGCTACCCTATCATGATCCCAATTCCTATTTGAGGTAAATCTTTTTATGGTTACATTTGGCTATTTGTTAGTGGATTTAAAAATATATAGGTAGCTGATTCCTAAAACTAACTAATTATTATGATCAAGTGTAGACTTCTCAGCAAGATGTGCAGAAGGATAATGGAAAGAACCAGCTGGTGTACCTTGGCTCCTTACTACTGTACTCAAAAGTGATATTCGGATTCGGTCTCAAACAGTGCAATGGATAAGAAGTCGTGTGCTTCTGGATGATGATATGTCACCAGCCTTGCAAGAAACACATTTTATCCCAAGATATTTGTTCTCTTTTCACTGGTTGCTATATACACCAAGTTTGGGAATTTGTTACAAGTTGTTGGACCAATTCAGGGAAGCCGTTTGAACCTTTTTTCTCTGGAGAAGTCAAAATTTTAAGACTGTTATAAATTACCATTTTTAGTTCATTGTTTAATTGTAATTAAATGCCTATAAAAGGTAGGGGATGTAATATGTCAAGCTAGTGTTAAAAACTATGAAGTACTTTGCTGTGAATTATATAACTCATCTTTAATAATATCGAAATGGTTCTACTCTGAGTTTGAGAGTAAGCATTGATGGATTTTTGAGGATAGTTGATTGATTGCATTTGAGATTTCTTCTTTACTATAAGTTTATCTAGCTCATAAGTGTGGTCAGGGCCCACCCATCTAGGTTTGCTTTGTATATTGCAGATAGAACCACTGTGTGACTAGTCATGATTAGTTTTACTTGCATTACAAATTGGTTTGGCTTGATTGTATGTGAATTGTATTCATTTGATCGTTTAAAAGAGTGTAGATGCATTAATGTTCTTTCATTAATTCGTTTCCATAATTCACAATTGAATTTTGTGTGAACCTTGTTTTGATTTTAGAACAGAGCATGCTTGCTATCATATTGAGTTGTAATCAACCGAGAAATGCCATATGATCATCTAATGAGTGAAATGGATTATCTATACATTGAGAATACTGTGATTGTTTTGATAAGTTAACTCTATTTTGTGAATTCGAACTAATCAAGAATGAGATTTGTCTGGCTATCAAACTGCTCTGCATTCCCTCAGGAACTGGAATGGATTGACTTTTTATTTAAATTATTTTATAGGCAATTCCCCATAATAAAACTCTCGTTGATCATTTTCGGTCTAGTTTCAAGTTGTTTAGATTGAAGATCACTTTCATGAATATTCGATGGTTCATTACCAATTAGCTCTATTTCATTTGATGAATAGACTCTTGGATTGCGGAGTGGATCACGTGGATTGAACATAGCATACCCATGAGTGCTTTCGATGATTAGTTGATAACTGTGATTTCATTAAGTTTAATAGATACATGATTTCTCTATTTTGAGTGTTGATTGATTTCATTGAGTTTAGTAGATAAAGGATTTTCCCCTGTTTCGTGTGAAGATTAATTTTATTATTTGTCCAGATAAACGATTTCCTTTGCTTTGTGAGGTGGTTGATTCCAGTTTTCAGGAGTCAGATATCAATTAGGTTTCAAGTAGCAGTACTTTGGCTCCAAATAAGGCCATTTACCAGTAAGGGTTGGTGTGACTACAAAAGAGTTTAGAGTACAGTTTCTTAAGGGTTGTTTGGTTGAATTGCTAGGTGTCGAATAGGCTAAGGGTTTGAGTTGTTTTCATCAGATTGAGACCTGTAGATTACTTAATTGCAAGTATAATGATAAATTAGTAAGTAATAGAATAAAATAGAGTGATTTCTCCATATTAGTACTTAACTTTCAAATCTTTGTTAAGAGGATAACCAACCATTAGGTACAGATCGATTATTTGATTGAGTTGTTATCAGTATAGATTGCTTGTTTGCTTAAGAATTGAATTGTTATAGATTGCTTAGTTGTTGCAGGAATGAATTGTTGTTTGTATAGATTGTTTAAGGATTGAATGGTTATTAGTACATGTTTATTTGTCTGCTTAAGGATTGAATCACCATCATTATAGATTACTTGCTGAGTGATGAATAAATTGTTATTACAAATAGAAAGTCTGGTACCAGCATTTGGGGATTTGATTGAGTAAAGTTTTGTGTGAGTAGAATTCCATTTTATTGCTTGAGATTCATAGCTCAGTCGTTTGTTGTGTTCAGATTTGAATACTAGGGTTTATAAAGGCTTTTGAAATCTCTAGATTGAATTTGATTGTTGGGTCTACTTTTGACAGCTAATTGTTTGTAAGTGTTAATGTGTTTATTACTCCACGAATCATTATTAGGAAGTGTTAAAACTCTAATTTAAACCGGAAGGAAGAAAGTGCAAGGCAACTCATGTTTACGAACCCCGGGTTGAAAATTAATATTAAGGGATTTAATCTGACAATTTAATATCTCAATAGGTTAGAAGCATCCAAATAATCAAATATACATTCAAGAAGCATAAGTAATAATCAAAACAATAATTAGATCCATAAGTCAAAAGTAAATATATAAAGGAGCATCATAATTTGGAAAGTACTTATCTTCAATGAGAGGTGATCATCTCCCTCTTGAAACATCCTTCAATAGCTATCAATGTCTATTGTCCATATGATATTTCCTTCACTATTTCAACCAAATTTATTAGCAACCAGGACTAATAGAGACTCCCATCTAGGGTTTCATCAATTCTAATACAAGTTCTTAAGCATCTTCATTTCATATCTCAAATATTTTCCATAAACCAGGGTTTCTCTCAAACCATTCTAATATCTGTCAAGCCTTAATACACAAATTGCCCAGGGTTTCCTTCAAACCCTAGAATTATTTTAGGTCTCCTCCATCCTCTCTTGCTTCCATCAATTATGTCATCATAGGGCTGATCTCCATGAATTTTTCTTCATCCCAACTTTGAAACCATGTTAATTTTTCTTAGGGATATATTCTTGTTGACCTTTACCTTAAAACAATCCTCTTGGGCCTCCCTTGAAACCCCCACGTTCACCTCCGTTTATCTCCTTTTGGACTTAAAAGCATCTACTCCCAGTTACTTCCACAACTACAATGATATATAATTATTTGCATCATGTCATATCTACTTGTAGAACAAGCATACTACAATATGATGTTTCTTTTTGTACTTATGTAATGTTGGGAAACAATGAGGAATGTGGCCCCATTGCTTGCAATCTTGCACCATTTCCACTGCATTTGCATTGGGAATGAAGTTTATTGCGCTAGAGATGGATTTGATGCATCGGTAGCAATGTAATTCTCAACCAATCGAGCATTGATTGTTACGATTTTATTCAACATGACACATTGTACACCATATATTCTCATGCCCCTTTCTTACCTTTGCATTCTCCTTCAATTACGATGTAAGCACCACAAATTTTGACTGAACCTATGCCATCCCTGCGTACCTTTCACCATCTTCTGGTGTCGAATCCAAGTGCATTGAAATCTCCAACACTTCAACATTGGTTGTAACCATTTTCTATGTAAGAGGGACCTAAATGTGAGGGAGGAGCCTTACAATAAACCATTCCCTATGCTGGGCATCCTAAATATGAAAGGTAAGTATATCCAAAACAATTTTAAAGCACTTATCATAATCCCATACCGATTCTCCTAGTTGCGTGATCTTCTCCATCTTAGTGGTACATTGAGATTTGGAATTTGGTTTATGAATATCTCATAGAAAACCTATCTTTATCTCTATAATATATTTGTTTTTTCCTATCGGACTAGTCACCTTATACATTATGTGCAATGTCAAATCCCTATCTTCAAGGTAGTTTCTAGCTACGTGATCTTTGTTGCTTGGTTTATGATATGCTTTGTTGACCAAATTGCCTTAGTTGTGAACTAGTGTTGTTCTTAGTTCTATGTTGTCTCTTCTATTTCGATGGAATACCAAGAATCTAAGTGTCAAATTTTATGTCTCCATTTTAGAACTTAGTACTACTACGAGTATATGATGTCTATTTGACTGTGGTGGTCTTTCTTCGAACTCCCTGATTTCAATATTTCTTGAATTGGATATGTTGTAGCTGCTACAACCCCATCCAAAATTTCTTCTACATTCAAATTTTGGAGCCCCCCTTATGATTCTGTCATCTTTCATTTCAAGTCATTAATTTCATGCTCAGTCATATTTTCGAAGTGTTCAAGTCTTCCCTTAGGAAACCTAAGTTTCAAAACTATTTTTCTTTCACATGCTTAGCTCATTTTTCCTTTATAGTGCACTTCTTGAAGATAGTGGAGCTTACTTCTTGGAAATAGGCAGAGCATTGTGAAAGAAAAAGAGCAAGTGGAGGGCAGCCAAATAGTAGAGGATCATAAGTCCACCACCTCTAAAGTCAATCAAGGTTCTAGGAAGCAACATCATCAAGAGAAGCCAAAGAAGAAAAGTGTTTAAGATCATAATCACATATAGTAGTTTATAAAGACAAAGAAGCAGCGATGTGTTCATGGTCAAGCAAAGAAGAACACAAGGTATCCAAATTTATTTTATGGGTATTGTTTTTCTTGCAATCATTTTGGTCATCGTGCTAGAGAATGTAATTTTTTTGCAAGAAAACAAAATTTGTTGGATAACTGTTGTTTCAAGTGTGGAAAATATGGCCACAAAGCTGTAGCTTGCAGATATGACAAGATCAAGCCAACAAAAAGAGAAATCCCACCATTGAAGACAAATAAGGTATGGAGGAGAAAATATGAGTTGCAAATAACTAGCTCTTCAAAGGACATCAAGGAAGAATGTTTTGGTTTGAAGAAGGATATTCTACTCAGGGGGAGTAGATATTTATCTTGTG
Source organism: Pinus tabuliformis (assembly GCA_031772625.1). Taxonomy (NCBI): domain Eukaryota; kingdom Viridiplantae; phylum Streptophyta; class Pinopsida; order Pinales; family Pinaceae; genus Pinus; species Pinus tabuliformis. Next base: position 559,890,325 of record CM062805.1, on the reverse strand, counting down.
CATAATAGGAGATGGCTTCAAGAGAAGCCAAACTTGATAGGTGCATGTGATTAGAAGGAGGAAATTTCAGCCTCATGCATCTATTCATTTCAAGTCCACAAGATCGTTTTGAGGCATAGAAGGAGAGCACATGAGTTCAGGGGGAGTTCTACAAGGTTGATGCATTATATATCATTTTATTCTTTTGACTCATGATTGTTGATAGTTGTAGCCATGTTGTGAGGAGATTATTTTTCTATATTATGCACACTAACATAATTTCATGTAACAAGCAACAATTGTTGATGGAAAGATGACATGCTTAGGGGGAGTTTGATATGGCTTTATGATTTTCATGTATAACACTTATGGCATGAAGGATGTTATGTCTTTTTTTTGGAAAGTTGGTGATAGTTTGCGATAATGATGTTCTCTCATTGAAACCATCACTCTTGTACTTCATTAGAGAGTCATTTTTCACATGAGGAAGGGTCATTGATTCATGCATGTGAATTAGGAAATTGCTGGTCGATTTTTGTGAGTTGATTGAAGAAAATTGTTACATCATTCAATATAGTTGTAGCATGGTTGGGAGTCCATTGCATGTGCATTTATATGAGTTATAGATCTGACATTGCATTATCATGAGACCATGCATCATATTTGCATATCATTTTGGCATGAAGATCTTTCTATGAAGACCATCTCATATATTTGTTGATGATGAGGAATGTGCTTGCTAGTGCACATATGATATTTGGAGTGTGTGGATCAAATTTGTATTGCATATTTCTTACTTTTTTGATGACCATCATATGCATAGAGGTTGTGGTACATAAGCATGGCTGTATGATCACTGTTGTTGATTATTTTTGAGGATTACTTACATATGCTGCTGCTGGCACATATATGTTGTGTTTTATGATAGTTTCCTGATGATTAGAAGCATGTTTCTGCTTGATACTCAGTTGGAGGATATAGTGCTGATTGATCATGGATCAAATCCTTGTGATGTCATTACTTATATTCATTGTTTTGATTGAGTGATCCATGAAATGGATTGTATGTATTGTCATGAGTCAAGATTATCTTGAGAGAGAGCATCATGAGATTTATTTCATCCTTATATTAGCTGGTATATGCTATGTTTTGCAGTCATGTGTGGGCTTTCATAATTATTTTGTAGTCATGTAACATCATGTATCATTGATAGAGTCATATGAGTGATGTTCATGTACATGTGAGGAGTCATATTTCAGTTTTGATGAAGAATTGTCATAGTCTATCATTTTTGTAGCCATGTAGTAGGATTATGAAGCCATGTACTTTCATTGCAATATTTATGAGTCATAGTCCTTGGTTCTTTTGGAGTAGCCTCCTACTTGTCACATGGAGGAAATTATGTGTTGCTGCTCACATTGTATTGCTGATGATGGTCATCATATGCCTTGCTGCTATTGTTGCTAGTTATGATATGTTGTTGCATGGGAGGATGTTGTTTCCATTATCTACACTATGTTATGGATGTAGTGTAGTCTTGCTTTATGATGGTGATCAATTGTTTTGTTGCTACTGCTGATGATTTTGATGTAGAGATGATGCTCATGTTGTCATTGGTTTGGATGAGAGTGAGTTTGATGTAGTTGGTGTTGCTGAGATGAGTGATGTTGTTGTTATTGCTGCTTATGATGTGTTGCTGCTCACATTAGATGTTGTTGATGGTTATGTTATGCTGCTACTAATAAGGTATTTGTTGTTTTTGTTCATGTTGTTGTTGAGTTGTATTTTGTTGCTTATGGTTGAGAGTGGTGATCATGGAGTTGTTGATTATTTTTGCTGCTATTGTTTATGATATGTTGCTGCTGCCAAGATCCACAATTTATTGCTGCTATTTGGGCCTTGAGATTGTTGTTGCTACTTCAGGAGAGAGAGAGAGAGCCATTACTGCTATTGTTTGATGTCATGCTTCCATGAGGAGTGTTGTTGTCTGTTGATGCATTATGATATGATCTTGCTGATGTATATGATGTGCTGCTATGTTTGATGGTCATGGTCTGCTGCTACCCACACTATGTGGATGATTATGGTTGTTGCTACTTGTTGAGACATTGATGTTGTGATGAGTTTTTTGGTTGGAATTGATGTCAACTTAATAGCATGGTGTTGGAGGATACATGACCTGGATTTATGCAGGAACGCAACAAATTATAGAGATAACCCTAAATATAGAGATGCAGCTGAATAATACTTCATTTCATTAATGTAAAATCCTGAAATATGCTTACAAACAAAAATGGAACTAAACTAGCTTGGGAAATGGTAGCTTATCTTTGAGAAGAGATGTGGTGGTTACATGCCTCTGAACTACTTTATGATGAGGCTCAAGGGCCTTTTTAGTACTGAACAATAAGAGCAAACCCTAAACAACCAAAACCATGACCCGAGGAGATGTAACACCAAGAGTTTATGGGCCTCGTTAGGGTTAGTTGGACAACCAAATTCCCAGGGTTGTGACTTGGTCATATTATCTCTGTTTAACGCGTGTGAAACCCTGTTGGAAATATCTCTCTGAGGACTACAATGAAAAAGATGATTTTATCAGAAAATCGTTGGCAGTGGATTGTGAAAAAAATTTCGTTTAGGGCCTCAAAACGGCTCTAAAAGTTTAGGACCCGAAAAACTGCTAAAAATAGTAAACTGTGCTACAATTAAGGAAAATGAAAAACTGAAAAAGACAGTTGTGGGGGTCCAAGTGGGATAGGTGGGTGGCCACCAACATCCACCTGGATCAATGCATTAGTGTTGGTTGGCATTGAGGTCAACCTAGTTGTATGTGATTATGCACATGTCAGTTAGATGGTACTTGGATTGTGCATTGGTTGCAGTTGTTAGTGCAAGTTGTTGGCTTGTGTGCATGGATGCCTTGATAGGATATGGATTTGCTACACCTAGTTGACAATATTGTAGACTATCAAGTCATGTCTATGATACTAGGTGTGTGTATGGATGTTTTTTAGCTTGTATGATTAGTTGCATGGTATATCATTGAGGTTCCATATGTTAGAGTAGCTGTGGTGAAGTTTGATGGCTTGAGAGTTAGTGCAGTTGATGGATGACATCCAAGTCAACCTAGTTTGACTTGTGATGATGATGGAGTTGCTAAACTTGGATTGATAGAATGTTGTAGAGCCTATAGTGGTTTCCTAAGGTCTATCTGATGTTGATCAAGCTATGAAAGAAGTTTGGTCAAGTTTTGAGATGAGCTGGCTGATGTTTGACCATCCTTAGCCATAGTCGCATGCATGATGGGTCAAGGGAGTGGTTATGGCTTCCAGTCAAAATTAATTAGTGATGTAAGTGCGATTAAGGCTTTTCACTATAATTTCTCCACATTCCTCGTACTCATCAAGTGTTTAATTGTTTTTTCTGACATGTCTTGTTTGAGACTCTTCATGTAAAGGTCGAAAAAAGGTAATTATGCTTCTAGATGATGGTTAAAAGAGAATATTCATTAGTAAATGAAGTTAGTGGATTGATTGAGTCAAGAAGTGAACCAAATCAATTTCAACATATGAACAGAGCTCCACTATAGGATTGGAATTAATTGATTTAATCATCTTCAAAAACTACAAATATGTGGAGAAAGGTTGCTCATTTGGTTGGTTCTCTTGAGTGAGAAATGTGTTATAGTGTTTTGGAGAGCCATTGGTGAGGAGTGTGATTTGGTTGAAGTAGAATGTGCATGGAGGTATAGCTGTAGTAGAGATAGAAGTATGCAAGGCTAAAGACTATGTTTATGTGACAGAGCTACAATGGTTTTGCTAATGCATTTGTGATTGCAGGGGAATAATTATTGTTTGAGTTCATATGATTGTGATAGATTGGTTGCAGTAGTGTCACATGTTTTTCATATGGCTATTATGTATTGCATTGTTGAGTTTTTACATCTAGTTTGTTTGCAGAAAATGTATTGAGGCTATGTGAATTGAGAATGGTGTATGAATGTGAGAGAGGAGTATGGTTTGAGATTGATTCAATGATTGATATTTTGAGCTATGATGATATTTTTGTTGTGATGTTCATGTTAAGCAACTTAATGTTGATCTAGGTTGTCATTTATGTCAATATGGCAATATCCTGGAATACTATATTATGATGTGAAGCCAAGGAGAAACAGAGCAGATCAGACCAAGGAGAAGCAGAGCAGATCAATGAATTAAAAAGAGCAAGAAGCCAAGGAGGAAAGCCATCAGGGAAGCCATTGGAAATTAAGAACAAGAGCTATTGGAGCAAGAGAAGCCATAAGAAAACCAACTCAAGAGTAAGAGTTGAAGAAAACAGTGGAGGAGTGTTGTGGCAGAGGAGCACTACAGATTCTATTGCATTTCATTTTTTTATTTACCTATCGCATATGCCCAAGAGAAAAAGCCAAAAAGGAAGAACATCAGAGTATTAAACCATGGAAACCCTTTAAAATGCATGTAATAAAACCTTTTTAACAAAAGAACACAACACATCAGAGTTAATATATTGGCGACTTTATCAATGACTTTACTATGTGTCACATTAAAATCTGCGATTGCAATTTGAGCTACGGACCCGACTGCTCCAATATAACACGCCATAATGTAAAATTGCATCAGCCTTGTCAGAAGTCATATCACCAGTATTAAAGGAATGTCACACTAAAACTGTGATTGCGATAATACATGCAGACTTGGACAGTTTATAGTAACAACCCCAATATAACATCACATCCGCCATATCACAAGTCTTATAGGGTTGTCACGGTAAAACCTCCGATCGCGATATTATTATGCTGCACCATTATAACATGATTTAATATCATATCACATCCACTCCATCGGTAGTAGAGGCATCAACTGTTGGGTAAAATTAATTGCTCAATAAATAAATAAAACAATTAATCACCTAGACATTAATTATCAACTCGAGGAGCGTCTTTTTATTTCAAGGTAATCAGAAAAATATATGCATAAAAAATACCAATAGCTAACACTGGTTCTATATGATTGTGTTCTATATTATCAAGCTCATTCAACAATAAATAAAATGTAAGACTTGAATAATAAAATTAAAATTAAAACGAAGAAAGTAAATGACAGGAAAAACAATTATGCTATCACACAACTTGAATCATTGCTAAATTGAACCACACATTGCTGAAATGAAAATTTAATATATTTCACCCAACATAATTCAAATGCTAATCCAGAGCAGTAAATTAAATGAAATCTAGAAATTGCAGGAAACAACAAATCTAGAAAATGCAGCAGCCAACAAATTACTTTGAATAAAAGGAAATTTACTTTAAAGAACAATGATTGAAATTCAAAGAAACAAGCACATAATTAAAATAATTTAGATGCTCAAGGCAACACCTCACCCAAGGTAGTGGGCCCAACTGCCCAAGACTCAATTCTGCCTTGAGAAGTAACTCAGATCAGATTACAGATAACAGATGTAGAACTCAATGGATAACTTCCTTGATTAAAACATATGAGAGAAATAATTACATAAAATTGAATTTCTTAGCTTTGCCTCCAATTCAACAATTGTTCATATCCCATCTCTCATCCCTTATCTTATCTCCTACATCCTATCTAATAATTGTCCATCTCCTATCTCCTAATTACCCCCCCTCTCTTTGATCTCTGTTTTCATTTAAATACATAGAGAGCAAAGGGAAGTTACAACAAAGTTGACTGCAAAATGATTACCATTACAATTTTGGATTGATTACATAAACTCAATAAACAAGATGAGACCTGAAAGGTATTCCCATCATGATTCAGTTGGAACAAGTCGAATCTGGTATTGCAATTGAGAGAATTTGGAAAACGGCTGGAACAACAAATATGAGAAATTACCTTCAGAGAACCTTACATTTCTCTCAGATCAAGTCGAATTTTGGAAAACTACTCACAAAATAACTGTTTTGTTCTATTCTGCACAAAACCCATGGCTCGTATTTTCTAGATTCATTTTCATTTGCCTGAAACGTCCAACGCAAAAATGTCACTTCTTATCCCAACGAATTTCTGAGTTGGAATATTTGAATGAGCTGAAAATCAAATTTGCAATCTAGAAAAGATATTAGAGGCTAAAATCGTGAGTGATGTTATAAAAAATTCATTAATAAACCATCATTGGGAAAATAATGCATAATAATCTTTAATATATTAAAAATAAAGGAGAAAAAATTGTAGAAATTTTGAATAATTTAACACATATTCAATGGAGATTATCCTGATCATGTACTATTGTGGAATACACACACAACACATAAGCTCCTCTACATTGATCATCAATTTAGCAGCATCAATAACAATAAAACATCAAGAGCATTCACACATTAACACAGTATGTAACCCAGGGAAAGCATCTCGCTAAAAACCCCAACTATCTGTATATTAATGATTGAGACCATGTAACATTACAAAGTACAATGCTTATCACAAGAAATCCAGTACCAGCTCCACCTGTTACACACAATACAGCTAAGATCTGATCTCCAAATCTATTCCACTGCTTGCTTGCCTCCACTGCTCAATACCTGCTCAAGAATGAATGAGAATGGTTTACCAAACTCGTATTTCACCTCCAAAGAATCACTCACACTGTGTTAGACGTGAGCATAGGCTATAATACTGGGAAAATACATGAGCAAACTCATTGGCATACTCAATCCCTTGATTGTGCAAGATCTGATGCACAACTATAGTCACAACTGATGGCAATATGATTCTTTAACACCTGTCCCTGCTGAATTGAACATGCACTGACATGCAACTGAGTTAACTGATGTATTCTATAGTTGTATTATGAGTTAATAATTAGTTTAACAACTCATCATTAGTCTATTTGCAGTTAGACTAACTACAACTAGTTTAACCAAGTCAAACTGAACACAACTCCATCAACTCCACAATCAACTCCACCAAACTCAACTGATTGAGTTCTAACTGAAGTCATGCATGCAACAACTCAACTGACTCATAAGAAAAGCATACTTCCTTCTGACAACTGCATGGGCCACATCTGTAGCTCAAACTGAAGTGCTCCAAGAGAATAAGATCAAGTTTATAGTCCAAATATTATTATGAGACAATAATATTTGACTTTTCTATTTTGGACAGCCAGACTAAAAATAGACTTTGATCACTCCTGCTGTGATCACTCCTGCTGTGGTCACTCCTACTGTGATCACTCTTGCTGTGGTCACTCCTGCTATGATCATCCCTGCTGTGGTCACTCCTGCTGTGATCATCCATGCTGGGATCCAAAAATAGAACTTGCGCCATAATTTGCTAGCAGGCCCACTTAGTGAAGGCGACTCTTTTCACTAAGCTCCATCATCTTGTTGCAATCTCAACACTCCCTCTCGACAAGATATGGATTATTAGCAACCCCTATCCTGCCTCGGTGATACTCGAATTTGCTCCTGGTGAGAGCCTTCGTCAGAATATCAGCATCCTGATCCTCCGTTGGAATGTATGAAAGCAACATGATCCTCCGCTGCACACAATCTCTGATATGATGGTACCTGATGTCAATATGCTTAGATCTATTATGAAATACAGGATTAGCCGAGATTTTAATGCAACTCTGGTTATCACAGTAAATCACAGTAGGATCCAAATGAGAACCGAACAAACCAACCAGGATCTTCCTCATCCATATAGCCTCGCATGCAGCCAAACTTGCTGCCATATACTTGGCCTCCGCTGAACTGAGTGCCACGGATCTCTGCTTCTTGCTGTACCAAGAAACTGCTATCGATCCAATACTGAAGACCCCTCCTGATGTGCTCTTTCTGTCCGTTGGGCTCCCTGCCCAATCTACATCCGTGAAGCCACATAGCTTCACCTCATACTCTTGTCTATACCACAAACCATATCCCGATGTGCCTCTCAAGTAGCACAATACATGCTTGCCGGCCTTCCAGAAGAGCTTGGTAGGCTTAACCATAGCTTGTGAAAGCTGGTTAACTGCATAGCATATATCAGGTCGTGTATTGACCAAATACATCAGTGACCCCACCAACTGTCGATAAACAGTGGCATCCACTTCTTCTCCCGAAGTGGCATCCTCCTTCCTCCAACCTCCAGGAAGAGGAGTATCAACAGGCTTGCAGCCATGCATGTTGAACTTCTCCAGTATCTCCCGAGCATATTTTCCCTGAGAAACAAACAGTCCACCACTGCGCTGCCATATTTCTAATCCTAGGAAATAGTGAAGGAGGCCCAAATCCTTCATCTCAAACTCTGTAGCAAGATCCTCCTTGCATGACAGTATCAACAGCACATCACCCGTTAGAATCAAATCATCAACATACAGTACAATGATAAACAACTTACCCTCCACCAAAATCTGGTATAGGTTCGGATTCGCCTCGCTCTTGGAGAATCCAGGTCCTGTGAAATAACTATCTATCATGTGTACCAAGCACGTGGTGCTTGCTTCAACCCATACAATGCTCTCTTGAGCCTGCACACATGTGACTCGCTGCTGAAGACCTCAAAGCCTTCGGGCTGCTCAATGTACACCTCCTCCTCAATAACTCCATTGAGGAACACAGTCTTCACATCCATCTGATGAATGTGCCATCCCATCTGCGCTAAGAGAGCAAGAATCGTCCGTATGGAAGAATACCTTGCGACAGGTGCAAAGGTCTCCTCATAATCGATCCCCTCTATTTGTGAAAAGCCTCGGGAAACAAATCTTGCCTTGTACTTCTCTACACTCCTGTCAGCTGCTTGCTTAACTTTGTAGATCCATCTCAAACCCACCACTGATTTCCCTTCCGGTCTAGGAACAATCTCCCATGCACTGTTTCTGACAATAGAATCATACTCTTCCACCATGGCGTCTACCCTTGCGAGATCCTCCACAACTTCCTCGAAAGAGGATGGCTCAGTCACAACACACTTGCTCATAAGAGCCATGTATCCAGTGTACCGATCAGGTGACTGTCTCTACCTGCGTTGGGCTGTAGGTGGTCCTACAACTTTCTTTGCATCTTGAGCCAGTCGCTCAGCTTCTGTCAAGCGCTTTTTCCCTCTAATGGTTGGCGCTGCATGAGTGGTATCTTCCACTCCATGAACCTCGTCCCGTGGCTGATCCACATCCTGAAGCTCATCCTTAGGAACTAATAGCTCCTCATCTGCATGCAAGTATAGCTCCCTCTCAAGCGAACACTTCATGGCTTTCTCCTCCTGAAATTTTATATCCCGTCGCATGAAAGTTTTACCACTGTCTGGCAAATACACACGATAGTTGTGGGGCATATCAGGGTACCCCACAAATATCCCAACCTCTGCGGTCGGCTCCAACTTCTTCCTGGCATCCTTCATCACATGCATGTAAACATTAGCACCAAAAATCCTCAAATGAGAAAGATCAGGCTTCTTACCAGAATAAGCCTCCTCGGGTGTACTCATTCCAAGTATCCTATGAGGACAACGGTTCTGCACATAAACTACTATATTTCATGCTTCCGCCCACAAGTGAAGGCGTAGGCCTTGATCATGCAACATTGCATGTGCAACACCCACAATTGTTCTATTCTTCCGCTCAACTACTCCGTTCTGCTGTGGGTTATGGGGAGCTATGAGCTCTCTACGAATCCCTTCTACCTTGCAGAAATCCTTGAACTCGTCCGAGATGTATTCACCACCATTATCGCTCCTAAGAGCCTTCACCTTCTTCCCCGACTCCTTCTCGACCAGTGCTTTGAATTCACAGAACTTTGAATATGTCTCACTCTTCTTCTGCATGAAGAATATCAAGCACTTACGAGAGAAATCATCAACAAAAATCACATAATACCTGTGTTTTGCTATCGAAGCAACTGAGAAAGGTCCACACACGTCTGTGTGAATTCTCTCAAGGATCGTCGTGGCGCGACTATCCTTCTCGTGAAAGGTGGCTTTCACAAACTTCCCCAAAGTACACCCCTTGTACTGATTTGACTGCGCAAGTGTGCCTTTAGGAAACCCTGTAGTGATCTGCTGCAGTATCTTCAAGGTTCCATTGTGAAGGTGACCCAATCTCCTGTGCCACAACTTGCCATCATCCCGGCTCACCAATCCTTCTGCCTTGCTTGCCATTGTTGTGCATCCATCTACATGCAACTGATAGAGGTTCCTCACTCGAACCCCTATCTTCCGGGTCTCACCAGTTGTCTTGCTGCGCAGGAAGGCCTTTCCCTCGCTGAAAACAACATCATACCCCTTGTCTTCTAACATCGCCACTGAGATAAGATTCTTCTTCAATCCTGGAACATGCATGACTTCCTTCAATACGAAGGGTTTACCAGACTCCCTCTCAAAGGAAATGGTACTGATACCGGTCGCACTGTATCTACCATCATCGCCCATCTCGATGTGCACTCCAAGATCTTTGTCCTCCAGATCAGAGAAAAAATCTCTATCTCCCGTCATGTGAAAAGATGCACCACTGTCCAAGAACCACACCGATCCCATCACACTTGAAACCAAGCATGCGATCAATGAAAAATCAAGCTCAAACTGTGAGGCTAGAGCCTCTCCTGCTGAAGATCCAGCAGCCTGCTTGTTCTTCTTCTTCTGCGGACAATTAGTGGCATAGTGTCCGTGCTGGTGACAGTGAAAACACTTCACCTTGGACATGTCCTGCTTCTTGCCTTTCGCACCGGAATGAGAAGCTTTCTTGTTCTTCCCCTTCTTTGCTTTGGTAGCCAAAGTGCAATTCTCTTCATTAGATACCTTTGATGAAGATCCATTCTCACCTTTATTGTTTCTGAGTTTATCCTTGAGCGCCAGGTCGCTCTTGCTTTGGAATAACATTTGCAATCCGTTGAAAGACATTTCAACAACACTGCTGCAAATTCAATTTCCACTAGCTCCAAACTCAACCGCTTCCAATCTAAATTCGTGAGAACACAATATTTCTCGTACAGAGATTGACTATATGGGCATTCACCGGATATCTCACCTTCCAAAGGAAGGATGAATCCAGAGGCTACCTGGCCCGATTACAGACTCTGCCTGAAGAAATAGAATGTAAACACTTCCTGAATAGTAGATCTGATGATCAACAACTCCGATACCATGTAGAAATTTTTCTACAAATCAACTAGCTCTGATACCATGTAGAAATTTTGAATAATTTAACACATATCCAATGGAGATTATCCTGATCATGTACTATTGCGGAATAAATACACAATACATAAGCTCCTCTATGTTGATCATCAATTTAGCAGCATCAATAACAATAAAACATCAAGAGCATTCACACATTAACACAGTATGTAACCCGGGGAAAGCATCTCGCTAAAAACCCCAACTATCTGTATATTAATGATTGAGACCATGTAACATTACAAAGTACAATGCTTATCACAAGCAATCCAGTACCAACTCCACCTGTTACACACAATACAGCTAAGATCTGATCTCCAAATCTATTCCATTGCTTGCCTGCCTACACTGCTCAATACCTGCTCAAGAATGAATGAGAATGGTTTACCAAACTTGTATTTCACCTCCAAAGAATCACTCACACTGTGTTAGACGTGATAAGAGGCTATAATACTGGGAAAATACATGAGCAAACTCATTGGCATACTCAATCCCTTGATTGTGCAAGATCTGATGCACAACTATAGTCACAACTGATAGCAATCTGATTCTCTAACACCTGTCCCTGCTGAACTGAACATGCACTGACATGCAACTGAGTTAACTGATGTATTCTATAGTTGTATTATGAGTTAATAATTAGTTTAACAACTCATCATTAGTCTATTTTCAGTTAGACTAACTACAACTAGTTTAACCAAGTCAAACTGAACACAACTCCATCAACTCCACAATCAACTCCACCAAACTCAACTGATTGAGTTCTAACTGAAGTCATGCATGTAACAACTCAACTGACTCATAAGAAAAGCATACTTCCTTCTGAAAACTGCATGGGCCACATCTGTAGCTCAAACTGAAGTGCTCCAAGAGAATAAGATCAAGTTTATAGTCCAAATATTATTATGAGACAATAATATTTGACTTTTCTATTTTGGACAACCAGTCTAAAAATAGACTTTGATCACTCCTACTGTGATCACTCCTGCTGTGGTCACTCCTACTGTGATCACTCCTGCTGTGGTCACTCCTGCTGTGATCATCCCTGCTGTGGTCACTCCTGCTGTGATCATCCCTGCTGTGGTCACTCCTGCTGTGATCATCCCTGCTGGGATCCAAAAATAGAACTTGCGCCATAATTTGCCTGCGGGCCCACTTAGTGAAGGCGACTCTTTTCACTAAGCTCCATCATCTTGTTGCAATCTCAACAAAAATAGTAATTATCCATAAGAGCATAAATAATTATAAAATGGAATTATATGATAACTTATGATAAATGATGTGATAAAGAATGGTAGAAATGGATGAAATAGACATTAAAAAGTGATAATAATAATGACAAATTAGTGGCCCATCATACCCCCAAACTGAATATGCTGCATGTCCTGATGCAACTCAAAGCCTTTGTATTAACCAAGCTATAATACAAAAATGTTCATCCCAACTCATGAAATTGATGGAACAAATGACTTCTTCCTCAAATAACGAATATTCAATTTTAGCAATGTTGATGAAGGCGTAACAATTTTCACGTTGACTTTCAACTATATGTATATGAAGTTGCAACAAAATATGATATATAAGTAACAACAAACTTCATTAACCATTTTCTCAAAAACTACAAACCAGATTTTGCTAAAATTTTACAAGAAAATTTCTACTGTATTAATGCTTCTCTAATTCAAAAATCAGATCGTTTTGATGCACAGATCATGAAATATAAACAAATTGGTTGTAGGTGGCAGGGAATGATTTATGAAATTTTACAAACTAATTTAACTTGAAATTTTCTGGGTTTGTGTATTTTAATGATACCTCTTTGCTGTCCAAAAATCACAAGAATTCAGTTCATAGTTTTAAAGATATATGCAAATAAATTTCCACACTATATAAAAATGAAATTGTATGCCTTAAATGAGGAAGAAAGTAGAAAACATCCATCACGTGTAGGAATTCCTCCCCAAGTTGGAGAATTAGCATGCCCTCATGCAATACTAGAAAACAAATTGAGGTGGTTGCTACAATCATTGTTGAAATCTATGCTTGGTGTAAAACAACATGGAATAAGGGAGGTTTTGAGAATGAATAAGGAGATCGATGGATGATGGCATGGTCATAATAAATAAATGAATGAAAGTAACACTCCCCCAAATTGAAAGATTCTATATCTGAAAAATGGGAAGTGGTAAAGATGTGGAATGAATGATGATAAATAATGCTCAATGGATTTTCATGAAATTCTCCTAAATTTTTAATAAATCAGAAAATTATGCTATTTTACCTCAAGTTTTACCTCCGAAAAAAATGTGGAATGACATGTACAAACATGAATTTGTTGAAGCTGATGTAGGTTGAGCTGATGCTGAAAGTGATGCAAATGGTGGAAGCCATGCAAACACATTTTGTCTGAACAATTGTTTGCATTCGCGAGTTACTTGAGCCACTTTTGTTAGTTGCAATAGTGTGGGTTCGTTGTGAATAGATTTGCCCCCCATACTTGCTGTTCTCCTATAAACAGTTCACTACTTTGCATGCAATTTTCTTGAATCCACAATTTTAGTTTTGAACAACAACATATAAGCCGCATGCAAAGATTTCAATCAGAAAAACTTTTGTATAAATGCAATAATAATATTTTGTCAAATCAACAAGTTATGACGGAGTTCGGTAATTATTACGCATGCTATCCCATAATGCATACCTTTCGCCCTCCAATTAGAAAAGGGTGTCCATGATCATAAAGCATAGGAAAAAGGGAAAGAACGTTGGGGATTCATAAATGCAGCAGGACAATAGTTAGAGTGGCGTAAATACGGCAAAAAAAAGGCCAAAGTAGTACAAATTGTGAAGATGGGAAATGACCGAAAAAGTGTAAAACAAAGAATTGATCATTATGAGAAGAGATGTTTTCTTAAGTGGAAAAATATGACAAAATCATGACATGCGATAGATGATAATGACTGCTGGTATCAATTGATCAGACAGTATTGATATAATTCATATAAAAGTATATTTTACTATTCATATTGGTTAATATAGTTATAAACACTATTCAAATGGTAAATTCACATTTAGAAATGAATCAATAGGAAATAATGGGATAAAAAATAATTGACAATGTAACGTAGAACTTCAATAACATAAGCAGGGCCACTGTTGCCAGAAGGCATTCATAGCCTTGATAGGGTTACTTTTTCACCAAAAAATGAGCTAGAATCTTCTATTTAGTATTTAGATGGTTGTTTATTGCTATAAAGTCACTATGCTGGCATGGTAACCAGATAATCATAGTGCCATTCACTAGGATATCATAAATTGATCAGGCTGGCTCGTGATGAGACCTCTGGTCCTTTTGATAGTTTTGACTATCTAGAAGGCTATTACCCTGGTGTGGTGGCCATAACGGAATGTCACTTGTTACATCCTTATGATCATGGTAGGCTGGCTTGCAATGAGACCCCCTATCCTCTTTAAGAAGATTTGTATTGTATTCCATATTTTTATTGTAAAGGGAGGGATGTTCATTTACTCAAGAGTTAGGAATGGTGTGAGAAGTAAAAAATGCCAATGAAAGTTATGCTTTTATCCCTATATCATCAAACCAAAGGGAATTATCAATTGAAAGTGTGAAAGATAAACCAACATGACATTAACATAGTGAATCATTTTATGATATGTCCAAAGAGAAGATATTCAGCCAGTGATTATATAGATAAACCAGGTTAGTTTTAGAATAAAATTAATCGTCAAAGGTTTTGCAAGTCATAATGGTATTAATATTACTATTTTTCCTTTATCTTGGGTACAAATTCCCAATCCAAAAAGATGGTTTTGATAGGAAAGCATGGGAGAGAAAAATGACTACTTGATTAAAATTGAATGAAAATTGTGCGGTTATTGGAACAACAATTATTGATCACAAGAAAAAGAAATCATAGCTGTTCGTTCTACCTAACAACAGCTGTTCAATTTATTGAACAACAATTATAAATACACAAAGAAATCAGGGCTGTTCGTTCTACCGAACATCAGTTGTTCAATTGACTGAACAAAAACTATTCAATTGATTGAACACCAATTATTGATACACCAAAAAGAAATTGGAGCTGTTCATTCTACTGAACAATAGCTGTTCAATTGACTGAACACCAGTTGTTCAATTGACTAAACAAAAACTATTCAATTGATTGAACAATAATTATTGATCACAAGAAAAAGGAATCACAACTGTTCGTTCTATCGAACAACAATTGTTCAATGAACAACAACTATCCAATTAATAATTATAAATATGCCAAAAAGAAATCAGGGCTGTTCGTTCTACCGAACAACAACTGTTCAATTGACTGAACAACAACTGTTCAATTGACTGAACAACAGTTGTTCAATTGATTGAACAACAATTATTGACACACCAAAAAGAAACCATAGATATTTGTTTTACATAAAAACAACTGTTCAATTGACTGAACAACAACTGTTCAATTGATTGAACCAAAATTATTAACACACCAAAAAGAAATCAGATTTGTTCATCTACCGAACATTAGCTGTTCAATTGACTGAACAATAGTTGGTCAATTGATTGAACAACAATTATTGATCACAAGAAAAAGAAATCATAGCTGTTCGTTCTGTTGAAAAACAACTGTTCAATTGATAATTATAAATACGCCAAAAATAAATTAGGGTTGTTCATTGTACTGAACAGAAGCTGTTCAATTGATTGAACAACAATTATTGACACACCAAAAAGAAACCAGAGCTGTTCGTTCTACCGAACCGCAGCTGTTCAATTGACTGAACAACAACTATTCAATTGATTGAACAACAATTATGAACACATTAAAAAGAAATTAGAGCTGTTTATTCTACTGAACAACAACTGTTCAATTGACTCTGTTATCACTCCAAAATTTCTTTAGAAGTTGTTAGAGAAAGAAATGATAGAGGTAACCACAAACCTACTTTGGAGATTAGGATCTAGCCTTCCTAATGCTCAGAGATGCCTCTCTCTTTATGATTTAACTTTGTTTTAGTTAATTGATTTTAGTCTAGTTATGATTGTACTTGGGTTTTGACTTGGATTTGGTGGTGGCATCACTTACTTAGATGGGGTGTCTTTTACCATTGGGCTATGGGGTCAAATGTCAAGTAAACAGGATTGGATCAAGTTCTAAAAATAGTGTCTATAGGGCAAGATAGTTAAGTTATTTCAGATCTCAAGGGCTTGATGGTGAAGTGGTTTTCAATCAGATCCAGGGAGCAATTAAGAGTTCCTTAGGCTGGATTATGAAGAAAGTGAAAGAGGTCAATCGGGATGGGAGAGAAATTAAAAATTCTGAAATCCAGATATCAGAGAAAAACATAGAAATGATCAATTGTTCAAAACAGAGTGTACTTAAACAAATTTTGAGATAAATTTCCAGTTAATTCATTCAACTTTAGATAACATTTAAGTTTGTGAAATACATGAGAAAATAACAAAATCTAACAAAGAAAATACTTCATTGCAATATCTCAACACATGAATCCTGTAATGCAATCTCTTTATTACTTGCTCCAGTCTGTTGACTTGAAAAATTGGTACAATAACCCTTAGGTTTATGATCAAAATAACTCTACAAATGTATAGCAATCCACCCTCAATACTTCAAATTATGAAGTATTTATACAAAAATAATTTACAAAATATCCCAAACTGTCTTGGGAATTAATCTAGGAGAAAGAAATATCTTCATGCAAGAAGATAGAGACAGAGATTGAATTGCTGTTTGCTGTCCCTGTTTATTAGGTTGTGCTGTCTTTAATCTTTGATATTTTTCCTTTTAATCTTTGCTTTGCTGTTTGGTCTTCACACTGGATGCTTTACTCACTTTGACCTTTCAACTGATACACTTTCACCTGATACACTTTCATCTGTCTGGCGTGTCATTATCCTTTTACTGTGCTTTTCAATCTTACTATACATTTTTACATTTTGACTGTTTATTTATAAAATAAGTCATTTAATTTCTCCCATGTTTCAACACCTGGTAATTGGATATTTATCATCTTCCTGTAAATCTCATCTTCCTCCGTGTACTTGATGAAAGTAGGCTTATTCACAAAAAGGTGTTTCACCTCATGCTAGAGGTAAAACAAATTCTAAAAAGTTTGGTTTAGGACCTTGCCAGTTGGCATCCCCTTCATGGATGAAGTGTTCACTTGATGTCTGGCCACTTCTCTTATCTTTCTGTTGCAGTCCTCCTGTGGCATTAAATTATTGTTTATTACCAAGGGATTTGGTAAACCCTTTTGCCTCAAAACTTCGAATTTAACTATGAACTTATCTATATAGCCAGTTGCATGGTTTGGAACTTATCTTCAAGGTTTAGCATTAAATACCTCTTGGTGAGGACCCTTTTTACTTCTAGTATTGTACCTATTCTGTTAGGTATCTCTAATTCTTGCAATTCATACTTATTTTTGGAGTTGAGGAAGTGAATGATCCTTGTAGCTTCCACTAGCATGTCTCTCAATTCTGGTTTTACTCTTTATATGGATTCTGTAGCCTCCTTTACTAAGTCAATCTGTTAAAAAATCACTTGGATGGATGGCCAAATATCATTGAAAGAGTCAATGATATTGGCCCACAATTGTTCCTTAGCTTGTCCAAGGGGTTCCTTCAAATTTAATTCCTTCTCCAAGTTGTTTATTCTTTCGTCCATTCTGGTGGATTTCTGCACTTCTTCCTTGTGCATAATCTTGGCAAGCTTGTAGTCAGTATATAGACTAGTCACCTTTTCCTTGATCTTTTTCATTTCAGTGGTCTGAATGGACATGTCTTCCATTGCTTTGACCAACTTACTTGCCTCATCACCTATTGACGTTGTTGCTATTGACCCTGTTGCTGATGTAGACACTGTAGAAGTTGGTAGTGCTGTAGCCATAGGAGTTGTAGGAGCTAATGATGTTGCCAAAGTGGAAGGTACTCTAGTAGTAACTGTTGGGATAACAATGGCAGGGGAAGTATCAAGACTAAATTGTTTTAATTGTATCAAGCTGTCTATCTCCTTTTCCATTTCCCTCAACTGATCATTCAATTGTAGCACTAGGTCCATGATCTCCTCATGATTTGTTTGGCTATCTAGGACCTCTTTTGTCTGTGGGTGTTCTGAATGGGGCAACTTTAGTTTTTTTTTTTAGAGTTGTAGTGTCCTCATTCTTCTTCTTGATCAACTTTTCAGTAGCTTTGATGTCATTTAGATCATGGCCCAACTCAATTACCAAGTCCTCCAATGACTTGATCTTGTTGTCTTTGGCCTGTGAGGAGGCCTTTTCTAGTTTATATTGGGCTGTAATGTTATCCATGGAGCTTTGTAGCTTATGTGCAACCATGGCCTTCCCTATCAAGGTGGAGTAGATCATCTCTCCAGCCTATTTTTGAAATTCTATGTGGTCAATGGGATGAACATCCCTGGCCAACACCTCAAAGTCGGTTTTTCTGTAATCAGTTGATGTCTTTGGCTGCTGGACAATTGGCTGCATGAAGGACACCTGCATCTTTCCTGCTTTGATGTAAAAAGATGACATCAACCTTCTCTAATTAGTTGGTGTAAGCTTGATTTATTGGGCATATGTTTCTGACTTCAACTTCTCGTTTCTTGAGAGAAATCCTTCCAGAAGAGCGAAAGGGAGAAACTATGGCAGTGTAGGGTTTTTGTCAGACCCTACAATGACAGACCTGCTCAGACCACGGTGCCCCTGCAACAACTCATCGACAACATTGTCAATAGAATACGTCAACGAATAGAGTACTCGTCATGGATAACCTCTAGGGGGAGGACACGGTGCCTCCCCCCAATGATCAAGGAGAACCTCAGATGCACACGAGAAATTATGGGAAGAAGCCATAGGATGAAGTAGAAATGACTCACAATGTACAGACAGATAACACAGGAAGGGATGAAGTTCCAAAAGAAACCTTGGCAACCTAAAAACTTGTTGCAGCAGAAAGGCCAAAGATTGAACTACCAAGTCAAAGAATCAACACCCAAATCCAGTACATGAAGGATCATGCTTTAATAGGGAAATTTATTGGCTTTTGGCCCATAGAGAAAGCCTTGCACGGTTGGATTGCAGCCAAATGGAAACCAAAAGGGCACATCACCTTGCAGCTAGGACCAAAGGGCTTTTTCACGGTAGTCTTCAACTATATAGAGGACCGAAATAGGGTCATCGATGGAGGACCCTACTTCTTCAATGCAGCTGGTCTTTACCTGAGAGACTGGATTGAGAGATTCAACCCAGACAAAGAAGATCTAAGCTGGGCACCAGTCTGGATCCGTCTTTATTCCCTTCCTCTGGAATATTGGGATGAAGATTCACTGAAAGATATTGGAAATGGACTGGGGGAGTTCATTAAAATTGCGGAGGAGACAAAACTCAGAAGATATACTTCCTACGCCCGCATTTGTGTCTATATGCATCTAAGCAAAGCTCTTTCGGATGTGGTAAGTTTATATCATGATGATTTTGAGTGGATTTAGTCAATAGATTATGAACATGTTCCATTCAGATGCAGAAAATGTCATGCCCTTGGCCATCTCTTTCGTGATTTCCCATTAAATATGAAGCCCCCAACTTATACCTCCTCAGAAAAACCTGATTCTGAAGGTTTCACCAAGGTAAACAATCGTAAAAAGAACCACAAAAAACCTGCATCAAACCCTAAAAAGCCTTCCGCCAACACCTCAATGCCATCCACCAGTAATAGCTTTGATATCTTAGCTCATCCTGACCCAACAGCCACTGAATCCCCCTTACCCTCCGAGGAGCCTCTCAAGGCAACCTCTAAGCTCAACCCCACAGGCTCAGGGAAAACTCTAAAGCCCTCGCAATCCATAGATCTAACCACCTCCATGCCCAGTCGGATACCGATCTAGAAACCTCATGGCATGGATATAGACATTTTGCAGCAAGAGACCACCATTGCTACAGACTTCGCGATGGAAAGCAGTGAGGCCAAGCATATGGAGGAAGAGCCTGAAAGTATAGACATAGGAGATCTGGACATATTGGGACTAGAACAAGCTTGCAGGAAAAAATAATTTGACAAGATCCCAGAAAGACAACTGGAAAGCTTGGAAGTCATCCTTTCTAGAGCACATCAACAAAGATCTCTAGGTATTCAACCCGGAAGTCAATGGGATGGAAAAAACATTCCTAAAGACAATAAAAAACGAGGGAGAAAGACAGACCTCCAAAGAACCATCCGTATTGGGGAAATGCTGGTGGAATCAAGAAGATATTCTAAGCTTACAAAGTATTACAGTCCCCTACCCAATAATGAAACATGAAGCTCACATCTTGGAATATAAGAGGGCTAAACAACCCTGGGAAATACAGAATGATAAAAAACATGATTCAGCAGGAGAAACCCCAAATATTCTTCATGTAAGAAACAAAATGCAATTCTACCACACTTGGCCAAACTCTCGCCAAAGCATGGCCAGGCAGTCAAGCAGTAGTAGTGGATGCCTTAGGAGCTTCAGGAGGACTAGCAATAGCCTGGGATGAACAAGCTATCATGCTCACTAATATCCATGTGAGTCATCATTTCATTTCATTCAAGCTTCTTTTCATATAATAGGGACAAATGTGCATGGTCACCTTACCAATGTCTACTTCCCCCAGGAGGTAGTGCATAAGATAGACATTCTGAATAAATTAACTCTGATCAACTCCACCAGAATTCATCCACTTTAGATTACAGGAGGAGACTTCAATATGATTACTAAGCTGGAAGAAAAGCGGAGGCAGGAATAAACTGGATAATGAGAGTATCCATTTTGTTATCACTGGAAATTCTGTTGCCAAAATCTTTAGCCTAGCTTAAGGACAAAGTGTTTTCGCAGTGCATGAATCCTTTTTAGCAGTTTCGCAGCGCTTCCTGTTTAGGTGATTTCGTAGCGTGCTACGAAATTGGGGATTTGTTCGAGTTTTCAGTGGAGATTTAAAATCCTAGCATGCCTATTGTACAGAGAGGGGGGCTAGTCTAGAGTTATACTTGCAAAAACAGCTCTAATGGATCTTCTTCAAAGCAACTTGTATCTTTTTCCAGTATGTATAAACCAGTGCTACTCATCGGATTCATCAATCACAGATGGGTACTTTACTGTTCTGGCAGAAGTGTACATGCGGCGAGAACTTCCAAATGTGAAACCCAGAGGTTGCTAAGCCTTATACTTTACAAAGTAGTTGATCCCTCAAGACAAATAAGAGATGATGCATTGCAAATGCTTGAGACCCTGTCTATTAGAGAGTGGGCAGAAGAAGGTGAAGGCGCAGGTCGATATCGGGCAGCAGTTGTTGGCAGTCTTCCAGATTCTTATCAACAGTTCCAATATCAGCTCTCTGCAAAGCTAGCAAAGGGGCATCCGGAGCTGAGTGAACTCCTGTGTGAGGAAATCATGCTAAGACAACTAGATGCTGTTGATATCATGGCTCAACATCAAGTATTGACATGCATGGCCTCTTGGATTGAAAATTTGAATTTTGTTACGCTTCTAGAATCGGGATCGCCACCTACAATTCCACCCAATGCGACTCTGAAATTCGATGTTGAATTGCTCTCTTGGGCTAGTGTAAAGGATATCTGCAAGGATGGGGGCATTTTTAAGAAAATTATCAAGGAAGGGGAGGAATGGGAGCACCCAAAAGAAGCTGATGAAGTTTTGGTTAAATATGAGGCTAGACTGGAGGACGGAACTGCTGTATCAAAATCAGAGGAGAGGTGTGAAACGTGCAACGCCGGTTTCAGTTGATGTCTCAGAACCAGAACCAAATCATGGCCAAAAGACTGCAATTGATATTAACAAGGATGGAAAAGATGTTAAGAAATTCAGGGCGGTGCCGACGTTACACAATTCTGAAGCCCTGCAATCTAATGGGGTGCCGAGACTGCCAGCGAAGCCCCCTCGGTCTCTGCGCATATCGAAGATAGCTATGAGGATGCCATGACAGACGATAAGAGGGACGCAGGTGTTCCTTCTCAGAAAATGTCCCTCACTCTAAATGATGTGTCAGCGACAGTGTCAGAGGCTCAATATTGTGATGGAATGAAACTGTTGGAAATATCTTCAAGCATTGAGGTGTTATGGTCGCAGTTGTATCTGCTGATGATGTGGCACAAGGGCTGGAATTATATTAACTGATGTCGTTAAAGATGAGTTTGCATTGAATAAAACAAATGAAAGCAGGTTCTAAGCCGGTGCCTCCCATTGCAAAGAAGGTGAAGAGCCTTTTATTTCATTGGAAGGCATTTTTTTTAGGTATTGATTTGGAAGGGTGCTCGAGAATAGCAGAGTCCGGGCATAGGAAGATCATGGAAGGATGGCGGGAACTAGAGGCAGACATGGTTGTTGTTGGTGTTAGAGAAAGACCTTTAATAGGCTTTTACAAATGACAGCTTAAGGAGAAAAAGGGTAGCATTAAGGTTTTACCTGCTTTCCATTAATTTTTTGCTCTTCGAACGTTGAGCTAATTATTGAAGATATCAAAACATATTAGCCCTGGACCATCTACCATTGTCCGGGGTTCCATCGGTTATTGGTAAAATGAATGTTACAGTTTCCTTCAGGTCATTTGAAACAAAAAATTGACAGAGAAGTTAAGATCCTATGCTAATGGTTGTCTATAGAAAGTTTAATTGAAAACAACATTCCCACTTTACTACTGTTCATTAAATAACTCAGGTTTTCAAATTTGAGAGAAGCAGATTTATAATCAACAAATGATAGGCTAGTATCTTGAAAGCTTGGGAAAGCAGAGTCTCTTGGGAGTCGCTTTCTTTATGGAGGTGGTGCGCCATGATGGTGCTGGTTTCTTGAACTAGAGCAAAAGATATATGCAAATGGTAGTACAAGGTAAGACTGCATGGTGGAAACTTATTAGACATGGTTTCAGATGAAGAGGAAATATATTTCTCAAAGGGTTGGAGCTTTCTCAAATGCTGTCAATGAACTTGTTTATAAGGTTCTGATATTAAAAGTTCGGCATAGGATCAAAGATGTATTTAGAATGGCAATTTGGACGTCCGCTAAAGAAGACAATGTTTTTTTCCTTCACCAAGTTTTAGTGCCTACCCTCAGCTATATGTTATCAGCATTAGTGAATATCTTCTTACTTCACCTCAACAACTAGAGCTTCTTGTATTGGATGCTGGGACAACAGGATTGAATACCAATGCGGACACAAACACTGATGAAGCTAAATTTTTGCAACTGAGTGGATGCTCAAGGTTGCAGAAGGTGCCACGGCCCTGCATAAAGCTGATATGAATGAGTTTTTCCTTCCTATCAAACTTACAACATTAGCAAGCTTGGAGGGAATCCTTTATATTCTGTGGTAAATGCTCGTGATTCTGCAGCAGCTGCAACAATAAAACAATTAAAAGAATGTTTTAACAGAAAAGTTCTCAAATGGTGAAGTTTTGGTTTGAAACTGTGTTTTTTGAAAAAAGCTCAGCAGTTTCGTAGCGCGCTACGAAACTGCTGTAGGTGGTATTTTTAACATAGACAGTCAGCTTGGTATACAAACGGGAACTTTGAAAAGGAGACACCTGTCCGTCATTACAGTCTACAGCACATCAAGAACATGGTGATGCTCTATATTCTTGGGCTATTAAAGAGTTGGGGACATGCTGCTACATTTTCGAAGAGTGGTGGAAGCCAAGGACCGACAAACAGGAGCAGTTTCCTATAATTCAGGGTATTGGAAAACATGTTACATTAAAGGCCAGCAAGCAACTACAGACACCTATCACAGCCAAACTAAAAGAGACCACTTGTCAGAGAATGAGCTTGTTTTATCCTTTTTCTCGTAGAAGCGTCATCTTGATTGTAATAAATGCTATGTCCAGCATGATGTAGAATTAGAATCTTATTTGCTTTAGGATTCCAGTGCTGTCAATTAGTGGTCAGCTGTAATTATTAGTTAGTTAAAAGTTAGTAGGTGTCATCATAGGTAATTATTGAGCTCCCCTCACGCTGGAGGAGGGAGCTCGAATCAGGTAGAGTAAGCATTCTATATAGAGCTGAAAGATGAATGTAAAAGGGGTTGGAGATTTTGACAAAAGACAAGTCTATTTTGGTTTATGTAAAGCAAATTTCAGTAATGCAAGGACTGTTGTTTCTTCTCAGGATTCACAATATGTCTTTTTGTTCAAATATGTAATGGTTTATTCTCTCTAGTGTTTTCTTACAGTCTTGTTCCAGCATAATCACTCAGAATTCATGTTTCATGCTCTGACTTCCTGTATGCTTTGCAAGCTGTGTTTTATGTAAAGTATGTTTGAACATTTGATGTAAAGTGCCCTGACTTCTATGAAAGGATAGTGTTTTGGTTTGCTGAGAGGTGTGAGACTCCATAAGCCCAATGGGATTTGATTTGATATGTGTCCAGCCAGCTTATTTTTCATATGTGTTTTTTGAAGAGTTAGCCATCTTTCCTTGTCAGTAGTCCATATTGATAAGCTGTGAGAGAGCCCTCTCTGACTAAGGAGGCTAAGCCTTAGTCTAAAGCCTGGTTTGAAATAGTTACACATTATCTTACTGATAGGCAGCCTTTAGTGTGTGATTTTGTGATAACATTTTGGTGCGTCTGCCGGGAGCCTGAAGATTATTCTTTCCCGAAATTATGAAGCTGAACTTCTGAAGGTAGCAGGAGTTCAGAAGGTTTTTGAGGCTGCAAAACTACCTCGGCGACTCCATTGTTGAATAATTCGAAATTCATAGGTTCATGGTGATTCCACTGGAGTTATGAAGGACCCAGAAGCTATCATTCTTATTTCAAGGTATGCATGCATAGATTTTTCAGGAATTCATGGTTTCCCAAATCATTTTCCCAAGGATGCATATTTTCTAAGGAATGGTCCCAAATTCAATGGAGAAGATTTGAGTTTAACTCTGAAGCATATCACAGATTTTTGTCATTTTACTGAGCTTCTTAGAGTTAAACATGAGGATGTTTGCATTATGTTGTTCTATGATTCACTTCAAGGGAAATGCAAACAATGGATTGAAAGTTTTCCTATCAAATCCATTAAGTCATTTCAGGAATTATGGCTTATGTTTTTGGAGGAATGGATAGATAGGTCAGAGGTGGTGGCAGACTCTCCCTCAGTGGAAGGTTTTAAACAATGGAATAATGATCATAGTAAAGAAGAAACAAATGAATCTTTTTCTTTGTCCTTGTCCTCATATCTAAGATCCTTTGACTGCAAGGCAGAGGATAGGATGAGATTTTTGGATGAATTTGCTGAGGACCTTGAAAAAGAAATTGAAGGTTTAGAAGGACAAATTCAGGCATATAGTTTTCATTATCATGATCATTATTTTCAGAGGTTTTCTATGGCAGAACGCAAGGAGAGAATGCTGGTTCCTTTCTCTTTCACGATTGAGGAACTGAACACTGTTGTTGAAGATCAGTTTGCACAGCTGGAAAGTTACAAGGAAAAACAAGCTGATCATGTATTCTGGGATCCTATAGCTGATTACATGGAAGAGTTTTACTCTCCAGTGTTTCAGTTTTCCTCTAGAGATCAGAGACAATTTCAGTGGCAGCGGTCATCACAAGATCATATTGGCTTTGAACTCCGATGCAGTCAAAGAAATCAAATGTCAGATAAAACAGAGGATTGGCTATATTGGAAATTTCATATTGATTGAGCAGAAAGAAGTTGAATTATTAGGGTAGGTAGGTAGGTAAATGCAAAATAAGCTCAAGGTCAACTGAGCATTTTTCAGTAGAAGTAGCTTTCTTTCTCCTACAGTCATGCTGGTCAAGCAAATTTCTGTTTGTCAAATAAATTTTATAAGGCACTGGAACTGCAGGTTCTTAGTGCACCACAAGGGCACACTATCCCAAGTGGAGCCACTGTTATCACTGGAAATTCTGTTGCCAAAATCTTTAGCCTAGCTTAAGGACAAAGTGTTTTCGCAGCGCATGAATCCTTTTTAGCAGTTTCGCAGCGCTTCCTGTTTAGGTGATTTCGTAGCGTGCTACGAAATTGGGGATTTGTTCGAGTTTTCAGTGGAGATTTAAAATCCTAGCATGCTTATTGTACAGAGAGGGGGGCTAGTCTAGAGTTATACTTGCAAAAATAGCTCTAATGGATCTTCTTCAAAGCAACTTGTATCTTTTTCCAGTATGTATAAACCAGTGCTACTCATCGGATTCATCAATCACAGATGGGTACTTTACTGTTCTGGCAGAAGTGTACATGCGGCGAGAACTTCCAAATGTGAAACCCAGAGGTTGATAAGCCTTATACTTTACAAAGTAGTTGATCCCTCAAGACAAATAAGAGATGATGCATTGCAAATGCTTGAGACCCTGTCTATTAGAGAGTGGGCAGAAGAAGGTGAAGGCGCAGGTCGATATCGGGCAAAAGTTGTTGGCAGTCTTCCAGATTCTTATCAACAGTTCCAATATCAGCTCTCTGCAAAGCTAGCAAAGGGGCATCCGGAGCTGAGTGAACTCCTGTGTGAGGAAATCATGCTAAGACAACTAGATGCTGTTGATATCATGGCTCAACATCAAGTATTGACATGCATGGCCTCTTGGATTGAAAATTTGAATTTTGTTACGCTTCTAGAATCGGGATCGCCACCTACAATTCCACCCAATGCGACTCTGAAATTCGATGTTGAATTGCTCTCTTGGGCTAGTGTAAAGGATATCTGCAAGGATGGGGGCATTTTTAAGAAAATTATCAAGGAAGGGGAGGAATGGGAACACCCAAAAGAAGCTGATGAAGTTTTGGTTAAATATGAGGCTAGACTGGAGGACGGAACTGCTGTATCAAAATCAGAGGAGAGGTGTGAAACGTGCAACGCCGGTTTCAGTTGATGTCTCAGAACCAGAACCAAATCATGGCCAAAAGACTGCAATTGATATTAACAAGGATGGAAAAGATGTTAAGAAATTCAGGGCGGTGCCGACGTTACACAATTTTGAAGCCCTGCAATCTAATGGGGTGCCGAGACTGCCAGCGAAGCCCCCTCGGTCTCTGCGCATATCGAAGATAGCTATGAGGATGCCATGACAGACGATAAGAGGGACGCATGTGTTCCTTCTCAGAAAATGTCCCTCACTCTAAATGATGTGTCAGCGACAGTGTCAGAGGCTCAATATTGTGATGGAATGAAACTGTTGGAAATATCTTCAAGCATTGAGGTGTTATGGTCGCAGTTGTATCTGCTGATGATGTGGCACAAGGGCTGGAATTATATTAACTGATTTTGTTAAAGATGAGTTTGCATTGAATAAAACAAATGAAAGAAGGTTCTAAGCCGGTGCCTTCCATTGCAAAGAAGGTGAAGAGCCTTTTATTTCATTGGAAGGCATTTTTTTTAGGTATTGATTTGGAAGGGTGCTCGAGAATAGCAGAGTCCGGGCATAGGAAGATCATGGAAGGATGGCGGGAACTAGAGGCAGACATGGTTGTTGTTGGTGTTAGAGGAAGACCTTTAACAGGCTTTTACAAATGACAGCTTGAGGAGAAAAAGGGTAGCATTAAGGTTTTACCTGCTTTCCATTAATTTTTTGCTCTTCGAACGTTGAGCTAATTATTGAAGATATCAAAACATATTAGCCCTGGACCATCTACCATTGTCCGGGGTTCCATCGGTTATTGGTAAAATGAATGTTACAGTTTCCTTCAGGTCATTTGAAACAAAAAATTGACAGAGAAGTTAAGATCCTATGCTAATGGTTGTCTATAGAAAGTTTAATTGAAAACAACATTCCCACTTTACTACTGTTCATTAAATAACTCAGGTTTTCAAATTTGAGAGAAGCAGATTTATAATCAACAAATGATAGGCCAGTATCTTGAAAGCTTGGGAAAGCAGAGTCTCTTGGGAGTCGCTTTCTTTATGGAGGTGGTGCACCATGATGGTGCTGGTTTCTTGAACTAGAGCAAAAGATATATGCAAATGGTAGTACAAGGTAAGACTGCATGGTGGAAACTTATTAGACATGGTTTCAGATGAAGAGGAAATATATTTCTCAAAGGGTTGGAGCTTTATCAAATGCTGTCAATGAACTTGTTTATAAGGTTCTGATATTAAAAGTTCGGCATAGGATCAAAGATGTATTTAGAATGGCAATTTGGACGTCCGCTAAAGAAGACAATGTTTTTTTCCTTCACCAAGTTTTAGTGCCTACCCTCAGCTATATGTTATCAGCATTAGTGAATATCTTCTTACTTCACCTCAACAACTAGAGCTTCTTGTATTGGATGCTGGGACAACAGGATTGAATACCAATGCGGACACAAACACTGATGAAGCTAAATTTTTGCAACTGAGTGGATGCTCAAGGTTGCAGAAGGTGCCACGGCCCTGCATAAAGCTGATATGAATGAGTTTTTCCTTCCTATCAAACTTACAACATTAGCAAGCTTGGAGGGAATCCTTTATATTCTGTGGTAAATGCTCGTGATTCTGCAGCAGCTGCAGCAATAAAACAGTTAAAAGAATGTTTTAACAGCAAAGTTCTCAAATGGTGAAGTTTTGGTTTGAAACTGTGTTTTTTGAAAAAAGCTCAGCAGTTTCGTAGCGCGCTACGAAACTGCTGTAGGTGGTATTTTTAACATAGACAGTCAGCTTGGTATACAAGCGGGAACTTTGAAAAGGAGACACCTGTCCGTCATTACAGTCTACAGCACATCAAGAACATGGTGATGCTCTATATTCTTGGGCTATTAAAGAGTTGGGGACATGCTGCTACATTTTCGAAGAGTGGTGGAAGCCAAGGACTGACAAACAGGAGCAGTTTCCTATAATTCAGGGTATTGGAAAACATGTTACATTAAAGGCCAGCAAGCAACTACAGACACCTATCACAGTCAAACTAAAAGAGACCACTTGTCAGAGAATGAGCCTGTTTTATCCTTTTTCTCGTAGAAGCGTCATCTTGATTGTAATAAATGCTATGTCCAGCATGATGTAGAATTAGAATCTTATTTGCTTTAGGATTCCAGCGCTGTCAATTAGTGGTCAGCTGTAATTATTAGTTAGTTAAAAGTTAGTAGGTGTCATCATAGGTAATTATTGAGCTCCCCTCACGCTGGAGGAGGGAGCTCGAATCAGGTAGAGTAAGCATTCTATATAGAGCTGAAAGATGAATGTAAAAGGGGTTGGAGATTTTGACAAAAGACAAGTCTATTTTGGTTTATGTAAAGCAAATTTCAGTAATGCAAGGACTGTTGTTTCTTCTCAGGATTCACAATATGTCTTTTTGTTCAAATATGTAATGGTTTATTCTCTCTAGTGTTTTCTTACAGTCTTGTTCCAGCATAATCACTCAGAATTCATGTTTCATGCTCTGACTTCCTGTATGCTTTGCAAGCTGTGTTTTATGTAAAGTATGTTTGAACATTTGATGTAAAGTGCCCTGACTTCTATGAAAGGATAGTGTTTTGGTTTGCTGAGAGGTGTGAGACTCCATAAGCCCAATGGGATTTGATTTGATATGTGTCCAGCCAGCTTATTTTTCATATGTGTTTTTTGAAGAGTTAGCCATCTTTCCTTGTCAGTAGTCCATATTGATAAGCTGTGAGAGAGCCCTCTCTGACTAAGGAGGCTAAGCCTTAGTCTAAAGCCTGGTTTGAAATAGTTACACATTATCTTACTGATAGGCAGCCTTCAGTGTGTGATTTTGTGATAACACATTTAAAGAACTTCATAAAAAATAACTGGCTTATAGATATGCCATTCAATAATGGTATCTACACATGGAATAATAGAAGAACGGGCACCCAACAAATCGCCTCTAGACTGGACAAATTTCTGCTTTCAAACAATGCCATCCATCTTGGAGGAGATCTTTCTGCCTCGATCTTACCTCTTACTGGCTCAGATCATTGACCCATGAAATCACAGATGGCATCATTCTCACCCATGAAATTATACACTCCTTGAAGCAGCTCAAAAAAGCAGGTATGCTCCTTAAAATTGATCTTTCAAAAGCTTTCAATAAATTAAGTTGGAATTATATTCAAAAGATGCTAATAGCCTTTGGATTCTCCCCTCCTTGGGTTAGATGGGTTATGAGTCTTATATCCTCCACTTTTTTCTCCATTTTGGTCAATGGCATACCTTCCACTCCCTTTCATCCCTCTAGAGGCATCCGACAAGGAGATCCCCTTTCGCCCTTTTTGTTTGTTTTAATGGAGGAAGGGCTTGGGCAAAGTGTCAAAAAAGCTCTTAAATCCCAGCAACTCAGAGGTATTTCTTTCCCCAACACCCCAGCTTTTACCTACCAACAATTTGTGGACGATAACATGCTGTTTGGCCATCCCTCGGTTCAAGAGGCACATAAAATAAAATCCCTTCTTAATGAGTTCTATGAAGCCTCTGGTGCCAGCATAGACAATGCTAAATCCAATTTTTTTTTCTTTCATACCCCTTCCATCACCCAATCTTCAATAGCACGCATTTTTGGTTTCTTGGTTGCCTCTCTCCCCTCTAAATATCTGGGTGCACCCATGACTGACTCTGCTTTAAATCACTCTACCTGGTAATTGCTCCTAGAGAAATTGGAAGCCCGCCTTTCCTCCTGGACGTATAGAGCCCTCAATATGGCCAGTTGTCTAG
Source organism: Pinus tabuliformis (assembly GCA_031772625.1). Taxonomy (NCBI): domain Eukaryota; kingdom Viridiplantae; phylum Streptophyta; class Pinopsida; order Pinales; family Pinaceae; genus Pinus; species Pinus tabuliformis. The sequence continues at coordinate 559,859,553 of CM062805.1, read as the reverse complement.
TGTTAGTCAAAGCTGTCCCGAAATCCATGCCTCTTTATTTATTCTCTGTTTTGGCAGCACCAAAATGGGTGCTTAAGAAAATAAAAAATCTTCAGTGCAATTTTGTATGGGGATCCTCGGAACAAAATAGAAAATGGGCAGTGGTCAAGTGGGCTACGGTTTTCCTTCCAAAAATTTCAGGGGGCATTGGGCTTCGTGATCCTCAACACAACAATGCAGTCATGGGAGCACGTTTATGGTGGAAATGGATTTCTGCTTCGCATACACCTTGGGCCATCCTCTGGACCACCAAATATGCAAACAACCGACCGAAAGATGAGTTAATTCGACTCACCGAAGTGGGAAAAGGTTCCTTAATTTGGAATGCGGCTAGTCAGCACAAAGCTATAATCCAATAGCATAGTTTCTGGGAAATAAGGGATGGCAACAATGCACGTTTTTGGGATGACTCATGGTAGCAGAGACCCAAGCTGAGTGACCTAATTAGACCTCACCAAACATAGGAATGGGAAAAGCATCAGATGGATAAAGTTAGCCAGCACTGGATGCCTACTCTCACGCAGGGATACAAGCAATGGATGAGCATGGCCCACATCATTAAGCAAGGAACAAAGTCTATTCATAAGAATTTGGAGACAGAGATTTTCAATAGGAAAATTCGTTTTTTTGACAAGAAGGATATAATACGATGGGGATATAATGCACGAGGAACTTTCACCACTCAAGAGGCTTACAAACTAATAATTGGCAATCAAACAGTCAAGGATCCACTATGGGACAAAGTATGGTCCCCCAACATATGGCCAAAAGTTTCTACTTTCCTCTGGTTGTTATGTCAAAAAAAAATACTCACTTGGGACAATCTTAGGAAAAGAAGTTTCCACGGGCCCTCCATATGCCCCAACTGCAAACAACAAGAAGAAACCATTATGCATCTCATGAACTCTTTCTGTTAGCAAACAAACTTTGGGAAAAAGCAAATTTCAGATGCCAAAAAGAAGGAAGAATTAAAGAAGATATTACCAACACCATATGTAGTTGGGAAATTAATCTGTATAAGAGCAAACTGTTAAACTCTTTATGGAAAATCATCCCAGGTCTCCTTATGTGGACTATATGGAAAGAAAGGAACTGCCACATCTTTAAAGATCAATCTACACCATTAGAAGTCCTATGGGACAATGTTTGAAAAAACCTTCAGGAAACATTAATGCTCCAAACTTGGACTGAAGAGGACTTTCCTTCCCTTCCACAGGAGCAGAGTATATGGACAAATTGGAATCTTTGGATGAACCAGGTACAGGCAAAGCATAGTAAATCCTCTTTACACCACAAAATACCAAACAAATGGATCCCTCCACCACCTAATATGATCCAATTAAAATTCGATGGAGCCTCCAAAGGTAACCCAGGTAAAGCAGGCTATGGAGGAGCTTTCAGGGATCACAAAGGAAAACCTATTTTAATTTTCCTAGGCTCAATTGGATGGGATATGAACAATTCTGTAGAGCTAGAAGGGCTATGGCAAGGGCTTCTTTTAGCTCAACAACACAACTTCTTCCCCCTAGTAATTGAAGGCGACTCTCAGATTCTCATTAATATGGTTAATCAGATTTTGCAGGGGACCCCGGCATACAAAGTGGTTAGCAGCTGGAGATTGGTAGAAAGATTAGAGCTCATCGAACAATGGCTCACCACCAACAGAGCAGTCACCTTCAAACATATTAGAAGAGAAGGCAACAAAGTGGCTGATCTCTTAGCTAATTTGGGGGTAGAAAGTGATCGGACTCTACATACAGGTTTGCTCAATACAATCACCACTTCTTCCCAGATACAAGAATATAATGATTTGTTATAGAGTGAAGAGGCACACCTGGATGCAGGTGATTATGATGTAGTTAATGAAGATTAGACAGCAGGACGCAGGCGGCTAGGCCACATGGCCACCCGCACCCCTTTCCATGCCAATTTATGGCAAGTTACAGTTGACCTGCAGGCACCATTACTCTAGTGCTCAAGTTGAGAAACTAGAAACAAGCTTAAGGCTATGGCCTCCGCAAACCACAATTAACTCATCCCTCCCCTACTAAATTGCTCTTCCCCCCTCAAGCTGTGGAGCCGAGCTCTCGCACCATCACTGGTAGGCGTTGTTGGATTCTAAGTTGTGTCGATTTGGGAAATGGCATCCATTTCTCCCAAACACCTCACTGTGTGTTGAATTACGCTCAGAATTCCTTTGCTCCTTTTCTGAATAGCCACTTCAATCCCAAAGATACCTCTGTCTCCCCTACTGAAAACTCTAAAATCAATACAATCATGGCATGCACTCGCCATTGAATGCACAGTAAAAGAGGGGGTAGTTGAGGCGAAAGCATTGGCCCCCTCGCAACGCCCAGCCCTGAACTTACTTCTCCTTCCTCTTCCCCTTCTGCCATTTATTCCCATGGTCCCTCCACTGAAAGATACCCTAATACTCGCAGTGGTAGAGGTAGGTCACAGGCCCATGGTGCCCGAAGAGAAAACGCGGCTACCCAAACAGCCAATCTCCCCACCCCCCCTCACCCCTCTCACCACACAACCCAATGTTGCTTCTAGAGAACGTTGCTTCATCCAGTTATCATAGCCACTATCACTGTTACCTTCAGTGAGGAATTTAGTCCATAGGTTGAGCAGAATTCTCAGACCCATGACCTTGGACCTGAGAAAAGGAACAACAACGAGCAGCAGAAGGTTGTTAAGAGGAATAGGGATGATAGGGAACTAGGCAAGCAATAGATGGCAGGGAAAATTGGCATTTTGCATGTCGAGGTGTTGGCTGGAAGCAAGCATGCCACTAAAGGCAGAGCGGGTGGCACGAAGGCAGTTGGAGGCATCCCGGGCGACACATCAGATAATCATGCAGCTGAGGGAAACTCAGCAGGCATACAAGAAGTTAGTGGAATCCTGCGCGACACGTCAGCAGAGGATGATGACTGGTATGAGTATGTGTGTCACATTGTTGAAGAGCCCACCCCTGATGACATCTAGGGGGTCCATCCAGACTGTTGATCTTGTTGCCAAGTTTTCTTACGAGATTGTTATTTGAAGTTTTTTTTTCTTCTTTTTTCTTCGAACATTCTGGCACGTTTTTGATTGCTTGGATCTAGGACCCCTGTGTGGGCCTTTATAAGTTAAGTATTGAGACCCCTGCGTGGGCTTTTTCTTGGGTTCACTCGGACTGGTTTCCCCTCATTGGGCAGTTGAGTTTAGTATGTTGATAATTTCTGACATAACTCTGTTCAGCACCACAGAGGCTGACGCCTCGTTGTATTTTTATTTTGCTTCTTTTCAATAGAATAGTATTACTTAGAAAAAAATACTTCTCGTTTCTTAATTTGATCTCTTTATACCTGTCTTTGATATCTTTTTCCTTATTTTCTGGCCTGGTGAAAGAAGAAACCTCAATGCTGAGCTGTGTCTCAATCAGTTGAGTGTTAGATGTTGATGGTTGTTGTGTTTCTCCTGAAGCAGCTGTGCATTTGCTTCTTTCCACCATTGTATCAGTGTCAGTGATTTCCATTGATTCAATGGTTTCTTCCTGTTCAATCACAGGGTTCAGCTTAGGCCTTTTTCTGAGCTCAAAATGCTCATTTATGGTTTGCGTGGCAAAATTGGAACCCTCCTCCCTGTTTCTTTTTGGGTTCCTCTCCTAATTTGCTGGGGTCTATAAAACAAGAGGAATATTCATGGGTTCCCTAGTTCTGGAACCTATAGGAAAGAACTTTCATCAATTTGTTTTTCTACATCAAACAATGTATTTTCTACATCCACTACTGTGTTATCCATGTCAATTAATGTGTTTTCCAACCGTTCTAATTGGTTGGCAAACCTCTCAATATCAGGTCTAGGATGGTGGATGGAAGGTCCCAATTTGACCTTGATTCTCAATTTATTTATGACCCCATGAGGGTCATACTACCACATGAAACTGTTTCTAAACTTCATTTCCTATAACATCTTTTCTGCCTCAGGTCCAACTTCTCTGTTATTACAAATGAAGGGGCCCAATTTATTTTTCATTTTAAATTGGGTTTTCTTCCTAGCTGCTAGGAAGTTGAATTCATCAGAATTGATGATCTACCTAAAATATTCCAGTGCAAATATCCTCATAGGGAGGTATTTGGGTAGTTTATAAGGGGCAAGTTGGCATCCATAAAATCTAATTTCTGTATGGTTCTGGTAGAGATACCAGTCTCCCACCTTGCTGTTCTTGGCCAACTGTAACACCCTCTTGATCTCTTGGCTGATTCTGGGCTGAGGGCTATTGGTCAACATGTTCATGATTGGATGGACAAATGAATCAATGAAGTCTTTATAGGTGAATGCAGTGGAGTATTTCTAGATCAAAGGTGTCCAATAGATAACTAACCTTTGATTTCCCTTGGTATCCAATTTCTGGATGCTGACATGGAATTTATTTGATTGATAATATAAAAAAATATGAAATAACACATAGGAGTACTTGAAGACTCTCTCAGTTGGCAGTCTGGTAAACTGTTCATGCATCCTGTCTGTAGTGAACTGAGCATAATTGTAAATCACAGTAGGAGGCTTGCCTGGGCTAAAAATGGAAAGAAAGGCCAAGACAACCTCATCCACATACTCATATGAGGTATATCCTAGGATGCAAAAGAGCATGGTAATAATTTGTCTGCCTCTTTCTAAAAAAATGGTGGTAGCGTAAAGGGGACTACCTATGGGAGTATCGTGGTCTTCTATGATGAAAGTCTGGAATATTTGGGCTATTTTGGCTAGGTCTAACTTGACATATAAGTTCAGCAAGTCACCAATAGAAAGTGGGGTCTCATTAGGGCTGGGTTGGACCTGCAACACTTGGTTGATGGATTCTACAGTGCTATTGAATAACACTTGTTGGTTAGGGGTGACAACAACTCTTTGACTAGGGATATAGCAGGCATGACAGAAATGGATAATGTCTAGGAAAGGGTGTACTTCTGGAAACAAACATTTGGGTAAATTAGATTCCCAAAGGTGGATGTCATTGTTTTGGTTTAGGAACTTGTCCTTACTCCAGCAGTGGAGCTTTAGAAGGTAAGTTGGTGAGGTAGAATCCTTTATTTGAAAATCTCTGTCTACTAATTCCAGGTGGTCGATATCCAAGTGAGGGGTTGACAGGGGTCTTATGTCCAGAGAGGTTTGGGAAGCCATGACTGAGTTTATGGATATGAATTAGGCTTGTAGTGGCTATAGAAGTGAGGTCTAGAAGCCCTGGAAAAATGGGTTGGTAGTTACAGTCTATAAAAGAAGGGTTTTGGGTATACAAGTAAACTACTCTTCAATTTAGGCAAATATATTAATTAATTTCACTTAATTAATCTTTCAATTGGACTATATGTTTTCAAATTAAAGGGCCATTCTGGTTTTCCCAAGAATACTTGGAATTTGGTGGTATGGCTTGCAAACTGAGTTCAATGGTGAATGCAAAGGCTACGGTGGCTTCAACTATGAATTGGTTGCTCGAATTGGGTGTCGAGAGCTTCTTTGGGCGACAGACGGTGGTCAATTTGGTTGCAGAGGTTCAGGGTGTCACAAAATGGCTTGAGCAATAGTTATAGTGAAAACGAGTGAAAAGAGTGAAATGGGGCTTCTCTGGCCTTGTAACAGGTGATGGTCACATTTTCGCACGTAAACTACAAATGAACAGTGGGCGGTTTTTGGCCTGGGCAGGGAGGCGGTTTTCTGGACCATCGCACCGCTTTTGGAGGGAAGGTGGTGATTTTCGCGAGCACGTGATCTAGCCTGGGGACGCCACGTAGCAAAACAGTGCCCAGGAAAAACCACGAATCTCACGTGCTCTTGGGCTGCTATCTGTTAGATGGTGAATGTGCGTGATATGGATGCACACTGTCGGATTTGGGGGTAGGAAATTAGACGACCGTCGCGTGTTTAAGAAGCATGGAGGGAATTGGGCCAAGGATTTTCCAGGCCCGGGGTTTAATTACAAATAATTTGTAATTAATTAGTATATAAGGTCAAGATTAAATATAAGCAGCGGGTTTAATAAAGTGGGACTAGGGGTTATGTGGCGGGGTTTTTTAACCACACCAAGGGTTGGTGGGTTAAAAGGGTTTGTCGGGGAAATATGAAGCGGGGAGTTAATTAAATAATGTGGGGGGGATAAAAACTTAGGATAAGGGGGTTTTTATGGGTTTTGGAAGGGAAATAGGGAAATTAATAAGGGGGGAAGGTAATATTTGCAATGGGGATTGGCTTCACACTAGGGAAAAGGGGTTTTGGGTAGGGGAATGCTTTTTGAAGGGTAATACTAGGGAAATGTGTGAAACCAAGGGGTAAGGGTCAAAATGAGGGGGAAAAAGGGTATTTTATAAGAAATAATGGGATAATGGGGAAATTAGCAAGTAAGTATGTGGGGGTGAAATGAAATGAGGGTAAATTAGTCAAACATGCTTGTGAATATCTTTTCACTCTCATAAATGCTCCTGCACATGAAACATAGGATTAATCATGATAAATTTGCTTTTGATTCAGCAACCTTGCGCATCTGCAACCTTTCTTCTTTCTACCCTTTATTTATCCTAACATTTTTCTTCAATTTATTGGTTGCATTTGAGCTTGCTGACCCTTTATTTCCTTTTCTTTTGACAAGAAAACTATCTAATTCTAACCTTATAACTTCCAATGGCTCAGATCAAGCTGATGACCACATTTTTATTTCTCTACCTAACTACTGATCTGCCAAGGTTAAACAGTTTGGCTAGATCTTTATTCTCTATCTATCAACATGAAATTTAAAGCATGAATGAGTCAAGATTAAGCTATTTGACCATCATGGATTGTGGCATTTATGAGAAGCTGCACACAACCTTATTTTGCATAATAAACTAAAAATTAGTGGCACTTGAATTTGCACACTTTCATGATCTATTTTATTTCTGTTTGGGCTTCATATTTTTCACTTTTTTGATTTTTTCTCTTTCTTTTTGTCCTTTGATTATTCTTTTAGGACATACCCTCTCTACATTTTTTAATTTTTAATACGGAAAAAATTTTGCAGAAAGAAAAAGTATGTACAATATTACAATAATAACCATAGCCAATTCAAAATTATGAATCCTATTATTATATGACCCTAATAGACTGAACAACATCTATTCAGTCAACGTTTCAAATTCCAACAGGGATCCATCATCAGGACTAATTCTAAATTAGTCTTGATGATGGATCCCTGTTGGGATTTGAAACGTTGATAGAATATGGTTATTACTATGGGTTCTCCGGTAATTAACTCAGAAGATATAAACCACAGATGTCTAAAATCCAACATCTATTCAATTGATTGAACAACAATTATTGACACACCAAAAAGAAATAGGATTTGTTCGTTCTATCAAACAGTAGTTGTTCAATTGATTGAACAAAAACTGTTTAATCGATTGAACAACAATTATAAACACACCAAAAAGAAATCCGAGTTGTTCATTCTACTGAACAACAACCGTTCAATTTATTGAACAACAATTATAAACACACCAAAAAGTAATCAGAGCTGTTCATTCTACCGAACAACAACTGTTCAGTTGACTGAACAACAATTGTTTACTTGATTGAAAAACAATTATAAACACACCAAAAAGGAATCAGAACTGTCCGTTCTACTGAACAACAATTGTTCATTTGAAAAAACAACAACTGCGCATTCGCCAGTAGAATGACAACTACAAATTTGAAAAAAGCAACACCTGAAACACAAAAACATAAGAGAAACTAGAAAAGAAACAACACTTTATTTAAAAATAGTAAATAAATAAATAAATTAAGTCATAAGAGCTATGATGTTGTTTCTTAAGGGAACATCAATATGTCATTGGCAAAAAAAATGATCTCTTGGAAAAATGCTTTAGCAATAGTGACATGAATATTTAAATGGAAATCAATTCTCCATTTATTCTGTTATGGATCCATTAAGTAATGAATCAGATGGAATTCCTTTGTTTCATTAACATTTCTTTCAAGAATCGCTCGTTCATAAATTGACCTCTTTTATTCTACTGGAACCTGCAAAAAACGAGTGTCTACCTGCAATAAAACATGAAATCATGGAATAAGAGAGGTGATTGGGCTCTCATGATCCAATACATATTAAAAAAAAATAACAAGTAGTTACTCTGTAAAACAAATCCACGGAAAAAATAATAAATTAAAATTAATTTATTACTTGCGGAAGAGCAGTGGCCAATCATGCTAACTTGTAGTGTTTGAATCATAACTTATTTGTTATCATCCGATTTGAGTGATTCCAAATCCAAATGAGAGCTACTTAAAATTTATATCACCAATAGATACATGTTTTAAAAATTCCATGAGATGATCTGTCAAATTTACTTAGAATGAACTACATAATAGAGTCATTTTCGATTTCCGAGCGTAGACCAACAATGTATATTTTAAGCATAAATTTTTCGTTTTATGACAGATTCAAATGATTCAAATTGGATATTAAATTAGATTCATTTATTTATCTCAAATAGATATAGGTTTTGAATACAAGAAGAATTAATGGGTCAAATATGCAAGTGAACAACTGGGAAACTAGAGTTTTAAAAGTGCAGATTTATGATAGATAGTTAATATGTTGGTCATAACTTTCTCATACGATATTTAAATTGAGTGATTCAAATTGCCTTGTAAACTAGATTCATAGGGGAATATATAATAGAATTTTTTTTTTTAAATATAATCATTTATGCCTTCAGAAACTGATTGTCGCAACTCTTTTCCTGAGCTACCTACTAGACACCCTTTCAATGTTTTGGTTATAACTTTTTCGTTTCAAATTCAAATGGAGTGATTCAAATTGGGTTGGAAATTAGATATCAAGGGATACTTATGATAGAGATAGTTTTTAAAAATATTACCTTTTGGTCCCTCAAAAAATGACTGTCCCAATTGTGTTTTTAGAAATTTCATCAAGCACGAAAGCCAAAAAATATGATATTAAAGAATTTTTTCCAAATTGGTGATAAAAATGAATATGATTGTTTGTAGAACTACTATTTTAAATATAATATATCTACATACACAAATAAATTAAAACATTTATCATCGATGTTGATTTCCACAACGTGTTGCAACAAAAACAACTATTTTTACAAAAAATAAAAATTGTATTTATTTATGTCCTTATTTTATTTTCTACACTAACATACTCTATTTGAAAAATGAATATGCTTACGTATAAGAGTACTTCCAGTGAAGCGATATTCGAAATAAGGCCTCAAGTATGTACATACCCAAATTTGAAAAATGCATGTTAATAAATAGTAAGGTATGAGAAGCCAACTTCCCTTGAAAAGATGGTGTCAAAAATTGTTGAAGTATGGAGTGATGCTGTAGACAAATGATGGAGTAAAACCAATCTTCAATATATCCTTTACTTCCTTGTTTTCCCATAGCCATCATATCATGAAGTTCTTGAGTTTTTAAAATGGCTTATTGATACAGACTAGAAGAAACCTCATTTTCTTCCATAATTTCTACAATTTTTGGATTTGAAACATTCCCAATCTCAATATAAGTTTTTCGCAATGGTGAATGTGAGATAGAATGGGTGGGAAGGGTAGGTAAACTTTGCAGTTCAACACTATAAGCATGTTGTACTAGTTTATTATGGTGAGGGTGTGGAATGAGTTGAACATGAAATTATGTAGGGCATGAAGCGTTTTGATGGGTAGTTGATTGGGTTGTGTGGATGGTTTTGATAGACAAGCAAGATGTTGTTGAAAAACTAGAAAATAATATGGATGATGTGTTTGTGCTACAAGATGTGCAAGAGTATCCATGTAATCATAAGATAAACCATGCCAAACTTGTAGACAAGAATGGTGGGGATTATATTGAGATTGACATGGCTACCCTAACACATGAGTGTTCCATAATGGATTACGCAAGTAAGAAAATGGAGAGGAAGTGTTTTGAACCATATGTGCAGGCCATGATTTACATAGTTGTGAAATTGTAGCAGCTTATCCATCTATTTGATATGATGCTTCCATCCTAGATAAGAAATAACAACTATCTATGGGATGCTCCTTTTGGCAATGAGGGAAAAAAACTTCTTCAATTTCTTGATTTTTATGAACTTGCAAAACATCCAATTGTGAAGTTAGAGAGCTAATAAAATCAAATTTAAAATGTAAAAACAAATCATTAATTTCAACTCCTATATCTCCTATTCTTGTAGTATATTTGGAAAAGAAAGAAGAAAGTTCTATAGAATTCTTACCAACCCTGGAGATTCCTCTTGAATGCTTTATGCATAATTCACAAACATCATCATATGATAGCTGGAAAACATCACCTTTTCCCATTAGATTTAATATTTCTAAAAATTCATCTTTGATTCCTTTGAGTAGGAGTGTTTTTAATGCGTCTTTTTCCAAATGCTTATGCTTTGATTTTTGAAGGTTGTATCGAAATCGCTCCGCATAGTCCTCCAAGATTTAATCTTCCCCTTGTATCATAGTGAAAATATCTTCATTGGATTTGCAATAGTCTTGATACTTCTTCAAGAATACATTCTTCATGTCCTCCCATGTTTGTATGCAGTTCCCACCAAGGCTCATGAACTATCGGAGAGTTTCTCCTTTTAGAGTAAGAGGAAACACTTTCAACCTTTGATCATTAGTACAATAATCATATCCTCTACAAAGTACTTCAAACTCAAATACAAATGTATCTGGGTCTTTGTTTGCCAAACCATGAAAATTTGGTAGAGAAGATGGAGGAATTATGTGCATTTGTGTCACTCCTCCTAGATCTTTGATAGGGAATTCAAAAGTAGTACCGTGAGAAATTTCTTACCATGATAGAAGATGTTCTTCATGTGTTTCTTTGAGGCTCCATTTTAAAATGTTCTTGTCAATTGGTTGGTGGAATGGGTGGTGCTTACATCACCACTTGAGTGGAATTATGAGAATTTTTTTTCAAAATTCTACCTCTAAACTTCCTACTTCTATCAATGTATGCTATATGACCTAAGCCTGATTACTGAGGGTAGACCCATCACTTGTTCCCCAAGATGCCTGCGTAGGTACTTACCTCCTGTCTTCAATATCCATATCTCACGAAGTCAGATATGCATCTGCAACCATATATTAGTGTGGTAGTGCTATTTGATTGCCTCCCCAGCAATGACGCCAAAATGTTGGGTAAAATTAATTGCTTAAGAAATAAATAAAATGACTAATCACCTAGACATTAATTATCAACCTGAGGAGCGTTTTTTTATTTCAAGGCAATCAACAAAATATATGCATAACAAATACCAACAGCTAACACTGGTTCTATATGATTGTGTTCTATACTATTAAGCTCATTCAACAAGAAATAAAATGTAAGACTTGAATAATAAAACTAAAATTAAAAAGAAGAAAGTAAATGACAGGAAAAACAATTATGATAATCACACAACTTGAATCATTGCTAAATTGAACCACGCATTTCTGAATTAGAAATTTAATCTATTGCACCCAACATAATTCAAATGCTAATCCAGAGTAGTAAATTAATTGAAATCTAGAAATTGTAGGAAACAACAAATATGGAAAATGCAGCAACCAACAAATTACTTTGAATAAAAAGGAAATTTACTTTAAAGAACAATGATTGAAATTCAAAGAAACAAGCACATAGTTAAAATACTTTACATGCTCAAGGCAACACGTCATCTAAGGTAGTGGGCCCCACTTCCCAAGACTCAGTTCCAACTTGAGAAGTAACTCAGATCATATTACAGATAACAAATGTAGAACTCAATGGATAACTTCCTTGATTAAAGCATATGAGAGCAATAATTACATAAAATTGAAGTTCTTAGCTTTGCCTCCAATTCAACAATTATTCATATCCCATCTCTCATCCCTTATCTTATCTCCTACATCCTATCTAATAATCGTCCATCTCCTATCTCCTAATTATCCCCCCTCTCTTTGATCTCTGTTTTCATTTAAATACATAGAGAGCAAATGGAAGTTACAACAAAGTTGATTACAAAATGATTTCCATTAAAATTTTGGATTGATTACATAATCTCAATAAATAAGATCAGTCCTGAAAGATATTCCAATAATGATTCAGTTGGAACAAGTCAAATATGGTATTACAATTGAGAGAATTTGGAAAAAAATCGCAACAACAAATAGGAGAAAACAACATTCAGAGAACCTTGTGTTTCTCTCGATCCAAGCCAAATTTTGGAAAGCTGCTTCTATTGAAATTGATTTGGTCCATTTTTCACAAAACCCATGTCTCACATTTTCCAGATTCATCTTCATTTGCCTGAAACGTCCAACGCAAACATGTCACTTCTTATCCCTGCGAATTTCTGAGTTGGAATATTTGCTTATGAGCTGGAAATCAAATTTGCAATCTGGAAAAGATCTTGGAGGCTAAAATCATGAACGATGTTATAAAAAATTCATTAATAAACCATCATTAGGAAAATAATGCATAATAATCTTCAATATATTAAAAATAAAAGAGAAAAAATAGTATTTATCCATAAGAGCATAAATAATTATAAAATGGAATTATATGATAACCAATAATAAATGATGTGATAAAGAATGGTAGAAATTGATGAAATAGATGTTAAAAAGTGATAATAATAATGACAAATTAGTGGCCCAACATCGGCTATATCGCAAGTCAGAACAGGTGCACCTTGTGAAACCTCCGATTTGCATGAAGTTGCGATTCCGATTAAGTTGATGACGTGGATGTGGGATTTCATGTGGGTATGACCTCCTCCTATGAGATTTCTGAAAATAAACAAGTTTACGATATATTTTGTAATATGCAATAAGTCAAATTCTTCTTACAAATGAACGTGTCCTTTGGGTATTGATGAAATCTGTATAAATTCAAGCTAAATGCCTCACCTCAATTACTGATCTTGTGCATCTATCATAGAGAAGGTGAGACAGTTCACAATTCATGAACTTGAAGAAACAGAGGAAGCTGAAGATTGAGTAGGAAGCCGAAGGTCTAGTGGGAAATAAGGAAGCCGAAGGTCCAACAGAAGGCAAAGGTCAAGTGAAGAAGGAAGTCAAAGACCGAGTGGGAAAACAAAATCTTTTGACTGGGTTAATCTTGGAAGGCTCGGACCTAAAATGAATCTGTAGTGCAGACCACGACCTATTACAAAGACTACAAAGGACATGGCTTAGTGAAGAAGACCTTGGGAGCATGGTAATACAATCAAACATTTCTTCAAAAAGTAAAACTATAGGGTCAGAGTCCTTGGGGTTGGTTCCTCAGAACTAAAAGGATTGGTTTCCTTGGAGTTGGTGCTCCTAAATTCAAGGTTGGTGCCTTGATAAGATAGGGTCGAAGCCATAGAGGTTGGAGCCTCATCAAAGTTCAAGTTGGTGCCTGTAAAAATTATCAAATATTGTATTCAATCCTTTTTTATATTTAATAAAATAATTTCCTTGATTAAAATTGTAAAGAATCTAAATTGGTAATAATAAGAATTGAAAAGAAATATTGATTCTCCCCCCTCTCAGTATTTCCAACAATTGGTATTAGAGCCAGCTTCTTCATAATCAGCTTGACAATTGGAAGAAGGATTCTTAGCTACAATGAAGAATCAAGAAATGACAGGAAGGATTACCTTGTTCGATGGTACAAATTTTGGTTTTTGGAAAAAGAGAATATCTTACTAGTTAATTTCCCTTGTACCTGAATTTTGGAAATCTGTTTTGAATGGGTAAAATGACCCTTCCACTCTTCCTACTATTCAAGATGAAAGGAAAGTGTACATTGAAAATGACAAAGCCGTAAATTCCATTACTAGTGGAATCACTGATTCTGAGTTTATGAAAGTCTTGAACTGTGACTCGGCCAAAGAAGTAAGGGATAAGATGGTTAGCTTATATGATCAGGATTCTAAATTTAAGAAGGCAAAGCTTCAAACTCATAGAAGAGTGTTTGATAGTATAAAAATGGATGACGAAGAATATATTGCATCATACTTCCTTCAAGTAGCTAAAGTAGTCAACTCTCTTAAAGGATTGGAAGAAAAGATTGAAGAAGACATTGTTGTTCAAAAAGTCTTAAGATCTCTCCCAGATAGTTTTGACTCCAAAGTAAGTGATATAGAAGAAATGAAGGACCTAGATACCCTCAAGATATATGAACTTCATGGAATTTTCATTTCCTATGAGATGAGAAAAGGAATCCCAAGTTCCAAAGATGCAACATTCAAGGCCTCAAAATAAGAAAGGGGGAAAGGATGGAATACCAGTAGTGATGACTACGATGCTGAATTCAAATTGGTGCAATTTGTATGAATACTAAAGAAAGGATCCAAGCTAAAAGGTAAGCACCCTCTTATTTGTTTCAAATGTGGAAGAATAGGTCATTATGCTGCAAAATGTCCTCATAAGCATGATAGTGATGATGAGGAAGAATAAAAAAGGAGGATATACAAGAATAAATGATTTACTAAGAAGAATTTCCTCTCTACACAAGTTGAATATGATGAGGATGAATATGTGGTCATCAAAAAGACATTATCCAAAGATACCTTTCATCACAAAGGAAGTAATGATGAATCAAATGAAGAAAATGACTATGCTGGAAGCAAAGAAGTACTATTTATGACGTTCATTGAATATGATGAACCAAGACAAGAAAACAAAGTGGATACAAATGAATTATTAATAAATTCCATTGAAGAAAATGAGAAGTTTTGAAAGAAGGTCATCTCTCTTAAAACGGAAAAAGAGGAAGCTAAAAGAAGGGAGGACATCATGAACAATAAACTAAAAGAAAAGGAAGACGTATGTAAAAGACATGAAGCTGAAATAGTATCTCTCAAGAAAGAATCAGAATTAATCAAAAGAATTTAGCAAAGTTCTCAAACACTTGATCACATTCTCAATGCTAAAAAATCTCAAAGTGACAAGTCTGGGATTGGTTTTAAAGGAGAATCATCAAGTACTAAAGATAATGGAAGACACTATGCCAACTGTTGGGCGCGGGATCCCACAAGGGCAGTTTTGGGGCTTAAAGCCCATATTTTGGTCCAATTTTTGTAATCTTAATGTAAAGACTCCACATTTTTTGGTCACGGAGCACGTAGTTGTTAAAGAGTCAGAGGGTTGTCCACCATTATTTTGATAATGTAATGTCGGTTGTAAAAGATCTACCCATGGTCCGTGGACCATGGGATTGTATAAATAGAGCGAAGCTCTAAGTAGTTAAGGCATGATGAAATAGACGAAGGAATCAATGATGGAATGATGTATGAGAGATAGCTCTGAGTATAAGTCTAACTTTTGGGTCGTAGCGTAGGTAGAGGCTCTGCAGCTGAGTGCGCGGACCCCTACAACTGAGTGTGCAGGGAGAGTCGAGTCTGTAATCGTGTGGAAGTATCAATAAAGAGAAGTATTCTATAATTTCTGCGTTTTTATTTCCTGTTTATGCATCTGTTATATTGGGTATGAATTTCACTTCTAATGTTTATATGATGCGTGAATGTGTATAACTATATTGGTTAAGTGAACAAAAGTAAGAACATCTATTTACGTGAAGCTAACTAATATCTGTTAGTAAGATAAGTAATATACTTAGTGTAGTTTGGGAAATATCACAATTCGCTTCCCTAACAACGCGAAAGAATATCAGCCCCTGGTTAGGGCTGCGCGGAAGTCGATTGTAACATTTCGCGAAGGTAATGAAGGGTACATCAGATAGATAAGCAACCTGCGTAAAGGCAGGTATAGTTGGAATCAAACGACATCACTTCCATCTCAAGGGTGCGTAAACTTGGTTCCAACATCCCCCCATACTGCTTCGGGTGAGACTTCAGTCCACGCTTTGCGGGTTGATGCTGAAAGGGCCAGTAGTGTAGGGATTTGTTTGGCTAACTAACGCTGAACATGGGTCAGGCCCCCACAAGCCAACAAATGATTCGGTTGCTGGGACCAAAATCTGCATAAGAGATGTGTGATGTCATATCACTGGAATCCAACTAAGAAAGAAATTGAAGGCTGGTTGGACATAAGGATTCACGAATTCATGGTGCAGGAGAACAAAAACTTGTGACTGTCAAAATAACAATGGTTGGACCAATACCTATATACAGACATCCACAAAATCTTTTTCACCTCTTTCCCTACTGAGCTATATGAGTGGATCGCGAAGTTAGCAAATAGCCAAGAATGGTGGAAACTTGACGGTCCTATTGTTTGGACCCCAGAGCTAGTGCGAAGGTTGGAAGCATCAAAGGATAAGATCGTGCACATCGTCGACCATTGGCTCGATCACATTATAGGAGGATTTGTTACTGAGTTCGCGGTCAACACCTCAGTTAACTATAGCGAGGCAGAGCGATGCTTTTTCAAAAGACCGCAGGGTAAGTACGTAAAATCTTTGAATACTTGGATTAAAATGCTGTTGTGCGAACAATGGGTTATGTAGTTACCTTGATGTTTGGGAATACGCGAAGTGGAAAAGTTACATAAACGAAGGAAATAAGGGTCTGGCGTATAGCCCCTTGATTTCACCACCGTGAAGGGATGAGGAAGGGATAGCGAAGGTCTCTTCGCGAAGTGCTATTCAATTGATAAGACATGGATTTCTATGAATACCACCTCCATCTTCACCGCCATCACCTCCAACTTCGCTTGTACCACCTCCACCACCACCGTGATTCAATATGGAAAACATAGTGAATTTGCCTTTGTTCAAAGGCTTGGAAAATGAGGAGCTGGACAAATTCTGGTTCATTGTGAGGGCTGTATGGGAAGCTCAAGGTGTTATAGATGATAACATAAATAAGGAAACACTTGTTAGTGCTCTACAAGATCACGCGCTAACCTAGTATATAAAGTACTGCAGCGATAACCTGAATGCTAGAGTAGCGGACATCCAAACAACACTGAATAAGGAATTTAGCATGGCTAAATCTGAAACGCAGTCGATTGTGGGATTCAAACAGATCACAAAGCTACCAAGCGAGATGCCTTGGGAACTAGATCAGAGGTTGAAATGTACAATCCGCAAAGCCAACATGAATTTGACAGATGGACAACATCACAAGTGGTTTGTAGCCTTGCTACTACCACACTTAAGGAGTGCACTATTGCAGTAGAAGATAACAACTCAGGTGGAGGCCTTGGAAATTGCCATGAGACTACGTGAGACCCCGATGCAGGATCCTAATCTGCAAACTTTCTTCTTTCTACCCTTTATTTATCCTAACATTTCTTATTCACTTTATTGTCCTGTGCATTTGAGCTTGTTGACCCTTTATTTACTTTTCTTTTGACAAGAAAACTATCTAATTCTAACCTTATAACTTCCAATGGCTCAGATTAAGCTGATGACCACATTTTTATTTCTCTACCTAACTACTGATCTGCCAAGGTTAAATAATTTGGCTAGATCTTTATTCTCTATCTATCAACATGAAATTTAAAGCATGAATGAGTCAAGATTAAGCTATTTGACCATCATGTATTGTGGAATTTATGAGAAGCTGCACACAACCTTATTTTTCATAATAAACTAAAAAGTAGCGGCACTTGAATTTTCACACTTTCATGATTTGTTTTATTTCTATTTGGGGTTCATATTTTTCACTTTTTTGATTTTTTCTGTAAGGACCACGATTCAGACTAATTACATTTTTTTTTTTTTCTCTAAAGTTAACAGCAAATATAACCAGAAAAGAAACGCATTGAAATTTCAAATTTATTTAGCACACACATTCCTGACACTCATTTCAGGAAAACATATCATAACATTTACATATGTTTAACTAAGATCAATAGTAATGAAATACATGTGTACCATTCACCAGAAAGAGAGACTCCGCTTGCTCTATTGTTACTGGTATTCCCTTGTAGCCGGTCACCTCCGCGAGTGAATGATGACGCACTTGATCCGAATGCGAAGACCCACCGGTTAACTTTCCAGCCTACTCCTTGGGTACTCTTCTTCCCCGCGGACCCCCGAGCTGCAATGGGGTTGTACAATGGAGGAAAGCACTAGCTGGTAGGGGAGAGCACACCTTGGCTCAAGAGTCCCCTCTCTAAAATCCTCTACCTCACCAAACTCACTATAGCTTCGTAATCACTGCTCTGACATCATCTCATCCATCCAACCATAGGGTTCCCAAAAAAAGTCCCTTCTCCCATGGCTTGCCCCTTCTTTTATAGGAGTCCTCATAGGTGACACTTGTCATGTCATGCATAATTAATTATTTTTTTATAATTCAATAGCTTGATTATTCACCCACCCATGTGTCATTCTCACATCAAGGGTCTCCCAAAATTATTTACTTAAATTTTTATTTAAAACTAATATTTTCCTCACCTCAACAAGATTCCTATTTCTTCTCCTAGTTGTCTCTTTATTCCCCCTTTTATTCCTTAATTTGTGTTCATTACTTGAAGTCAATTAATGAGTCAAGATTTTATCCCCAATCTACTCCCTAATTTAACTCAGGTTATCTCCTAGATGGATATTCTTATGCTGGTTGTTGACACATGGAGCTTCTCTACATTTCTCTAAATTTAATTTATTATTCTCATTTTAATTCACCTTCCCCTTTTCTTAATTAGGTTTAAATTAGTTTAGGATTAATCTTTATCCTTACCATTATGTTTGTCTTTCCCCTTTTTCCTAATTAAACCACATAATCTTCCTAGTATTTTCCAAAATGGGAAGGGTAGAGTTTTTAAGGTACTCTATTTTAATTCTTCCTATGATCCTCCTTATTCCAAGTTTTATTTTTGATTTAATTACATTGGTTTCTAATCATCATTTACCCTTGATGTAAATTTACCTAGTTTTCATTCCTTGCTTATATTTATTTATTATTATTTATTTTTAATGATTCCAAGGATGCCAAGTTTGGTTGTGCCCTTCAAGAACTTCCCTAGAAGTTCCAAGGGTGCCACACCTAATAGCTTATTTGTGATGT
Source organism: Pinus tabuliformis (assembly GCA_031772625.1). Taxonomy (NCBI): domain Eukaryota; kingdom Viridiplantae; phylum Streptophyta; class Pinopsida; order Pinales; family Pinaceae; genus Pinus; species Pinus tabuliformis. The sequence goes on along the minus strand of CM062805.1, from coordinate 559,840,538 downwards.
CAAGGGTGTTAGTTTGGTTGTGCCCTTCAAGAACTTCCCTAGAAGTTCCAAGGGTGCCACACCTAATAGTTTATTTGTGATGCCAAGGGTGCCAAGTTGGTCGTGCCCTTCAAGAAATTCCCCTGAAGTTCCAAGGGTGCCACACCACTTGCCCTTCAAGCATCCAGTGATTACGAGGGGAAAGTATAGTGCAACGTCATAGACCACTATCATCTCTTATGTTGCCTGCTATAGTGAGACTAATGGTGTCAGGGATCAAGGAATTCGCCTTGATGCGCGCCCCCCGGTAAAGTCCTCATGAGCGACCCAACTTTGGAACCTGCCCTCATGGCATCGTGATCTTCAAGGCGAAGGTGTTTCAACCCTTCCAGCCCAAGTCACGGCGGGAGTGCTAGTGGGTGAGATCAGGGACTCTGTCCCACCCCTCCCATGTAGTTCCATCCACTTGTACAACCCCATCACCCATATGTGAGTCATTCGGTCAAGAAACTAATATGTGCCTGCAACCATTAATATATCATCAGAATATAGTTAAACATATATGGCAGATTCCAAGATCGACTTAGACTTTCAAAGATAAAGTAATATAAAATTTCATCAAACCAGGTGTCATCGACATGTCATATGCGATTGCCTCTGATGGTTTCCTGCCATACTCAATAATCATCAGTAACAAGGTTTCTCAATGTTAGTCAATTATCATAATAGCATCATTAACAATTCCTGGTCATTCACATCATTGTCCATTGTAAGTCTGAACTAAAGGAAGTAGGTAACATAGGGGACACATCCCTCATGGCTATCATCAATAATCATCAATGGAAACATACATATTCATTAAGCTATCAACATCGTAACATCGTAGAAATATACCTATCCATAAAATTTATCCTCATTATGCTTTTTGTAGAGCGCATACATATTCTTTACTACCCTCATCATAATTTCAAATAGAGACCAACTTAACTATTTAATATTGCAATCATCAGAATACTGATAGATAAGATGCATAGCCATTCATGCTACCATAATATCAATGGAAAACATTCATAAACATCACAACCATGAATATCTCAATCGCTAATAATAGTGTCATGGGTCCAGATCCTCAATCTGAGGTCCTCGAAGAATAGAGTTTCTAAGATAATGTCGTATTAGGGTCAGGAAACTAGAGTGGGCACTACATACACCCCCTCTTAACAATGGACTTCGTCCCGAAGTCCTTAGAACATAAAGTAGAAATGGCAACACATAATCTTAGGAACCCTTCCTGAAACTCTCGCCAACCTTCTGGTGGGCAGGTTAAAATTTTCCTAAGGTATCTATAACACGAATTCCGTTATAACTGAAGGACTATATCTGGGGAACATTGCAACCCACTTTTTGTATAAATGTACAAAACATACATTATAGATATTATTAAAATTAATAGTTAAAGGAAGCGTCATACATAAACTTTTCCAACAAAATCATCATAATCAAAATCACAACTAATTAAAGCAACAACTAATAACACCCACCTTCCTTCAAATGACAAATTGACTAAATTAGGAGAAATCTCTCTAGTTTTATTCATTCAATCATGCAATTAAGATAGCAATAATTTTGTATTAACTCAAATTCATAGGGGATGCCTATGCCTTTTTCATAGGAGGAACTACCCACCTTAAGCTTGGACTTCAATATTTGTAATGGTCAATAATAATTGTGTTAATTATTGTTTGATATTTCACCTATGACGTAATCCACCTTTGTTTACCATGTTCTAAATCTTCAATTTTGTTAGGAACTACAATCAGTACTTTGAAAATAAACATATGCCACTGCTTGCTAGGGGGACCTAACAATGCCTACTACACCTTCTTAGAGACTTGATTTACCTTCATGATCCATGTTCTGAAAGTTCAATGTTGTACAACTACCATTAGCACTTTAAAATAAATACATACCACTCCTTTCTAGTGGATACCTAATGGTACACACTATCTAGAGATAAAAAAAAGATGTTAACTACATAGAACGTAATCATCACTTGCAATGAATGAGTAGTCCAAACCTTCATCCCTTCAAACCCAGCTACCCTACTTCCTTTCGCTAGGGTAAGCGAGTGAGGCTATCTGGGGCCTATCTTCATTTAATCCTACTGAATCTAATGACAAGGAGTGCAATATTGTTGCAATCTTTAAAGGTGTTGTGACTATTAAGGCTCTTAATTTCCTGGTGATGAGGAATGCATATTCTCGCAGTTTGGCCATCCAAGCTAATGGAAGACAAAGCATATAGCAAGTTTCACTAGTGACCAAAGATGGCAGGCAGACATCATTTACCAGTCTTTGCTTGATTCCAAGCAGAACTAAAAACTATATGGATTGAAGCCTTTAAGGTTGGATGATCAATTGCAGCCGCATCAATTCATTAACAACCTGGAGCATAGAACCAAAGCCCAGCTGCTGTGGTTCCAAAAGTAGCTAGAAATATTCTTAAATGAAGCTTTCCTATCAAGATTTGACGCCCAGATTTGCAGCCGCGTCGACCTTTTGACAGAATGAGAATGAAGTTGAATCATTTTGTTCAACAGGGTTGCCATTTTTAGCAATCTTGCAAGCTGTCTTTTTAACTTACACAGCCATATGCACATTAGGCTTCAATGGATTGGGTCAAGGAATTCCAATGAGACATGGAATGGATTATAGACAATGAGGAGCCTCTTCCCCCTCAGAGGCTTGACCTTTGCATATGCCTCCAAACACTGTGACAAGCTATTGTCTCATTAAACTCCAGTCCTCAAGAATGTTTTCCTTGATGAAGATAGAGATGGCATTAAACTCCAGTCCTCAAGAATGTTTCCCTTGATGAAGATAGAGATGGCATCGCAATAGAAGTCTTAAGGTGAAATGCATCAGAGACCATTCAAAAGTAAAAGCTTGTAATCTCCTCATACATAAAGACATTCTAAGAAAAAAAACGTGTTTAGGACAGACAGACATAGAATCTCTACAGTCAGAAACATGGGATTAAACAGCATTTGCCAAAATGTGTTTTCCTGCCATACTAATAAAATACCCCACTAAAAATGGCCAAAGCTAAAAGATATATTCCATAATTTAGTATGAACCTGATGTTAACTTATAAGCAACAAGCTCTGGGATTTTCCATCAGATGTTATATTTTTGGTTAGCAGACAATAATGGGAACACGAATAGGATCAAGTGATCAGTATTGCAAATTCTCGCAAGAATGAAAATAAATTGTTTATTGTTCTAAGAATGCAACCCAACTATTGCAGCTGATGCTTTTGAGACCAGGGTTAAAGTAATTGGTGAACAATAATAAATCCTGCAACTAATGTTTCTGAATCAGAAAGTACATAGAACTCTGTGATTGCTTATTTTATTTGCAGCTGATGCTTTCCCTTGTTTTTCATGTCAGTAACAAAGTGTTCTTTTCTGTCTGGGATTTATCCAAGTTGGAAATGATAATATGCTCCACTTGCAGACCACAACATACCATAGAAATAGGCTTTTGTCATTTGAAGGAAGATGGGTGTTAATAATTGTTGCTTTAATTAGTTGTGATTTTGATTATGATACCAAGTGTAAGGACCACGATTCAGACTAATTACATTTTTTTTTTCTCTAAAGTTAACAGCAAATACAACCAGAAAAGAAACGCATTGAAATTTCAAATTTATTTAGCACACACATTCCTGACACTCATTTCAGGAAAACATATCATAACATTTACATATGTTTAACTAAGATCAATAGTAATGAAATACATGTGTACCGTTCACCAGAAGGCGAGACTCCGCTTGCTCTGCTGTTACTGGTATTCCCTTGTAGCTGGTCACCTCCGCGAGTGAATGATGACGCACTTGATCCGAATGCGAAGACCCACCGGTTAACCTCCCAGCCTACTCCTTGGGTACTCTTCTTCCCCGCGGACCCCCGAGCTGCAATGGGGTTGTACAATGGAGGAAAGCACTAGCTGGTAGGGGAGAGCACACCTTGGCTCAAGAGTCCCCTCTCTAAAATCCTCTACCTCACAAAACTCACTATAGCTTCGTAATCACTGCTCTGACATCATCTCATCCATCCAACCATAGGGTTCCGAAAAAAAGTCCCTTCTCCCATGGCTTGCCTCTTCTTTTATAGGAGTCCTCATAGGTGACACTTGTCATGTCATGCATAATTAATTATTTTTTTATAATTCAATAGCTTGATTATTCACCCACCCATGTGTCATTCTCACATCAAGGGTCTCCCAAAATTATTTACTTAAATTTTTATTTAAAACTAATATTTTCCTCACCTCAACAAGATTCCTATTTCTTCTCCTAGTTGTATCTTTATTCCCCCTTTTATTCCTTAATTTGTGTTCATTACTTGAAGTCAATTAATGAGTCAAGATTTTATCCCCAATCTACTCCCTAATTTAACTCAGGTTATCTCCTAGATGGATATTCTTATGTTGGTTGTTGACACATGGAGCTTCTCTACATTTCTCTAAATTTAATTTATTATTCTCATTTTAATTCACCTTCCCTTTTTCTTAATTAGGTTTAAATTAGTTTAGGATTAATCTTTACCCTTACCATTATGTTTGTCTTTCCCCTTTTTCCTAATTAAACCACATAATCTTCCTAGTATTTTCCAAAATGGGAAGGGTAGAGTTTTTAAGGTACTCTATTTTAATTCTTCCTATGATCCTCCTTATTCCAAGTTTTATTTTTGATTTAATTACATTGGTTTCTAATCATCATTTACCCTTGATGTAAATTTACCTAGTTTTCATTCCTTGCTTATATTTATTTATTATTATTTATTTTTAATGATTCCAAGGATGCCAAGTTTGGTTGTGCCCTTCAAGAACTTCCCTAGAAGTTCCAAGGGTGCCACACCTAATAGCTTATTTGTGATGTCAAGGGTGCCAGTTTGGTTGTGCCCTTCAAGAACTTCCCTAGAAGTTCCAAGGGTGCCACACCTAATAGTTTATTTGTGATGCCAAGGGTGCCAAGTTGGTCGTGCCCTTCAAGAAATTCCCCTGAAGTTCCAAGGGTGCCACACCACTTGCCCTTCAAGCATCCAGTGATTACGAGGGGAAAGTATAGTGCAACGTCATAGACCACTATCATCTCTTATGTTGCATGCTATAGTGAGACTAATGGTGTCGGGGATCAAGGAATCCGCCTTGATGCGCGCCCCCCGGTAAAGTCCTCATGAGCGACCCAACTTTGGAACCTGCCCTCATGGCATCGTGATCTTCAAGGCGAAGGTGTTTCAACCCTTCCAGCCCAAGTCACGGCGGGAGTGCTAGTGGGTGAGATCAGGGACTCTGTCCCACCCCTCCCATGTAGTTCCATCCACTTGTACAACCCCATCACCCATATGTGAGTCATTCGGTCAAGCAACTAATCTGTGCCTGCAACCATTAATATATCATCAGAATATAGTTAAACATATATGGCAGATTCCAAGATCGACTTAGACTTTCAAAGATAAAGTAATATAAATTTTCATCAAACCAGGTGTCATCGACATGTCATATGCGAGTGCCTCTGATGGTTTCCTGCCATACTCAATAATCATCAGTAACAAGGTTTCTCAATGTTAGTCAATTATCATAATAGCATCATTAACAATTCCTGGTCATTCACATCATTGTCCATTGTAAGTCTGAACTAAAGGAAGTAGGTAACATAGGGGACACATCCCTCATGGCTATCATCAATAATCATCAATGGAAACATACATATTCATTAAGCTATCAACATCGTAACATCGTAGAAATATACCTATCCATAAAATTTATCCTCATTATGCTTTTTGTAGAGTGCATACATATTCTTTACTACCCTCATCATAATTTCAAATAGAGACCAACTTAACTATTTAATATTGCAATCATCAGAATACTGATAGATAAGATACATAACCATTCATGCTACCATAATATCAATGGAAAGAATTCATAAACATCACAACCATGAATATCTCAATCGCTAATAATAGTGTCATGGGTCCAGATCCTCAATCTGAGGTCCTCGAAGAATAGAGTGTCTAAGATAATGTCTTATTAGGGTCAGGAAACTAGAGTGGGCACTACATTTTCTCTTTCTTTTTGTCCTTTGATTATCCTTTTAGGACATACCCTCTTCACATTTTTTAATTTTTAATATGGAAAACATTTTGCAGAAAGCAAAAGTATGTACAATATTACAATACTTACCATAGCCAATTCAAAATTATGAATCCTATTATTATATGACCCTAACAGACTGAACAACATTTTTCAGTCAACGTTTCAAATCCCAACATGGATACATCATCAAGACTAATTCTGAATTAGTCCTGATGATGGATCCCTGTTGGGATTTGAAACGTTGACCGAATATGGTTATTACTATGGGTTCTCCAATAACTAACTCAGAAGATATAAACCACAGATGTCTAGCATACAACATCTTTTCAATTGATTGAACAAGAATTATTGACACACCAAAAAGAAATAGGAGTTGTTCATTCTATCAAACAGTAGCTGTTCAATTGACTAAACAACAACTGTTTAATTGATTGAACAACAATTATAAACACACCAAAAAGAAATCAAAGTTTTTCATTCTACCGAACAACAATTGTTCAATTGACTGAACAAAAACTATTGAATTGATCGAACAACAATTATAAACACACCAAAAAGAAATCGGAGTTGTTCGTTCTACCAAACAACAACTGTTTAATTGACTGAACAACAAATTTTCAATTGATTGAACAACAATTATAAACACACCAAAAAGAAATCAGAGCTGTTCGTTCTACTGAACAACAACAATTCAATTGATTGAACAACAATTATAAACACACCAAAAATTAATCAGAGCTGTTCATTATATCGAACAACAACTATTCAATTGACTGAACAACAATTGTTTAATTGATTGAAAAACAATTATAAACACACCAAAAAGGAATCAGAGCTGTCTGTTCTACCGAACAACAATTGTTCATTTGACAAAACAACAACTACGCATTCGCCAATAGAACAACAACTACAACTTTGAAGGAAGCAACACATGAAACACAAAAACATAAGAGAAACCAGAAAAGAAATGATACTTTATTTAAAAATAGTAAATAAATAAATAAATAAAGTTATAAGAGCTATGATGTGTTTCTTAAGGGAACATCAATATGTCATTGGAAAAAAAATGATCTCTTGGAAAAATGCTTTAGCAACAGTGACATGAATATTTAAATGGAAATCATTTTTCTGTTTATTCTATTACGGATCCATTAAGTAATGAATTGGATGAAATTGCTTTGTTTCATTAACATTTCTTTCAAGAATCGCTCGTTCATAAATTGAACTCTTTTATTCTACTGGAACCTACAAAAAACGAGTGTCTAACTATAATAAAACATGAAATCCTGGAATAAGAGAGGTGATTGGGCTCTCATAACCCAATACATATAAAAAAAACAAGTAGTTACTTTGTAAAACAAATCCATGGAAAAAATAATAAAGTAAAATTAATTTATTACTTGCGGAAGAGCAGTGGCCAATCATGCTAACCTACAGTGTTTGAATGATAACTTCTTTGTTATCGTTCGATTTGAGTGATTCCAAAGCCAAATGAGAGCTACTTCAAATTTATATCACCAATAGATACATGTTTTAAAGATTCCATGAGATTATCTGTCAAATTTACTTAGAGCAACCTACATAACAAAGTTATTTTCGATTTCCCAACTTAGACCAACAATGTATATTTTAAGCATAACTTTTTCGTTTGATGACGGATTCAAATGATTCAAATTGGAGATTAAATTATATTAATTTATTTATCTCAAATAGAAATATGTTTTGAATACAAGAAGAATTAATGGGTCAAATACACAAGTGAACAGCTGGAAAACCAGAGTTTTAAAAGTGCAGATTTATGATAGATAATTAATATGTTGGTCATAACTTTCTCATACGATATTGAAATTGAGTGATTCAAATTGACTTGTAATCTAGATTCGTAGGGGAATATTTCATAGAAAAGAGTTTTAAAAATATAATCATTTATGCCTCCAAAAACTGACTCGCCCAACTCTTTTCTTGAGATGCCTACTAGACACCCTTTCAATGTTTTGGTTATAACCTTTTCGTTTCAAATCCAAATGGAGTGATTCAAATTGGGTTGAAAATTAGATATAAAGGGATAATTAGATATAGAGGGAGATTCCTCTTGAATTCTTTATGCATAATTCACAAACATCATCATATGATAGCTGGAAAACATCACCTTTTCCCATTAGATTTAATATTTCTAAAAATTCATCTTTGATTCCTTTGAGTAGGAGTGTTTTTAATGCGTCTTTGTCCAAATGCTTATGCTTTGATTTTTGAAGGTTGTATCGAAATCGCTCCGCATAGTCCTCCAAGATTTAATCTTCCCCTTGTATCATACTGAAAATATCTTCATTGGATTTGCAATAATCTTGATACTTCTTCAAGAATACATTCTTCATGTCCTCCCATGTTTGGATGCAGTTCCCACTAAGGCTTATGAACCATCGGAGAGTTGCTCCTTTTAGAGTAAGAGGAAACACTTTCAACCTTTGATCATTAGTACAATAATCATATCCTCTACAAAGTACTTCAAACTCAAATAAGAATGTATCTGGGTCTTTGTTTGCCAAACCATGAAAATTTGGTAGAGAAGATGGGGGAATTATGTGCATTTGTGTCACTCCTCCTAGATCTTTGATAGGGAATTCAAAAGTAGTATTGTGAGAAATTTCTTACCATAATAGAAGATGTTCTTCATGTGTTTCTTTGAGGCTCCTCTTTCAAATGTTCTTGTCAATTGGTTAGTGGAATGGGTGGTGCTTACATCACCACTGGAGTGGAATTATGGGATTTTTTTTCCAAAATTCTACCTCTAAACTTCCTACTTCTATCAGTGTATGCTATATGACCTAACCCTGACTACTGAGGGTAGACCCATCACTGGTTCCCCAGGATGCCTGCGTAGGTTCTTACCTCCCGTCTTTAATATCCATCTCTCATGAAGTCAGATATGCATTTGCAACCATATATTAGTGTGGTAGTGCTATTTGACTGCCTCCCCAACAATGACGACAAAATGTTGGGTAAAATTAATTGCTTAATAAATAAATAAAACGGCTAATCACTTAGACATTAATTATCAACCCGAGGAGCGTCTTTTTATTTCAAGGAAATCAACAAATTATATTCATAACAAATACCAACAACTAACACTAGTTCTATATGATTGTGTTCTATACTATTAAGCTCATTCAACAAGAAATAAAATGTAAGACTTGAATAATAAAACTAAAAGTAAAAAGAAGAAAGTAAATGACAGGAAAAACAATTATGATAATCACACAACTTGAAGCATCGCTAAATTGAACCACGCATTTCTGAATTAGAAATTTAATCTATTACACCCAACATAATTCAAATACTAATCCAGAGCAATAAATTAATTGAAATCTAGAAATTGTAGGAGACAACAAATATGGAAAATGCAGCAACCAACAAATTACTTTGAATAAAAAGGAAATTTACTTTAAATAACAATGATTGAAATTAAAAGAAACAAGCACATAGTTAAACTACTTTAGATGCTCAAGGCAACACCTCATCCAAGGTAGTGGGCCCCACTGCCCAAGACTCAGTTTCGCATTGAGAAGTAACCCAGATCAGATTACAGATAACAAATGTAGAACTCAATGGATAACTTCCTTGATTAAAGCATATGAGAGCAATAATTACATAAAATTGAAGTTCTTAGCTTTGCCTCCAATTCAACAATTGTTCATATCCCATCTCTCATCCCTTATCTTATCTGCTACATCCTATCTAATAATTGTCCATCTCCTATCTCCTAATTATCACCCTCTCTTTGATCTCTGTTTTCATTTAAATAGATAGAGAGAAATTTGATGTTACAACAAAGTTGATTACAAAATGATTTCCATTACAATTTTGGATTGATTACATAATCTCAATAAACAAGATCAGTCCTGAAAGATATTCCCATAATGATTCAATTGGAACAAGTCAAATATGGTATTACAATTGAGAGAATTTGGAAGACTATCGCAACAACAAATACGAGAAAACCACCTTCAGAGAACCTTGTGTTTCTCTCAATCCAAGCCGAATTTTGGAAAACTACTTCGGATGAAATTGATTTGGTCCATTTTGCACAAAACCCATGTCTCAGATTTTCTAGATTCATCTTCATTTGCCTGAAACGTCCAACGCAAAAATGTCACTTCTTATCACAGTGAATTTTTGAGCCGGAATATTTGATTATGAGCTAGAAATCAAATTTGCAATTTGGAAAAGGTCTTGGAGGCTAAAATCGTGAGCGATGTTATAAAAAATTCATTAATAAACCATCATTGGGAAAATAATGCATAATAATCTTCAATATATTAAAAATAATGAGAAAAAATAATATTTATCCATAAGAGCATAAATAATTATAAAATGGAATTATATGATAACCTATGATAAATGATGTGATAAATAATGGTAGAAATTGATGAAATAGATGTTAAAAAGTGATAATAATAATGAAAAATTAGTGGCCCAACATCGGATATATCACAAGTCAGAACATGTGCACCTTGTGAAACCTAAGATTTGCATGAAGTTGCGATTGTGATTAAGGTGATGACGTGGATGTGGGACCTCATGTGGGTACAACCTTCTCCTATGAGATTTATGAAAATTAACAAGTTTACGATATTTTTTGTAATATGCAATAAGTCAACTTCTCCTTCCTAATGAATGTGTCCTTTGGGTATTGATGAAATACAATTCAAGCTAAATGCCTCACCTCAATTACTGATCTTGTGCATCTATCATTGAGAAGGTGAGACAGTTCACAACTCGTGAAATTGTAGAAACAGAGGAAGCTGAAGGTTGAGTAGGAAGCCGAAGGTCTAGTGGGAAATAAGGAAGTCGAAGGTCCAATGGAAGGCGAAGGTCAAGCGAAGAAGGAAGTCAAAGACCGAGTGGGAAAACAAAATCTTTTGACTGGGTTAATCTTGGAAGGCTCAGACCTAAAATGAATCTGTAATGCAGACCGCGACCTGTTACAAAGACTACAAAGGACATGGATTAGTGAAGAAGACCTTGGGAGCATGGTAATACAATCAAACATTTCTTCAAAAAGTAAAACTATAGGGTCAGAGCCCTTGGGGTTGGTTCTTCAGAACCAAAAGGATTGGTGTCCTTGGAGTTTGTGCTCCTAAATTCAAGGTTGTTGCCTTGATAAGATAGGGTCGAAGCCCTAGAGGTTGGAGCCTCATCAAAGTTCAAGTTGGTGCTTGGAAAAATTATCAAATATTGTATTCAATCCTTTTCTATATTTAATAAAATCATTTCCTTGATTAAAATTATAAAGAATCTAAATTGGTAATAATAAGAATTGAAAAGAAATATTGATTCACCCCCCTCTCAGTATTTCCAACAATTGGTATCAGAGCCAGCTTCTTCATAATCAGCGTAACAATTGGAAGAAGGATTCTTAGCTACAATGAGGAATCAAGAAATGACAGGAAGGATTCACTTGTTCGATGGTACAAATTTTGGTTTTTAGAAAAAGAGAATATCTTACTACTTAATGTCCTTTGTACCTAAAGCTTGGAACTCCATTTTGAATGGGTAAAATGACCCTTCCACACTTCCTATTGTTCAAGATGAAGGGAAAGTGTACATTGAAAATGACAAGGCTCTAAATTCCATTACTAGTGGAATTACTGATTCTGAGTTTACGAAGGTCTTGAACCATGACTCGGCCAAAGAAGTATGGGATAAGATGGTTAGCTTATATGATCGAGACTCTAAAGTTAAGAAGGCAAAGCTTCAAACTCATAGAAGAGTGTTGGAAAGTATAAAAATTGATGACGAAGAAGATATTGCATCATACTTCCTTCAAGTAGCTAAAGTAGTCAACTCTCTTAAAGGATTGGAAGAAAAGATTGAAGAAGACATTGTTGTTCAAAAAGTCTTAAGATCTCTCCCAGATAGTTTTGACTCCAAAGTAAGTGATATAGAAGAAATGAAGGACCTAGATACCCTCAAGATATATGAACTTCATGGAATTGTCATTTCGTATGAGATGAGAAAAGGAATCCCAAGTTCCAAAGATGCAACATTCAAGGCCTAAAAATAAAAAAGGGGGAAAGGATGGAATACCAGTAGTGATGACTACGATGCTGAATTCAAATTGGCGCAATTTGTATGAATACTAAAGAAAGGATCCAAGCTAAAAGGTAAGCACCCTCTTATTTGTTTCAAATGTGGAAGAATAGGTCATTATGCTGCAAAATGTCCTCATAAGCATGATAGTGATGATGAGGAAGAATAAAAAAGGAGGATATACAAGAATAAATTATTTACTAAGAAGAATTTCCTCTCTACACAAGTTGAATATGATGAGGATGAATATGTGGTCATCAAAAAGAAATCATCCAAAGATACCTTTCATCACAAAGGAAGTAATGATGAATCAAATGAAGAAAATGACTATGCTGGAAGCAAAGAAGTACTATTTATGGCATTCATTGAATATGATGAACCAAGACAAGAAAACAAAGTAGATACAAATGAATTACTAATAAGTTCCATTGAAGAAAATGAGAAGTTATGAAAGAAGGTCATCTCTCTTAAAACAGAAAAAGAGGAAGCTAAAAGAAGGGAGGACATCATGAACAATAAACTAAAAGAAAAGGAAGAAATATGTGAAAGACGTGAAGCTGAAATAGTATCTCTGAAGAAAGAATCAGAATTAATCAAAAGAAGTTAGCAAAGTTCTCAAACACTTGATCACATTCTCAACACTAAAAAATCTCAAAGTGACAAGTCTGGGATTGGTTTTAAAGGAGAATCATCAAGTACTAAGGATAATGGAAGAAGGTATGTCGACTGTTGGGCACGGGATCCCCTGAGGGCAGTTTTGGGGCTTAAAGCCCATATTGTGGTCCAATTTTTGTAATCTTAATGTAAAGACTCCGCATTTTGTGGTCGCGGAGCGCGTAGTTGTTAAAGAGTCATAGGGTTGTCCGCCCTTATTTTGATAATGTAATGTCGGTTGTAAAAGATTTACCCATGGTCCGCGGACCATGAGATTGTATAAATAGAGCGAAGCTCTAAGTAGTTAAGGCATGAAGAATAAATGAAGGAACCAATGATGGAATGGTGTATGAGAGATAGCTCTGAGTATAAGTCTAAGTTTTGGGTCATAGTGTAGGTAGAGGCTCTGTAGCTGAGTGCGCAGAGGCCTATAATTCCGTAGCTGAGTGCGTGGACCCCTGCAGCTGAGTGTGTAGGGCGAGTCGAGTCTGTAATCGTGTGGAAGTATAAATAAAGAGAAGTATTCTATAATTTCTGCGTTTTTATTTCTGTTTATTCATCTGTTATATTGGGTATGAATTTCACTTCTAATGTTTATATGATGCATGAATGTGTATAACTATATTGGTTAAGTGAATGAAAGTAAGAAAATTTGTTTACATGAAGCTAACTATTATCTGTTAATAAGATAAGTAATATACTTAGTGTAGTTTGTGAAATATCACAACTCGTTGCCCTAACAACGCGAAAGCATATCAGCCCCTGGTTAGGGCTGCGTGGAAGTCGATTGTAACATTTCGTGAAGGTACTGAAGGGTACATCAAATAGATAAGAAACCTACGTGAAGATAGGTATAGTTGGAATAAATCGACATCATATCCGTCTCAAGGGTGCAGAAACTTGGTTCCAACATCCCCCCATATTGCTTCGGGTGAGACTTCAGTCTACGCTTTGCGGGCTAATGCCAAAAGGGCCAGTAGTGTAGGGATTTGTTTGGCTAACTAACGCTGAACCTGGGTTAGGCCCCCACAAGGAAACAAATGGTTCCATTGCTGGGACCGAAATCTGCATAAGAGATGTGTGATGTCGTATCACTGGAATCCAACTAAGAATGAAATCGAAGGCTGGTTGGACATAAGGATTCACAAATTCGAGACGCAGGAGAACAGAAACCTGTGATTTTCAAAAGAACAATGGTTGGACCAATACCTGTATACGGAGATCCACGAAATCTTTTTCACCTCTTTCCCCACTGAGCTATACGAGTGGATCACAAAGCTAGCGATAGCCAAGGATGGTGGAAACTTGACGGTCCTATTGTGTGGACCCTAGAGCTAGTGCGAAGGTTGGAAGCATCAGAGGATAAGATCGTGTGCATTGTCGACCATTGGCTTGATCAAATTATTGGAGGATTTGTTCCTGAGTTCGCGGTTGACACCTCAGTTAACTATAGTGAGGCAGAGCGATGCTTTTTCAAAGGACCGCGTGGTAAGTATGTAAAATCTTTGAATACTTGGATTAAAATGCTGTTGTGCGAACAAAGGGTTATGCAGTTACCTTGATATTTGGGACTATGTGAAGTGGAAAAAGTTACATAAACGAAGGAAATAAGGGTTCGACGTATAGCCCCTTGATTTCACCACCGCGAAGGGACGTAGAAGGGATAGTGAAGGTATCTTCGCGAAGTGCTATTCAATTGATAAGACATGGATTTCTGTGAATACCAAGTCCACCCACACCACCTCCATCTTCACCGCCATCACCTCAAACTTCGCCCATACCACCTCCACCACCATTGTGATTCAGTATGGAAAACACAGTGAAGTTTCCTTTGTTCGAAGGCTTGGGAAATGAGGACCCGGACCAATTCTGGTTCGTTGTGAGGGCTGTATGGGAAGCTCAAGGTGTTATAGATGACAACATAAATAAGGCAACACTTGTTAGTTCTCTACAAGATTGTGCGCTAACCTGGTATATTAAGTACTGCAGCGATAACCTGAATGCTAGAGTAGTGAACATCCAAACAACACTGAATAGGGAATTTAGCATGCCTAAATCTGAAGCACAGTCAATTGTGGGATTCAAAGAGATCAGAATGGTACCAGGTGAGATGCTTTGGGAACTAGATCAGAGGCTGAAATGTACGATCCACGAAGCCAACATGAATTTGACCGATGGAGAACATCGCGAGTGGTTTGTAGCCTCACTACTACCACACTTATATCCTCCTTTTTGAATCTTCCTCTGCAAGATAAGGTTGTGTGTAGCTTGTCCTTTTGTCCTTTGATTATTCTTTTAGGACATACCCTCTTTACATTTTTTAATTTTTAATATGGAAAACATTTTGCAAAAAGAAAAAGTATGTACAATATTACAATACTAACCATAGCCAATTCAAAATTATGAATCATATTATTATGTGACCCTAACAGACTGAACAACATCTGTTTAGTCAACGTTTCAAATCCCAACAGGGATCCATCATGAGGACTAATTCTGAATTAGTCCTGATGATGGATCCCTGTTGGGATTTGAAACATTGACAGAATATGGTTATTACTATGGGTTCTCTGGTAACTAACTCAGAAGATATAAACCACAGATGTCTAAAATCCAACATCTGTTCAATTGATTGAACAACAATTATTGACACACCAAAAAGAAATCGGAGTTGTTCGTTCTATCAAACAGTAGCTGTTCAATTGACTGAACAACAAATGTTTAATTGATTGAACAAAAATTATAAACCCACCAAAAAGAAATCAGAGTTGTTCATTCAACCGAACAACAATTGTTCAATTGACTGAACAACAACTGTTCAATTGATGTAACAACAATTATAAACACACCAAAAATAAATCAAAGTTGTTCGTTGTACCGAACAAAAACTGTTTAATTGACTAAACAACAACTTTTCAATTGATTGAACAACAATTATAAACACACCAAAAAAAAATCAGAGCTGTTCGTTCTACCGAACAAGGACTGTTCAATTCAATGAATAACAACTGTTCAATTGATTGAACAACAATTATAAACAAACCAAAAATTAATCAGAGCTGTTCATTCTACCAAACAACAACTATTCAATTGACTGAACACCAATTGTTTAATTGATTGAAAAACAATTATAAACACACCAAAAAAGAATCAGAGCTGTCCGTTCTACTAAACAACAATTGTTCATTCGACAAAACAACAACTACGCATTCGCCAATAGAACGAAAACTACAACTTTGAAGGAAGAAACACCTGAAACACAAAAACATAAGATAAACCAGAAAAGAAACAACACTTTATTTATAATAGTAAATAAATAAATAAAATAAGTTATAAGAGCTATGATGTTGTTTCTTAAGGGAACATCAATATGTCATTGGAAAAAAAATGATCTCTTGGAAAAATGATTTAGCAACAGTGACATGAATATTTAAATGGAAATAAATTCTCCATTTATTTTATTATGGATTTGTTAAGTAATGAATTGGATGAAATTCCTTTGTTTCATTAACATTTCTTTCAAAAATCGCTCGTTCATAAATTGACCTCTTTTATTCTATTGAACCTGCAAAAAACGAGTGTCTACTTGCAATAAAACATGAAATCCTGGAATAAGAGAGGTGATCGGGCTCTCATAATCCAATTCATATTAAAAAAAATAACAAGTAGTTACTCTGTAAAACAAATCCATGGAAAAAATAATAAAGTAAAATTAATTTATTACTTGCAGAAGAGCAGTGGCCAATCATGCTAACTTGCAGTGTTTGAATCATAACTTCTTTGTTATCGTCTGATTTGAGTGATTCTAAAGCCAAATGAGAGCTACTTCAAATTTATATCACCAATAGATAAATGTTTTAAGAATTCCATGTGATGATCTGTCAAATTTACTTGGAACGACCTACATAATAGAGTCATTTTCGATTTCCCAAATTAGACCAACAATGTATATTTTAAGCATAACTTTTTCGTTTGATTATAGATTCAAATGATTCAAATTGGAGATTAAATTAGAATAATTTATTTATCTCAAATAGAAATAGGTTTTTAATACAAGAATAATTAATGGGTCAAATACGGAAGTGAACAACTGGAAAACCAGAGTTTTAAAAGTGCAGATTTATGATAGATAGTTAATATGTTGGTCATAACTTTCTCATACGATATTGAAATTGAGTGATTCAAATTTCCTTGTAAACTAGATTCATAAGGGAATATATCATAGAAAATAGTTTTAAAAATATAATCATTTATGTCTCCAAAAACTAACTCTCCCAACTCTTTTCCTGAGCTACCTACTAGACACCCTTTCAATGTTTTGGTTATAAACTTTTCGTTTCAAATCCAAATGGAGTGATTCAAATTGGGTTGGAAATTAGATATCAAGGGATACTTATGATAGAAATATTTTTTAAAAATATTCCCTTTTGGTCCCTCAAAACATGATTGTCCCGATTGTGTTTTTAGAAATTTCATCAAGCCCGTAAGCCAAAAAATATGATATTCAAGCATTTTTTCCAAATTGGTGATAAAAATGAATATGATTGTTTGTAGAACTATTATTTTAAATATAATATATCTACAGACACAAATAAATTAAAACATTTATGATCGATGTTGATTTCCACAACGTGTTGCAACAAAAACAACTATTTTTACAAAAAATAAAAATTGTATTTATTTATGTCCTTATTTATTTTATTTTCTACACTAACATACTCTATTTGAAAAATGAATATGCTTACGTATAAGAGTACTTCTAGTGAATCCATTTTTGAAATAAGGCCTCAAGTATGTACATACCTAGATTTGAAAAATGCATGTTAATAAATATTAAGGTATGAGAAGCCAACTTCCCTTAAAAAGATGGTGTCAAATATTGTTGAAGTATGGAGTGACGCTGTAAACAAATGATGGAGTTAAACCAATCTTCAATATATCCTTTACTTCATTGATTTCCCATAGCCATCATATCATGAAGTTCTTGAGTTTTTAAAATGGCTTATTGATGCAGACTAGAATAAACCTCATTTTCTTCCATAACTTCTACAATTTTTGGATTTGAAACATTCCCAATCTCAATATCAGTTTTTTGCAATGGTGCATGTGAGATAGAATGGGTGGGAAGGGTAGGTAAATTTTGCAGTTCAACACTATAAGCATGTTTTACTGGTTTATTATGGTGAGGGTGTGGAATGAGTTGAATAGGAAATTGTGTAGGGCATGAAGCATTTTGATGATGTAGTTGATTGGGTTGTGTGGATGGTTTTGATAGACAAGCAAGATGTTGTTGAAAAACTGGAAAATAATATGGATGATGTGTTTGTGCTATAAGATGTGTAAGAGTATCCATGTAATCATAAGATAAACCATGCAAAACTTGTAGACAAGATTGGTGGGGGTTATATTGAGATTGACATGGCTGCCCTAACACATGAGTATTCCATAATGGATTATGCAAGTAAGAAAATGGAGAGGAAGTGTTTTGAACCATATGTGTAGGCCACGATTTTCATGGTTGTGAAATTTTAGCAGCTTATCCATCTATTTGATATGATGCTTCCATCCTAGATAAGAAATAACAACTATCTATAGGATGCTCCTTTGGCAATGAGGGAAAAACACTTCTTCAATTTCTTGATTTTTATGAACTTGAAAAACATCCAATTGTGAATTTAGAGAGGTAATAAAATCAAATTTAAAATGTTAAAACAAATCATTAACTTCAACTCCTATATCTTGTATTCTTGTAGTATATTTGGAAAAGAAAGAAGAAAGTTCTATAGAATTCTTACCAACCCTAGAGATTCCTCTTGAATGCTTTATGCATAATTCAAAAACATCATCATATGATAACTGGAAAACATCACCTTTTCCCATTAGATTTAATATTTCTAAAAATTCATCTTTGATTCCTTTGAGTATGAGTGTTTTTAATGCGTCTTTTGCCAAATGCTTATGCTTTGATTTTTGAAGGTTGTATCGAAATCGCTCTGCATAGTCCTCCAAGATTTCATCTTCCCCTTGTATCATACTTAAAATATCTTCATTGGATTTGTGATAGTCTTGATACTTCTTCAAGAATACATTCTTCATGTCCTCCCATGTTTGGATGCAGTTCCCACCAAGGCTCATGAACCATCGGAGAGTTGCTCCTTTTAGAGTCAGAGGAAACACTTTCAACCTTTGATCATTAATACAATAATCATATCCTCTACAAAGTACTTCAAACTCTAATAAGAATGTATCTGGGTCTTTGTTTACCATGAAAATTTCGTAGAGAAGATGGGGGAATTATGTGCATTTGTGTCACTCCTCCTAGATCTTTGATAGGGAATTCAAAAGTAGTATTGTGAGAAATTTCTTACCATAATAGAAGATGTTCTTCATGTGTTTCTTTGAGGTTCCTCTTTCAAATGTTCCTGTCAGTTGGTTAGTGGAATGGGTCGTGCTTACATCACCACTTGAGTGGAATTATGAGATTTGTTTTCAAGATTCTACCTCTAAACTTCCTACTTCTATCAGTGTATGCTATATGACCTAAGCCTGACTACTGAGGGTAGAGCCATCACTGGTTCCCTAGGATGCCTACATAGGATCTTACCTCCCGTCTTCAATATCCATCTCTCATGAAGTCAGATATGCATCTGCAACCATATATTAGTATGGTAGTGCTATTTGACTGCCTCCCCAGCAATGACGCCAAAATGTTGGGTAAAATTAATTGCTTAACAAATAAATAAAATGACTAATCACCTAAACATTAATTATCAACCCGAGGAGCGTCTTTTTATTTCAAGGAAATCAACAAAATATATGCATAACAAATACCAATAGCTAACACTGGTGCTATATGATTGTGTTCTATACTATTAAGTTCATTCAACAAGAAATAAAATGTAAGACTTGAATAATAGAACTAAAATTATAAAGAAGAAAGTAAATGAAAGGAAAAACAATTATGATAATCACACAACTTGAATCATTGCTAAATTGAACCACGCATTTTTGAATTAGAAATTTAATCTATTGCACCTAACATAATTCAAATTCTAATCTAGAGCAGTAAATTAATTGAAATCTAGAAATTGTAGGAAACAACAAATACGGAAAATGTAGCAACCAACAAATTACTTTGAATAAAAAGGAAATTTACTTTAAAGAATAATGATTGAAATTCGAAGAAACAAGCACATAGTTAAACTACTTTAGATGCTCAAGGCAACACCTCGTCCAAGGTAGTTCCGCCTTGAGAAATAACTGATATGAAATTACAGATAACAAATGTAGAACTCAATGGATAACTTCCTTGATTAAAGCATATGAGAGCAATAATTACAAAAAATTTAAGTTCATAGCTTTGCCTCCAATTCAACATTTGTTCATATCCCATCTCTCACCCTTATCTTATCTCCTACATCCTATCTAATAATTGTCCATCTCCTATCTCCTAATTATCCCCCCTCTCTTTGATCTCTGTTTTCATTTAAATACATAGAGAGCAAATGGAAGTTACAACAAAGTTGATTACAAAATGATTTCCATTACAATTTTGGATTGATTACATAATCTCAATAAACAAGATCAGTCCTGAAAGATATTCCCATAATGATTCGGTTGTAACAAGTCAAATATGGTATTACAATTGAGAGAATTTGGAAAACGACCGCAACAACAAATACGAGAAACCCACCTTCAGAGAAACTTGTGTTTCTCTCAATCCAAGCCGAATTTTGGAAAAATGCTTGTATTGAAATTGATTTGGTCCATTTTGCACAAAAACCATGTCTCAGATTTTCCAGATTCATTTTCATTTGCCTGAAACGTCCAATGTAAAAATGTCACTTCTTATCCCAATGAATTTTTGAGTTGGAATATTTGATTATGAGCTGGAAATCAAATTTGAAATCTGGAAAATACCTTGGAGGCTAAAATCGTGAGCGATGTTATAAAAAAATCATTAATAAACCATCATTGGGAAAATAATGCATAATAATCTTTAATATATTAAAAATAAATGAGAAAAAATAATATTTATCCATAAGAGCATAAATAATTATAAAATGGAATTATATGATAACCTATGATAAATGTTGTGATAAATAATGGTAGAAATTGATGAAATAGATGTTAAAAAGTGATAATAATAATGCAAAATTAGTGACCCAACATTGGCTATATCGCAAGTCAAAATATGTACACCTTGTGAAACCTTCGATTTGCATGAAGTTTCGATTGCGATTAGGGTGATGACGTGGATGTGGGACCTCATGTGGGTATGACCTTCTCCTATGAGATTTCTAAAAATAAACAAGTTTAGATTATATTTTGTAATATGTAATAAGTCAACTTCTCTTTCCAAATGAATGTATCCTTTGGGTATTGATGAAATCCATATAAATTCAAGCTGAATACCTCACCTCAATTATTGATCTTGTGCATCTATCATAGAGAAGGTGAGACAGTTCACAAATCGTGAACTTGAAGAAACATAGGAAGCTGAAGGTTGAGTAGGAAGCCGAAGGTCTAGTGGGAAATAAGGAAGCCGAAGGTCCAATAGAAGGTGAAGGTCAAGCGAAGAAGGAAGTCAAAAACCGAATGGGAAAACAAAATCTTTTGACTGGGTTAATATTGGAAGGCTTGGACCTAAAATGAATTTGTAATGCAGACTGTGACTTGTTACAAAGACTACAAAGGACATGGCTTAGTGAAGAAGACCTTGGGAGCAGTGTAATACAATCAAACATTTCTTCGAAAAGTAAAACTATAGGGTCAGAGCCCTTGGGGTTGGTTCCTCAGAACTAAAAGGATTGGTGTACTTGGAGTTGGTGCTCCTAAATTCAAGGTTGGTGCCTTGATAAGATAAGGTCGAAGCCCTAAAGGTTGGAGCCTCGTCAAAGTTCAATTTGGTGCTTGGAAAAATTAACAAATATTGTATTCAATCCTTTTCTATATTTAATAAAATCATTTCCTTGATTAAAATTGTAAAGAATCTAAATTGGTAATCATAAGAATTGAAAAGAAATATTGATTCACCCCCCTCTCAGTATTTCCAACAATTGGTATTAGAGCCAGCTTCTTCATAATCAGCCTAACAATTGGAAGAAGGATTCTTAGATACAATGAAGAATCAAGAAATGACAGGAAGGATTCCCTTGTTCGATGGTACAAATTTTGGTTTTTGGAAAAAGAGAATATCTTACTACTTAATGTCCCTTGTACCTGAAGTTTGGAACTTTGTTTTGAATGGGTAAAATGACCCTTCCACTCTTCCTACTGTTCAATATGAAAGGAAAGTGTACATTGAAAATGAAAAAGCTCTAAATTCCATGACTAGTGGAATTACTGATTTTGAGTTTACGAAAGTCTTGAACTATGAATCGGCCAAAGAAGTATGGGATAAGATGGTTAGCTTATATGATCGGGACTCTAAATTTAAGAAGGCAAAGCTTCAAAATCATAGAAGAGTGTTCGAAAGTATAAAAATGGATGACGAAGAAGATATTGCATCATACTTCCTTCAAGTAGCTAAAGTAGTCAACTCTCTTAAAGGATTGGAAGAAAAGATTGAAGAAAACATTGTTGTTCAAAAAGTCTTAAGATCTCTCCCAGATAGTTTTGACTCCAAAGTAAATGTTATAGAAGAAATGAAGGACCTAGATACCCTCAAGATAGATGAACTTCATGGAATTGTCATTTCCTATGAGATGAGAAAATGAATCCCAAGTTCCAATGATGCAACATTCAACGCCTCAAAATAAAAAAGGGGGAAAGGATGGAATACTAGTAGTGATGACTATGATGCTGAATTCAAATTGGTGCAATTTGTATGAATACTAAAGAAAGGATCCAAGCTAAAAGGTAAGCACCCTCTTATTTGTTTCAAATGTGGAAGAATAGGTCATTATGCTGCAAAATGTCCTCATAAGCATGATAGTGATGATTAGGAAGATTAAAAAAGGAGGATATACAAAAAGAAAGGATTTACCAAGAAGAATTTCCTCTCTACACAAGTTGAATATGATGAAGATGAATATGTGGTCATCAAAAAGACATCATCCAAAGATACCTTTCATCACAAATGAAGTAATGATGAATCAAATGAAGTAAATGACTATGCTGGAAGCAAAGAAGTACTATTTATGACATTCATTGAATATGATGAACCAAGAAAAGAAAAAAAAGTAGATAAAAATGAATTATTAATAAATTCCATTGAAGAAAATGAGAAGTTATGAAAGAAGGTCATCTCTCTCAAAAACGGAAAAAGAGGAAGCTAAAAGAAGGGAGGACATCATGAACAATAAACTAAAAGAAAAGGAAGACATATGTGAAAGACATGAAGCTGAAATAGTATCTCTGAAGAAAGAATCAGAATTAATAAAAAGAAGTTAGCAAAGTTCTCAAACACTTGATCACATTCTCAACGCCAAAAAATCTCAAAGTGACAAGTTTGTGATTGGTTTTAAAGGGTAATCATCAAGTACTAAGGATAATGGAAGAATCTATGCTGACTGTTGGGCGCGGGATCCCCCAAGGGTAGTTTTTGGGCTTAAAGCCCATATTTTGGTCCAATTTTTGTAATCTTAATGTAAAGACTTAACATTTTGTGGTCATGGATCTTGTAGTTGTTAAAGAGTCATAGGGTTGTCCGCCCTTATTTTGATAATGTAATGTCGGTTGTAAAATATCTACCCATGGTCCGTTAAAGAGTCATAGGGTTGTCCTCCCTTATTTTGATAATGTAATGTCAGTTGTAAAAGATCTACCCATGGTCTGCGGACCATGGGATTGTATAAATAGAGTGAAGCTCTAAGTAGTTAAGGCATGATGAAATAGACGAAGAAATCAATGATGGAATGATGTATGAGAGATAGCTCTAAGTATAAGTCTAAGTTTTGGGTCGTAGCATAGGTAGAGGCTCTATAGCTGAGTGCGCAGAGGCCTAGAATTCCGTAGCTGAGTGCGCGGACCCCTGCAACTGAGTGTGCAGGGCGAGTCGAGTCTGTAATTGTGTGGAAGTATCAATAAAGAGAAGTATTCTATAATTTCTGCATTTTTATTTCCTGTTTATGCATCTATTATATTGGGTATGAATTTCACTTCTAATGTTTATATGATGTGTGAATGTGTATAATTGTATTTGTTAATTTAACGCAAGTAAGAACATCTGTTTATGTGAAGCTAACTAATATCTGTAAATAAGATAAGTAATATACTTAGTTTAGTTTGGGAAATATCAAAAATCATTGCGCTAACAATGCGAAAGCATATTAGCCCCTGGTTAGGGCTGCGCGGAAGTTGATTGTAACATTTCGCGAAGGTACTGAAGGGTACATCAAACATATAAGCAACTTGCATGAAGACATGTATAGTTGGGATAAAACGACATCACATCCATCTCAAGGGTGTGGAAACTGGGTTCCAACATTCCCCCATACTACTTCCGAGTAGACTTCAGTCCACACTTTGCAGGCTGATGCTAAAAGGGCCAGTAGTGTAAGGATTTGTTTGGCTAACTAACGCTGAACCTGGGTCAGGCCCCCACAAGCCAACAAATGGTTTCGTTGCTAGGACCAGAATCTGTATAAGAGATGTGTGATGTCGTATCACTGGAATCCAACTAAGAAATAAATCGAAGGTTGGTTGGACATAAGGATTCACAAATTCACGGCGTAGGAGAATAGAAACCTGTGACTGTCAAAAGAACAATGGTTGGACCAATACCTGTATACGAAGATCCATGAAATCTTTTTCACCTCTTTCCCTACTGAGCTATACGAGTGGATCGCAAAGCTAGCAGATAGGCAAGGATGGTGGAAACTTGACGGTCCTATTGTGTGGACCCCAGAGCTAGTGCGAAGGTTGGATGCATCAGAGGATAAGATCATACGTGTCATCGACCATTGGGTATGAATTTCACTTCTAATGTTTATATGATGCGTGAATGTGTATAATTATACTGGTTAAGTGAACGCAAGTAAGAACATTTGTTTACGTGAACCTAACTAATATCTATTAATAAGATAAGTAATATACTTAGTGTAGTTTGGGAAATATCACAACTCACTGCCCTAACAATGCATAAGCATATCAGCCCCTGGTTAGGGTTGCGCGGACGTTGATTGTAACATTTTGCGAAGGTACTGAAGTGTACATCAGACAGATAAGCAACCTGCATGAAGACAGGTATAGTTGGAATAAAATGACATCACATCCATCTCAAGGGTGCAGAAACTTGGTTCTAACATCCCCCCATACTGCTTTGGGTGAGACTTCAGTCCACGCTTTGCGGACTAATGCCGAAAGGGCCAGTAGTGTAGGGATTTGTTTGGCTAACTAACGTTGAACCTGGGTCAAGCCCCCACAAGCCAACAAATCGTTTCGTTGCTGGGACTAGAATATGCATAAGAGATGTGTGATGTCGTATCACTGGAATCCAACTAAGAAAGAAATCAAAGGCTGGTTGGACATAAGGATTCATGAATTCACGGCGCAGGAGAACAGAAACCTGCAACTATCAAAAGAACAATGGTTGGACCAATACCTGTATATGGAGATCCATGAAATATTTTTCACCTCTTTCCCTATTGAGTTATACAAGTGGATCACAAAGCTAGCAGATAGGCAAGGATGGTGGAAACTTGACGGTCCTATTGTGTGGACCTCAGAGCTAGTGCAAAGGTTGGAAGCATCAAAGGATAAGATTGTGTGCATCGTCGACCATTGGATCAATCACATTATAGGATGATTTGTTACTAAGTTCGCGGTTGACACCTCAGTTAGCTATAGCGAGGCAGAGTGATGATTTTTCAAAGGACCGCGAGGTAAGTATGTAAAATCTTTGAATACTTGGATTAAAATGCTGTTGTGCAAACAACGGGTTATGCAGTTACCTTGATGTTTGGGACTACGCGAAGTGGAAAAAGTTACATAAACAAAGGAAATAAGGGTTCGGCATATAGCCCCTTGATTTCACCACTGTGAAGGGATGAAGAAGGGATAGCGAAGGTCTCTTCGCGAAGTGCTATTCAATTGATAAGACAGGGATTTCCATGAATACCACCTCCACCCACACCACCTCCATCTTCACCGCCATCACCTCCAACTTCGCCCGTACCACCTCCACCACCACCGCGATTCAGTATGGAAAACACAGTGAAGTTTCCTTTGTTAAAAGGCTTGGGAAATGAGGACTCAGACCAATTCTGGTTCATTGTGAGGGCTGTATGGGAAACTCAAGGTGTTACAGATGATAACATAAATAAGGCAACACTTGTTAGTGCTCTATAAGATTGCGCGCTAACCTGGTATATTAAGTACTGCAGCGATAACCTGAATGCTAGAGTAGCGAACATCCAAACAACACTGAATAGGGAATTTAGCATGCCTAAATCTGAAGCGCAGTTGATTGTGGGATTCAAAGGGATCACAATGCTACCAGGCGAGACGCTTTGGGAACTAGATCAGATGTTGAAATGTACGATCCGCGAAGCGAACATGAATTTGACAGATGGACAACATTGCGAGTGGTTTGTAGCCTCACTACTACCACACTTAAGGAGTGTGCTATCACAGTAGAAGATAAAAACTTAGGCAGAGGCCTTGGAAATTTCCATGAGACTACATGAGACCCCGATGTTGGATCCTAATCTGCAACCTTTCTTCTTTCTACCCTTTATTTATCCTAGCATTTTTTCTTCACTTTATTGGGTGCATTTGAGCTTGCTCACCTTTTATTTCCTTTTCTTTTGACAAGCAAACTATCTAATTCTAACCTTATAATTTCCAATGGCTCAGATTAAGTTGATGACCACTTTTTTATTTCTCTACCTAACTACTGATCTGCCAAGGTTAAACAGTTTGGCTAGATCTTTATTCTCTATCTATCAACATGGAATTTAAAGCATGAATGAGTCAATGTTAAGCTATTTGACCATCATGGATTGTGGCATTTATGATAAGCTGCACACAACCTTATTTTTCATAATAAACTAAAAAGTAGTGGCACTTGAATTTGCACACTTTCATGATCTGTTTTATTTCTATTTGGGGTTCATATTTTTCAATTTTTTGATCTTTTCTCTTTCTTTTTGTCCTTTGATTATTCTTTTAGGACATACCCTCCTTACATTTTTTAATTTTTAATATGGAAAACATTTTGCAAAAAGCAAAAGTATGTACAATATTACAATACTAACCATAGCCAATTCAAAATTATGAATCCTATTATTATATGACCCTAATAGACTGAACAACATCTGTTTAGTCAACATTTCAAATCCTAACAGGGATCCATCATCAGGACTAATTATTTTTTATTTTTTAATATGGAAAACATTTTTCAAAAAGCAAAATTATGTACAATATTACAATACTAACCATAGCTAATTCAAAATTATGAATCCTATTATTATATGACCCTAACAGATTGAACAACATCTGTTCAGTCAACGTTTCAAATCCCAACAAGTATCCATCATCAGGACTAATTCTGAATTAGTCCTGATGATGGATCCCTGTTGGGAATTGAAACGTTGATAGAATATGGTTATTACTATGGGTTCTCTGGTAACTAACTCAGAAGATATAAACCACAAATGTCTAAAATCCAACATCTGTTCAATTGATTGAACAAGAATTATTGACACACCAAAAAGAAATCGGAGTTGTTCGTTCTTTCAAACAGTAGCTGTTCAACTGACTAAACAACAACTGTTTAATTGATTGAAAAACAATTATAAACACACCAAAAATAAATCAGAGTTGTCCATTCTACCGAACAACAACTGTTCAATTGATCGAACAACAATTATAAACACACCAAAAATAAATCGGAGTTGTTTGTTCTACCGAATAACAATTATTTAATTGACTGAACAACAACTTTTCAATTGATTGAACAACAACTATAAACACACCAAAAAGAAATCAAAGCTGTTCATTCTACCGAACAACAACTGTTCAATTAACTGAATAACAACTATTCAGTTGATTGAACAACAATTATAAATGCACCAAAAAGTAATTAGAGCTATTCATTATACCGAATAAAAACTGTTCAATTGTCTGAACAACAATTTTTTAATTGATTGAAAAACAATTATAAACACACCAAAAAGGAATCAGAGCTGTCCGTTCTACCGAACAACAACTGTTCATTTGACAAAACAACAACTACGCATTCGCCAATAGAACGACAACTACAAATTTGAAGGAAGCAACATCTGAAACACAAAAACATAAGAGAAACTAGAAAAGAAACAACACTTTATTTAAAAATAGTAAATAAATAAATAAATTAAGTTATAAGAGCTATGATGTTGTTTCTTAAGGGAACATCAATATGTCATTGGAGAAAAAAATGATCTTTTGGAAAAATGCTTTAGCAACAGTGACATGAATATATAAATGGAAATCAATTCTCCGTTTATTTTGTTATGGATCCGTTAAGTAATCAAGTGGATGAAATTCCTTTGTTTCATTAACATTTCTTTCAAGAATTGCTCATTCATAAATTGACCTCTTTTATTCTACTGGAACCTGCAAAAAACGAGTGTCTACCTACAATAAAACATGAAATCCTGGAATAAGAGAGGTGATCGGGCTCTCATAATCCAATACATATTAAAAAAAATAACAAGTAGTTACTCTGTAAAACAAATCCACGGAAAAAATAATAAAGTAAAATTAATTTATTACTTGCGGAAGAGCAGTGGCCAATCATGCTAACCTGCAGTGTTTGAATCATAACTTCTTTGTTATTGTCTGATTTCAGTGATTCAAAAGCCAAATGAGAGCTAATTCAAATTTATATCACTAATAGATACATATTTTCAAAATTCCATGAGATGATCTATCAAATTTACTTAGAACGACCTACATAATAGAGTCATTTTTGATTTCCCAACTGAGACCAACAATGTATATTTTAAGCATAACTTTTTTGTTTGATGATAGATTCAAATGATTCAAGTTGGAGATTAAATTAGATTAATTTATTTATCTCAAATAGGAATAGGTTTTGAATACAAGAATAATTAATGGGTCAAATACGCAAGTGAACAGCTGGAAAACCAGAGTTTTAAAAGTGCATATTTATGATAGATAGTTAATATGTTGGTCATAACTTTCTCATACGATATTGAAATTGAGTGATTAAAATTTCCTTGTAAACTAGATTCATAGGGGAATATATCATAGAAAAAGTTTTAAAATATAATCATTTATGCCTCCAAAAACTCACTGTCCCAACTCTTTTCCTGAGTTGCCTACTAGACACCCTTTCAATGTTTTGGTTATAACCTTTTCATTTCAAATCCAAATGGAGTGATTCAAATTGGGTTGGAAATTAGATATCAAGGGATACTTATGATAGAAGTAGTTTTTAAAAATATTCCCTTTTGGTCCCTCAAAACATGATTGTCCCGATTGTGTTTTTAGAAATTTCATCAAGCCTGCAAGCCAAAAAATATGATATTCAAGTAATTTTTCCAAATTGGTGATAAAAATGAATATGATTGTTTGTAGAACTATTATTTTAAATATAATATATCTACATACACAAATAAATTAAAACATTTATCATTGATGTTGATTTCCACAAGTGTTGCAACAAAAACAACTATTTTTACAAAAAATAAAAATTGTATTTATTTATGTCCTTATTTATTTTATTTTCTACACTAACATACTCTATTTGAAAAATGAATATGCTTACGTATAAGAGTACTTCCAGTGAAACCATTTTCGAAATAAGGCCTCAAGTATGTGCATACCCAAATTTGAAAAATGCATATTAATAAATAGTAAGGTATGAGAAGCCAACTTCCCTTGAAAAGATGGTGTCAAAAATTGTTGAAGTATGGAGTGATGCTGTAAAAAAATGGAGTGAAACCAATCTTCAATATATCCTTTACTTCCTTGATTTCCCATAGCCATCATATCATGAAGTTCTTGAGTCTTTAAAACGGCTTGTTGATGCAGACTAGAAGAAACCTCATTTTCTTCCATAACTTCTACGATTTTTGGATTTGAAACATTCCCAATCTCAATATAAGTTTTTTTCAATGGTGCATGTGAGATAGAATGGGTGGGAAGGGTAGGTAAATTTTGCAATTCAACACTATAAGCATGTTGTACTAGTTTATTTTGGTGAGGGTGTGGAATGAGTTGAACAAGAAATTGTGTAGGGCATGAAGCATTTTGATGATGTAGTTGATTGGGTTGCGTGGATGGTTTTGATAGACAAGCAATATGTTGTTGAAAAAATGGAAAATAATATGGATGATGTGTTTGTGCTACAACATGTGCAAGAGTATCCATGTAATCATAAGATAAACCATGCCAAACTTGTAAGCAGGATTGGTGGGGGTTATATTGAGATTGACATGGCTGCCCTAACACATGAGTATTCCATAACGGATTATGCAAGTAAGAAAATGGAGAAGAAGGGTTTTGAACCATATGTGTAGGCCACGGTTTCCATGGTTGTGAAATTGTAGCATCTTATCCATCTATTTGATATGATGCTTCCATCCTAGATAAGAAATAACAACTATCTATGGGATGCTCCTTTTGGCAATGAGGGAAAAACACTTCTTCAATTTCTTGAGTTTTATGAACTTGCAAAACATCCAGCAAATAAAATCAAATTTAAAATGTTAAAACAAATCATTAATTTCAACTCCTATATCTCCTATTCTTGTAGTATATTTGGAAAAGAAAGAAGAAAGTTCTATAGAATTCTTTCCAACCCTGGAGATTCTTCTTGAATGCTTTATGCATAATTCACAAACATCATCATATGATAATTGGAAAACATCTCCTTTTCCCATTAGATTTAATATTTCTAAAAATTCATCTTTGATTCCTTTGAGTAAGAGTGTTTTTAATGTGTCTTTTTCCAAATGCTTATGCTTTGATTTTTGGAGGTTGTATCGAAATTGCTCCGCATAGTCCTCCAAGATTTCATCTTCCCCTTGTATCATACTAAAAATATCTTCATTGGATTTTCAATAGTCTTGATACGTCTTCAAGAATACATTCTTCATGTCCTCCCATGTTTGGATGCAGTTCCCAACAAGGCTCATGAACCATCAGAGAGTTGCTCCTTTTAGAGTAAGAGGAAACAATTTCAACCTTTGATCATTAGTACAATAATCATATCATCTACAAAGTTCTTCAAACTCAAATAAGAATGTATCTGGGTCTTTTTTTGCCAAACCATGAAAATTTCGTAGAGAAGATGGGGGAATTATGTGCATTTGTGTCACTCCTCCTAGATCTTTGATAGGGAATTCAAAAGTAGTATTGTGAGAAATTTCTTACCATAATAGAAGATGTTCTTCATGTGTTTCTTTGAGGTTCCTCTTTCAAATGTTCCTGTCAATTGGTTAGTGGAATGGGTGGTGCTTACATCACCACTTGAGTGGAATTATGAGTTTTTTTTTTTCAAAATTCTACCTCTAAACTTCCTACTTCTATCAGTGTATGCTATATGACCTAAGCTTGACTACTTAGGGTAGACCCATCATTGGTTCCCTAGGATGCCTGCGTAGGTTCTTACCTCCCGTCTTCAATATCCATCTCTCACGAAGTCAGATATGCATCTACAACCATATATTAGTGTGGTAGTGCTATTTGACTGCCTCCCCAGTAATGATGCCAAAATGTTGAGTCAAATTAATTGCTTAATAAATAAATAAAATGACTAATCAACTAGACATTAATTATCAACCCGAGGAATGTATTTTTATTTCAAGGAAATCAACAAAATATATTCATAACAAATACCAACAGCTAACACTGGTTCTATATGATTGTGTTCTATACTGTTAAGCTCATTCAACAAGAAATAAAATGTAAGACTTGAATAGTAAACCTAAAATTAAAAAGAAGAAAGTAAATGAAAGGAAAAAAATTATGATAATCACACAACTTGAATCATTGCTAAATTGAACCAGGCATTTCTGAATTATAAATTTAATCTATTGCACCTAACATAATTCAAATGCGAATCCAGAGTAGTAAATTAACTGAAATCTAGAAATTGTAAGAAACAACAAATATGGAAAATGCAACAACCAACAAATTACTTTGAATAAAAAGGAAATTTACTTTAAAGAACAATGATTGAAATTCAAAGAAACAAGCACATAGTTAAACTAATTTAGATGCTCAAGGCAACACCTCGTCCAAGGTAGTGGGCCCCACTGCCCAAGACTCAGTTCCACCTTGAGAAGTAATTCAGATCAGATTACTGATAACAAATGTAGAACTCAATGGATAACTTCCTTGATTAAAGAATATGAGGGTAATATTTACATAAAATCGAAGTTCTTAGCTTTGCCTCCAATTCAACAAGTGTTCATATCCCATCTCTCATCCCTTCTCTTATCTTCCACATCCTGTCTAATAATTGTCCATCTCCTATCTCCTAATTAACACCCCTCTCTTTGATCTCTATTTTCATTTAAATACATATAGAGCAAATGGAAGTTACAACAAAGTTGATTACAAAATGATTTCCATTACAATTTTGGATTGATTACATAATCTCAATAAACAAGATCAGTCCTAAAAGATATTCCTATAATGATTCTGTTGGAACAAGTCAAATATGGTATTACAATTGAGAGAATGTGGAAAACGACCACAACAACAAATATGAGAAAACCACCTTCAGAGAATCTTGTGTTTCTCTCAATCCAAGCCAAAATTTGGAAAACTACTAGCAAATAAATTGATTTGGTCCATTTTGCACAAAACCCATGTCTCAGATTTTCTAGATTCATCTTTATTTGCCTGAAACATCCAACGCAAAAATGTCACTTCTTATCCCAGCGAATTTCTGAGTTGGAATATTTGATTATGAGCTGGAAATCAAATTTGCAATCTAGAAAAGATCTTGGAGGCTAAAATCGTGAGCAATGTTATAAAAAATTCATTAATAAACCATCATTGGGAAAATAATGCATAATAATCTTCAATATATTAAAAATAAATGAGAAAAAATAGTATTTATCCATAAGAGCATAAATAATTATAAAATGGAATTATATGATAACCTATGATAAATGATGTGATAAAGAATGGTAGAAATTGATGAAATAGATGTTAAAAAGTGATAATAATAATGACAAATTAGTGGCCCAACATCGGCTATATCGCAAGTCAGAACATGTGCACCTTGTGAAACCTCCGATTTGCATGAAGTTGCAATTGCGATTAAGGTGATGATGTGGATGTGGG
Organism: Pinus tabuliformis; assembly: GCA_031772625.1. Lineage (NCBI taxonomy): Eukaryota > Viridiplantae > Streptophyta > Pinopsida > Pinales > Pinaceae > Pinus > Pinus tabuliformis. The sequence continues at coordinate 559,807,400 of CM062805.1, read as the reverse complement.
ACCTCATGTGGGTACGACCTTCTCCTATGAGATTTCTAAAAATAAACAAGTTTACGATATATTTTGTAATATGCAATAAGTCAACTTCTCCTTCCAAATGAACGTGTCCTTTGGGTATTGATGAAACTTGTATAAATACAAGCTAAATGCCTCACCTCAATTACTGATCTTGAGAATCTATCATAGAGAAGTTGAGACAGTTCACAACTCGTGAACTTGAAGAAACAAAGGAAGCTGAAGGTTGAGTAGGAAGCCAAAGGTCTAGTGGGAAATAAGGAAGCTGAAGGTCCAACGGAAGGCGAAGGTCAAGCGAAGAAGGAAGTCAAAGACCGAGTGGGAAAAAAAAATCTTTTGACTAGGTTAATCTTGGAAGGCTCGGACCTAAAATGAATCTGTAATGCAGACCGTGACCTGTTGCAAATACTACAAAGGACATGGATTAGTGAATAAGACCTTGGGAGCAGTGTAATACAATCAAACATTTCTTCAAAAAGTAAAACTATAGGGTCAGAGCCCTTGGGGTTGGTTTGTTGTTGGGAAAAGTATCCAATACGGAATGACCCTATCCCACTCTAAGGGTGATAGTACCTCAGCAACAACTGAATACAAAGCTATTCAAGATTACTTCTTTATGAGATGTAAGAGAGAGGAGAAAGGGATCCACTAACCGTTGTCTTCCGCTAATGGTTGATCCAATCTTCCCTCTTTGCTGCTTGCTCCCAACTCCTTGCTCTTTCACTGGCCCAGCTACACAAAGATCCTGCAAAAGCACAAGAAAGGGAAACTACAAGAAGCATACATCCGTAATTTATTCAAGGATTAGAATAAATCAAATATACAAGCATCAATACGCCACAGAGACACATGCATATAGAAGAACCTCAAATGCTTTATTAATGGAAGAAGTAAAGTTCTGAGAGTGTTACAACCATAAGAGGCCCAATCCAGCAACACCTCCCAGCAGAAAGAAATCTCCTCTTCACCTCCTTCAAAGCAATCACCCAATAGTTCTATACTCAAACCAACAGCACTTCCTTACATTCACAAGATTCCAGCCTCCCTAAACCTCATGAGAGAGCTCTATATATAGGAGATTTGGAGAAAGGATGAGTCAGCTTGAGCTTGGCATGAAGCTGACTAGTGTCCTCTCCCACTTCAGTTATACTTCAGTTCTTGAGTCCACTTGGAGTTTCTTGCTTCCACTTGGAGATCTAGATCCTCTTACTCATCACAAGGCGAATTCCCTGATCCAAGTGTCATTTTGGAAGCTTCCTGGGCATTTGACACCTTGCAGAATGACTGTGCCACTTGGCCAATCTCGCCCAGCGCAGGTAGCCTTCATTAGAGTTGACATTCAGCGCAGGTACAGAGTGGAGCAGTTGACATTCAGCGCATATGCTCAGTGGAGCAGCTGACATGATCCAAAATTAGCTTGTTTTTGAGTGTTTTCAGGTGGAGAACTGATTTTTAGTGTTGTGGTTTCCTGACCTTGTTCCTCTAGGGGTAGGAACAACATGTTTAGGGACTTTGGATCCCTCGGATTATCGACATTTCATGCTTCATGCTGTAAGGCACAAAAATGTCTATAACAGTTGCCCCCTAAAGTATGAGGTCGTTTATCGGGTGAAATGCTTTATCAGGAGGATCCGAAGTTCATTCAATCGCTGAGAGGTGCCCTGTAATAAAATAAAATACAATACATTATTTTTCATTCTGCTTTCATGATCTAGCTGAGGCGGGCATTCCCATGCTCAGCTTTATAAATTCATTTTGGTACATAGAACAGACGATCGTCTGATGGTAGACTGATAATTCTCTGCTGAAATTATCATCCTTTGAGTAGGATGATCATCTGCTGCAATGATGTACATATCAAATGTCTTTATATTTCCTGAATATATATCGCAGCCCGGATGGATGAAACTAGATCCGGGGTCTTCAAACTCGTTCGATCTTCACTCTAAGTACAAGTCAATCCATGTGAGAATTGCGCTGAAGTCGAACATGGAAAGACATCGCTTGATTACCGGTCAATAATGTAAACCGTTAACAAGCGCGAGAGGAATCACCAATAATGAAAATGACCCTCAAGGTACTGCAGTACAATTCACGTGGTGTGAATAAAGGACTTGGCGTCGAACACCACGTAAAATCTTCTGGTCGAAGGTCATTAATGTATACCTGTCGCCGAAAGTGAGAAACTTGCCATTGAGGCATGCAAGCTTCAAAGTACTGGGGGGTTTGTCCCTAGATCAACTTCTTGGATAATGAGCTGAAGTCGACAAGAAGCGATCCGTCAAAGGAGGGCCTTAATGAATCCCACATCAGTGACACGGAACGGAGCTAATGATTTTAGTGGAGGTGAAAACAATCTGTGAGATATGATTCAGGGTGGCGATCATGGGTGGATGAAGGATAATGTATGGTAGTGGATGGGACACGGTTGACTCTTTCTGAACACATCTCTTGAACATATAACGACACTGATGTGATGGATCGGTAGCATTACCCCAAATGTGGATGGTTTGGCGAGGACCATGGTGATGAGACCGGTGAATGAAACAACCCAACCCGATGTGATACGGAGGACAAAGTGTCATGTTCAAGAGCGACTTGCTACCATTAAAGCTTTGAGGTTCTCCCAATTTTTCCCCAGTCATTTCTGACCAGTACCTCTTTATTTTTGTCAAGCTTGAGGAGGATAACATATGCTTGTTCTATAACCTGCCCTTCGGGCAAGCCCATCGCTATGTTTTAACGAGCTTAGCGATAGGGAAACTCGTTCTCGTCTAAAGACAAGTTTGTCGCTATTTAATCATTTTAACGAGTCTAACGACAAGGAAAACTCGGTCCTTTTCAATTTTAGAGAGTCTGAAAAGGTACAGAAAGTTAACTCCAAAATTCCTTTTTCGTCATCTAATCCCTTAAGTCCGAAAAAGTATAAAACAATACAGAAGGGATGAGTTTTCGATAACTTTAACGAGCCGAATAAAACAAGCGCTCGACCTTTTTGTGTAATAATCCCTCCGGTCCAAAAAGATTAAAATCTAGAGGAGGGATAGCTCTTCCGGTCAATTTAACGAGCTGGAAGGCCAAAACTCGGCAAACTTTTCATATTTTACGAGTTAGATGAAAAGAGCTCAAAGAAGACTCGTCTTTTGAGGAACGAGTGATAAACAGGGATAGCAGCAGATTCCAGGTACAGGTTGGAATTTTCCAATCACGGCAGTGTTACAAGGATGGCTAGGTGAAATCACTCTTCGCAGCTGTTCCTCAAAATAGGTAAACAATCATATGGAGGTGAACGATTGGCCAAATGGAATGGAGGTGGTGGGTGCAAACACGACCAAGGCTTTTTATGGCTAATAAATTTACGATCACAATGGTTATTTACCAGAATAGGTTCATTTTTTAATGAGCTTAAACTCTGGAAGAAACTACTGCTCACGCTTTTCTATTTTTTAACGAGCATAAATTCCACGGTAAAACTGCTCGATCTTATGTTTATTTTTTAACGAGCATGAACTATGTGCTAAAACTGCTCGGATCTCGCTTTTCTATTTTTTAACGATCATAAATTCCGCGGTAAAACTGCTCGATTATATGGTCAAATTTTGATTTTTTCCCATTACTAGCTTTTCTCTTTTCAAATATAGTACTGCTTTTTCAATTGCTGCAACAAACTTTGTTAGAAATGAATAATATTTGCATGAAAATGATATTATAACCCTAATATTTCACTTTAAACTGTGTAAAAAGCCATTAAAAGGTGTTTTTACCTCTCATTTACCATTTCATTTGCATTTGGTTTGTTGGAGCTCTGGAGGTGCCTCTTCCCCCTTGATTTTCACCAGCTGATTCCGGGAGATTCTGCGGACGATTTTCGGCGCCGTCTGGACCAGGTAGGAGCTAAACCCTAGCTCTTTCTTTTCATGGTTTCCTTTTCCTGTTTCATGCCTGTTTTCCAGTATTTCTGAGCCCCTGGGGTTTTGCCAGGGCGCCCTAGGATCAGCGCAGGTTCCCCTTTCGAAACCTGCGCTGAAGGTCAAGCTGCCTTAAGGCAGCCTGACCCTCAGCGCAAGTGGGAGACTCTCTGCCTGCGCTGGGCTCAAAAACTGAGTTTTTAAGGTCATTTTTTGATGATTTTTTCGCCAGTTTTTCATCAAAATCAGGAACTTACTCCTTCTCTTGTTTGCTTTGCAGGGAACTCTGAACAAAATGTCCCTTACATGGCGAGAATGAGAACATGAAGAAGAGGACATGATTTCCCTCCATGACCCTGTCACGGTGAACGCGCTGCGGAACTGTGGCCTGCTGAAGTTCTTCCGTATCTCTAGTATGAGAGCACATATTTCTTTGCTGCAGTACATGCTTGACGCTTGGGATCCTGTTAACCAAGTGTTCCAGATTAGGGGAAAGGCTATCCCCTTGACCATAGAGGACATGTACTTCTTGACTGGACTGTCAAGGCGAGGTGCCCCCATTTCCTTGTCAGGTACGGCTCGGGGGACTGATTCCACCAAAGATTATGTCCGCTAGTATTGCAGGGAAGGTTCTCAGCCGAGCAGAGACGACAAGATTGTTATCCGTGAGATTACTGATCGGGCTCTCAGGTCCATTTTGTTCACTATTGGTAGGATGGCCGGCAGCGCAGCTCTACATGTTGCCAACATATCTTATATGCAACACGCCTTGGAGTGTCTCCAACCGAAAGTATTCAACTGGTGTGATGCAGTACTTGTTCAGATGAAAAGTCAATTGACCAAGGTAAAGGACGGGAAGCTGAAGAACTTTGGATTTGGTTCTATTCTGACTGCCTTCGCCTTGGAGAAAATCCCACTGATGCAGCCTCAGTACATCATACTCGACTTGCCTTCTCCGACCGAGCCACGCATGCAGAGGTGGGTCGACCACATGTCTAGGCATGCTGGTCAACCTCAGATTACTTTTACCGAGGCCTTCTTTAGGTGGTTCGAGCGCCAGGAGATGGCGTTTTCCGAGTATCCATATGTGGGTATGGATTTCCGAGGTGATCCGGATTTGGTGTTACCGGATGGCGAACAGTGGGGCGCCATTGGTAAACTCCTTGACCATATTACTGTTTACTGTTCTTATTCATAATGTCGCTGTGCTTTATTCTATCAAGACTTTTAATTGTACTCTTGGGTGCATGCAGATATTGGTCTTGTTCGTCCAGCAGTTCGTCCGAGATCGCCAGTTGCTGCCCCGGCAGTGGAGCCTGCTAGGAGGGTTGTTATTCGCGATCTTGACGATACTGAGACCCTTACAGCTGTGCAGGAGCAGGTTTAGAGCCTTACTCGCGGTCTTCCGGATGTACAGATTGACGAGTTACCTTTACAGCTGCAGCGACATACTATCAGCGTGCCTAGACGATGGACTCGTCTCTTGCGCATGATTGCACAGGCCGTGACGTACTATCATGAGCACCACTAGGCTAGGGTGCCCCCTAGCAACTTTTTGAGTTTTTAGGTCATATGACCAATTTTGTCTTGGTTACAGAACATTATGTATGAACTTATATAAATAGCTTATATGTATTTTGTTTTTCGGGTTTTATCCTGGTTGATTTATGTGATCCATATGTACAATCTTTGATGATGTGTCCTTTTTTATAAACGTTGTAAATGTCTATCTAACACATAGTTCGCTAATGAGTCAGTTAATGTGTTTAAGTTTCTTGAAATATGTTGATATTGAATTGAATCAAATCGTCTTTCCAAGATCTTAACCCTTAGGAACATGCGATAAATAGCTGGATTGCGAACAGAATATATACCATTGAGTTGTAGTATTACGAGCTGTGAGTCTAGCCTGACAATTAGTCGGCGTATGCCACGTGTGATGGCATCAGAGAGTAGTTCTATCAACGCGCTATACTCAGCGATGTTATTCGTTGATTGCCCAATACATACACCTCTGAAACTTACTAACTCGCCGCTTGGATCAAAAATGGCCCAGGCTGCGGAAGATAAGTTCCGCGAACTACGACTCGCTCCGTCGGCATATCCAACACATGTCTCCAGAAGGTTCGACATCTGCAATAAATGAAAAGGTGGATCACTCGACTAGGACAAACACTTTAGCGAAAACAAAATACAACAAAAGCATGCAGGTTACTATTTAAGCATAGTAACGCTTGAGGTACAACCCGTTGCGGGGCTGCGCCAGTGGAATTCCATCATAATCCATTAACTCGTAGGCTCCTTTTGCTAACACCCTTTTAACAATATAGGGGCCCATCCATAAGGACTTGAATTTACCTACTCCCAATTTATCGGATTCTTGGTCATAAAGCAAGACCAAATCACCTTCTGAGAAGACACGGGGTTTGACATTTTTGTCGAACTGAGCCTTGACTCGTTTCTTATGAGCTTCGTTAGCCAAAGCGGCATCACGACGGGTTTCATCCAATTGGATTAGTTCCAAGAAACGAGCCTCTTCTTCTGAAGTTCCGGGGAGAAGATCGATTGCGAGTTTAAGCGACGAAATTTCGCACTGGATTGGTAAGACTGCTTCCAGGCCATACACCAGTTGAAAAGGCGTGAACTCGGTTGCGTTCTTTACCGACGTTCGGTAAGCCCACAAGGCTGAGTACAGGATTAGGTGCCACCTTCTTTTATGAACCCCAATCATCCTTTGCAACATACGCTTCAGGACCTTGTTGATTGCCTCAACTTGTCCGTTGGCTTGCGGATAATATGGGGTAGAGCTGTCGTGAGATAGCCCTAGCTTGGCAGCTAATTCGACCATCATGTGATTGCGAAAATGCGACCCATGATCTGTAACTATAGCCTGTGGTACGCCGAACCTGGCGACTACATGATTGAAAAAGAAAAGGGCAGCTGTTTCACCAGTGTTATCCAATGTAGGCATCGCCTCGGCCCATTTGGTAAAATAGTCAACAGCGACTATAATATACCCATGCCCCCCGGTCGAGGTGGGGTTACATTGCATGAAATCGATGCCCCACTTGGCGAAGGGCCCAACAACAACTATCGGCTGTAAAGGTGCGGGTGGTCGTCTGGTTTTGCTATCAAAGATTTGACAAGCATGGCAACTTCTGACTGCGGTTATGCAATCTTTGAACATGGTTGGCCAGAAGTATCCTGCTCGTAAGATTCTTTGTGCTGTTGCATATCCAGACTGATGCCCCCCACACGCGCCTGAATGACAATCATTCAGGGCTTTTTCGGCCTCCTCATGGGTAAGGCACCTCCTCAGAACTGTATCGATACCACGACGGTAAAGTGTATCACCGACGATCATGTAGTCTTTTGCTTGGTATCGTATACGTTTTTGTTCTGAGCGAGAGGTGTTAGGCCTGAACTTTTGGGTTTGGAGATAAACTATGATATCTCCATACCACTCATCGCTTACAGATATCAGAAACAAACTTTCGTCCACGATTGACTCTTCCGATGTTTCATCGTTGGATGATGATGGGAGATCGCATAATAATTCTGCGAAAACTAGAGCTTTCTTTGATTTGGATTTCACAAATTCCAGATCAAACTCTTGAAGGATCGCTATCCATTTTGAATATTTTCCCCCCAGCAACTGTCGTGACAGTATATAAGTCATGGGGTTGCAATCTGACAAGATGGTAGTTTTCCGAAAGAGGACATAATGTCGAAACCTTTGAATCGCTTGAACAGCTGCAAGCGCTAGTTTTTCAACATAAGAATATTTACTTTCTGTATCGTTTAAGTTTTTACTTAAATAATAGATAGGATGTTCTATTCCATCGACTTCTTGAACTAAAACCATCGCAATGGTCGTATCCGCTGCAGCCAGATACAGGTTAAAATCTCTTTGATAGTCCGGGGCGTACATTAATGATGCTTTTACGAGACAATCTTTCAGAGCATCAAAGGAAGCTTGCGCCACCTGGTCCCAGACAAAAGGTACATCCTTTTTCAAAAGACGAGTATAACCCTTAGCAAGTTCTGCGTAATTTGGAATGAACCTCCTCAGAAAGTTTGCTTTCGCTTGTAGTTTCTGAATCTGAAGCAAATTTGAAGGTGGAGGCAAATTAATGATTGCCTGAACCTTACAGGGGTCGAGACGAATCCCATCTTTAGAGACTACAAAGCCAAGTAAACGACCAGAACCGACGCAAAACACACATTTGTGCGGATTGAGTCTTATCTTGTAGTGTCGGCAACTAGTATAACTGAAGTATAACTACAAGGGAAAAGCAAATTTGTTGTTGGGAAAAGTATCCAATACGAAATGACCCTATCCCACTCTAAGGGTGATAGTACCTCAGCAACAACTGAATACAAAGCTATTCAAGGTTACTTCTTTATGAGATGTAAGAGAGAGGAGAAAGGGATCCACTAACCGTTGTCTTCCGCTAATGGTTGATCCAATCTTCCCTCTTTGCTGCTTGCTCCCAACTCCTTGCTCTTTCACTGGCCCAGCTACACAAAGATCCTGCAAAAGCACAAGAAAGGGAAACTACAAGAAGCATACATCCATAATTGATTCAAGGATTAGAATAAATCAAATATACAAGCATCAATACGCCACAGAGACACATGCATATAGAAGAACCTCAAATGCTTTATTAATGGAAGAAGTAAAGTTCTGAGAGTGTTACAACCATAAGAGGCCCAATCCAGCAACACCTCCCAGCAGAAAGAAATCTCCTCTTCACCTCCTTCAAAGCAATCACCCAATAGTTCTATACTCAAACCAACAGCACTTCCTTACATTCACAAGATTCCAGCCTCCCTAGACCTCATGAGAGAGCTCTATATATAGGAGATTTGGAGAAAGGATGAGTCAGCTTGAGCTTGGCATGAAGCTGACTAGTGTCCTCTCCCACTTCAGTTATACTTCAGTTCTTGAGTCCACTTGGAGTTTCTTGCTTCCACTTGGAGATCTAGATCCTCTTACTCATCAGAAGGCGAATTCCCTGATCCAAGTGTCATTTTGGAAGCTTCCTGGGCATTTGACACCTTGCAGAATGACTGTGCCACTTGGCCAATCTCGCCCAACGCAGGTAGCCTTCATTAGAGTTGACATTCAGCGCAGGTACAAAGTGGAGCAGTTGACATTCAGCGCAGATGCTCAGTGGAGCAGCTGGCATGATCCAGAATTAGCTTGTTTTTGAGTGTTTTCAGGTGGAGAACTGATTTTTAGTGCTGTGGTTTGCTGACCTTGTTCCTCTAGGGGTAGGAACAACATGTTTAGGGACTTTGGATCCCTCGGATTATCGACATTTCATGCTTCATGCTGTAAGGCACAAAAATGTCTATAACATGGTTCCTCAGAACTAAAATGATTGGTGTCCTTGGAGTTGGTGCTCCTAATTTCAAGGTTGGTGCCTTGATAAGATAGTGTCGAAGCCCTAGAGGTTGGAGCCTCATCAAGTTCAAGTTGGTGCCTGGAAAAATGATCAAATATTGTATTCAATCCTTTTCTATATTTAATAAAATCATTTCCTTAATTAAAATTGTAAAGAATCTAAATTGGTAATAATAACAATTGAAAAGAAATATTGATTCACCCCCCTCTCAGTATTTCCAACAATTGGTATTAGAGCCAACTTCTTCGTAATCATCCTAACAATTGGAAGAAGGATTCTTAGCTACAATGAAGAATCAAGAAATGATAGGAAGGATTACCTTGTTCGATGGTACAAATTTTGGTTTTTGGAAAAAGAGAATATCTTACTACTTAATTTCCCTTGTACTTGAAGTTTGGAACTCTGTTTTGAATGGGTAAAATGACCCTTCCACTCTTCCTACTATTCAAGATGGAAGGGAAGTGTACGTTGAAAATGAAAAAGCTCTAAATTCCATTACTAGTGGAATTACTGATTTTGAGTTTACGAAAGTCTTGAACTGTGACTCGACCAAAGAAGTATGGGATAAGATGGTTAGCTTATATGATCGGGACTCTAAAGTTAAGAAGGAAAAGCTTCAAACTCATAGAAGAGTGTTCGAAAGTCTAAAAATGGATGACGAAGAAGATATTGCATCATACTTCCTTCAAGTAGCTAAAGTAGTCAACTCTCTTAAAGGATTGGAAGAAAAGATTGAAGAAAACACTGTTGTTCAAAAAGTCTTAAGATCTCTCCCAGATAGTTTTAACTCCAAAGTAAATGCTATAGAAGAAATGAAGGACCTAGATACCCTCAAGATAGATGAACTTCATGGAATTTTCATTTCCTATGAGATGAGAAAAGGAATCCCAAGTTCCAAAGATGCAACATTCAAGGCTTCAAAATAAAAAAGGGGGAAAGGATGGAATACCAGTAGTGATGACTATGATGCTAAATTCAAGTTGGCACAATTTGTATGAATACTAAAGAAAGGATCCAAGCTAAAAGGTAAGCACCCTCTTATTTGTTTCAAATGTGGAAGAATAGGTCATTATGCTACAAAATGTCCTCATAAGCATGATAATGATGATGAGGAAGATTCAAAAAGGAGGATATACAAAAAGAAAGGATTTACTAAGAAGAATTTCCTCTCTACACAAGTTGAATATGATGAGGATGAATATGTGGTCATCAAAAAGACATCATCCAAAGATACCTTTCATTGCAAAGTAAGTAATGATGAATCAAATGAAGAAAATGACTATGCTGGAAGCAAAGAAGTACTACTTATGACATTCATTGAATATGATGAACCAAGACAAGAAAACAAAGTAGATACAAATGAATTACTAATAAGTTCCATTGAAGAAAATGAGAAGTTATGAAAGAAGGTCATCTCTCTTAAAACGGAAAAAGAGGAAGCTAAAAGAAGGGAGGACAGCATGGACAATTAACTAAAAGAAAAGGAAGAAATATGTGAAAGACATGAAGTTGAAATAGTATCTCTCAAGAAAGAATTAGAATTAATCAAAAGAAGTTAGCAAAGTTCTCAAACACTTGATCACATTCTCAACGCTAAAAAATATCAAAGTGACAAGTCTGCGATTGGTTTTAAAGGAGAATCGTCAAGTACTAAGGATAATTGAAGAAGCTATGCCGATTGTTGGGCGCGGGATCCCCCAAGGGCAGTTTTAGGGCTTAAAGCCCATATTTTGGTCCAATTTTTGTAATCTTAGTGTAAAGACTCCACATTCTGTGGTCGCGGAGTGCATAGTAGTTAAAGAGTCATAGGGTTGTCTGCCCTTATTTTGATAATGTAATGTCGGTTGTAAAAGATCTACCCATGGTTCGCGGACCATGGGATTGTATAAATAGAGCGAAGCTCTAAGTAGTTAAGGCATGATGAAATAGACGGAGGAATCAATGATGGAATAATGTATGAGAGATAGCTCTGAGTATAAGTCTAAGTTTTGGGTCATAGCGTAGGTAGAGGCTCTACAGCTAAGTGTGCAGAGGCCTAGAATTCCGCAGCTGAGTGTGCGGACCCCTGCAGCTGAGTGTGCAGGGCGAGTTGAGTCTGTAATCGTGTGAAATTATTAATAAAGAGAATTATTCTATAATTTCTAAATTTTTATTTCCTGTTTATGCATCTATTATATTGGGTATGAATTTTAGTTCCAATGTTTATATGATGCGTGAACGTGTATAACTGTATTGGTTAAGTGAACGTAAGTAAGAACATTTGTTTACGTGAACCTAACTAATATCTATTAATAAGATAATTAATATACTTAGTGTAGTTTGGGAAAGATCACAACTCGCTGCCCTAACAATGCGTCAGCATATCAGCCCCTGGTTAGGGTTGCGCGGAAGCTGATTGTAACATTTCGCGAAGGTACTGAAGTGTACATCAGACAGATAAGCAACCTGCGTGAAGATAGGTATAGTTGGAATAAAACGACATCACATCCATCTCAAGGGTGCGGAAAATTGGTTCTAACATCCCCCCATACTGCTTTAGGTGAGACTTCAGTCCACGCTTTGCGGACTGATGCCGAAAGGGCCAGTAGTGTAGGGATTTGTTTGGCTAACTAGCGTTGAACTTGGGTCAAGCCCCCACAAGCCAACAAATCGTTTCGTTGCTAGGACTAGAATATGCATAAGAGATGTGTGATGTCATATCATTGGAATCCAACTAAGAAAGAAATTGAAGGCTGGTTGGACATAAGGATTCATGAGTTCACAGCGTAGGAGAACAAAAACCTACAACTGTCAAAAGAACAATGGTTGGACCAATACCTGTATACGGAGATCCACGAAATCTTTTTCACCTCTTTCCCTACTGAGTTATACGAGTGGATCGCAAAGCTAGCAGATAGGCAAGGATGGTGGAAACTTGACGGCCCTATTGTGTGGACCCCAGAGCTAGTGCGAAGGTTGGAAGCATTAGAGGATAAGATCGTGTGCATCGTCGACCATTGGATCAATCACATTATAGGATGATTTTTTACTAAGTTCGTGGTCGACACCTCAGTCAGCTATAGCAAGGTAGAGTGATGATTTTTCAAAGGACCGCGAGGTAAGTATGTAAAATCTTTGAATACTTGGATTAAAATTCTGTTGTGCGAACAACGGATTATGCAATTACCTTGATGTTTGGGACTACGTGAAGTGGAAAAAATTACATAAACAAAGGAAATAAGGGTTCGACATATAGCCCCTTGATTTCACCACTGTGAAGGGATGAAGAAGGGATAGCGAAGGTCTCTTCGTGAAGTTCTATTCAATTGATAAGACATGGATTTTCGTGAATACCACCTCCATCTTCACCGCCATCACCTCAAAATTTTCCCGTACCACCTCCACCACCACCGTGATTAAGTATGGAAAACACAGTGAAGTTGCCTTTGTTCAAAGGCTTGGGAAATGAGGACCCGGACCAAATCCTGGTTCATTTTGAGGGCTGTATGGGAAGCTCAAGGTGTTACAAATGATAACATAAATAAGGCAACACTTGTTAGTACTCTGCAAGATCGCGCGCTAACCTGGTATATTAAGTAATGCAGCGATAACCTAAATGCTAGAGTAGCAGACATCCAAACAACACTGAATAGGGAATTAGCATGCCTAAATCTGAAGCGCAGTAGATTGTGGGATTCAAAGATATCACATTGCTACCAGGCGAGACACCTTGGGAACTAGAGCAAAGGCTGAAATGTATGATCCATGAAGCCAAGATGAATTTGATAGATGGACAACATCGCGAGTGGTTTGTAGCCTCGCTACTTCCACACTTAAGGAGTGCGTTATCGCAGTAGAAGATAACAACTCAGGTAGAGGCCTTGGAAATTGCCATGAGACTACATGAAACCTCGATGCAGGATCCTAATCTAGGAGTTCAACAGATCCATGCACAACTGAAGAATATGTGCCTTGAGATGCAAATCTTGAAGCAGGATAGGACTGTTCGACCAAAGGTATGCAAAGAAGTATGGTGCATGAAATGCAAGAGTCAGGGTCATGAAAAAGACCACTGCCCAGTCATTACAAATTACCTTGCAAGGGAGGACCAATGCCTTTAAGGCCGGAAGCTCAAGCAGGACCTAGCGCAGCGCCTGTTTTGTGGTGCGCTATCTTTCAAATAGCCAGAAAAACGTGCCACAAATAACTGCCACTTGTTATGTTATCACTTAAGAATTCTAATTCCCAAATTGCTCACATTAGTTTGATGGTAAAGGTTCGGTGCTAGTCTAAGTTTGATTTTTGTTTGCCTTAGAGTTCGAGTCTTAGGAGTCTTGATGGTATACTTGAATAAAGGTCAACTATGCGTTCTCATTCATCACCGGTCTCATAACCATGTGTTAGCTTTGTTCAAAGGTTATTATGTGCCACAAAGCTCTTTAGGTGATTTCGTAGCGCATAAATCATTTTTAGGTGTTTTTGCAGCACATAAATCCTTTTTAGTAGTTTCGAAGCGCAACATGTTTTAGGTGATTTCATAGCGCATAATCCAGACTTTACACTGGCTACGCTACGAAATCGGAGATTCATGCAATCCGTAGCAAATCTTTCCTAACTGTCAAATCTGTCAAGTTCAGTTATGGTTGCATCATTCACTGTCAGCTTATACACTCCACATATCATGTCCAACCGCTTATCTCCATCATTACAACCGCTAGGTACCTTGGCACGCTCAAATTGCAAGTTCCAAGAAAAGCCAGGAATTCACAGTCTTAATTATGATTGTATTCGTTGCATGAGGAACAAGTCTGCAAGTTTTCAATTTGAATGCATTGTATATCAAGCGAGGTAGTTATCAAGCGAGGCAGCCATTCAAGCGAGGCAGAGATTGAAGATTGAGCAGCACTAGTATATCTAACCTTCATTACGCTGAAGTCTCATGGAAGGATCTACAGAAAGGAAAGAGCACAGATCAGGGAGATGTTTGAGGAATGAACCTGAAGGTTTAGACCTTATCTTGAAGAACATAGAAGTTGAGCATGCGTTCAAGCAGGTTGGATGTTGGAATTTTTGCGAGAAACTCTGGGGAGGTCATGCACAAATCACCAAGGAATTTTCTATGAATTTCACAAGACTGAATTCAAAGGTTGGGATGCTCGAATTGCAAGTATCACCAGAGGTAATATCCACAGTTACTGAGATTCCAAGGGGACAAGAAACTTGGTTTAAGAATTTCAAATTTGATATGAGCCCCTGCAAAGAATTTCTGAAGCCCAAGTTTATTAACTCAGATTTAAACAAGTCTGTGCCTAGAAATTATGTCAAGGACTCATATGCCAATTTGCTTACTTGCATACAGAGGTACCTTACTTGTGAAGGGAGATACAATAAGGTGTATTCATATCATTTTAAGCTTTTGCTGCATTTCACAGGAAAGATATCTCTTGATTTACCTTTCTACTTATTTCGTAGCCTAAGCAAAATGTGTGACAAGGTGCAGCTAAGGAAAGAAGCCTGTGAGACCTCATTGTTTCACCACGGCCTAGTTAAGTTGATCGTGTTGCATGAACTCCAAAAAGTAGGTAGGGACTGGCCCACATTCATGTTTATGTCTGGTTTCAAGAATGAGACTGGTCTCAGTCCTCAAGCTGTAAAAGATCTTCCAAAACCAACTGGTCATCAGGCAGAAACAAGATCCAAGAGGCTTGCAAAGTTGAAGGCTAGGAAACAAGTAAGGGAATCCACCAAGCCACTGACTATCCAAGATACACCCCAACAGTCCCTTAAAGAGAAAACTCAGATCAAATAAGGTGCACATGAATCACACACAGGTGAAGGAGTCCAATGAAGAAGGACTAGGAGCCAGGTAGCTAAAGAAAAAGGCAAGTCAGTGATTATTGAAGAAAGCCCTGTTTCAAAGGGAGACTTGAATGATTTACTGCAAGCCATTGATATTGAAGAATCTCCCCTAGTTCAAGCAGATTTGATAGAGTCAGGAAGAGACAAGGCTAAGAGAATCAAAGCCTCGAAAAAACTCAAGTTCGATGATCCGGTTGATAAATTTGTCTTTAAGCCAAGAAGACCCATAATGAGGAATTTCAAACACATACAGGAGGTACTGCCAGGAGCAGATGAAACAGAGGAGATAACACAATCTCATGAAGGAAAAGATAAAGGTAAAGCAGTTACCCTTCAAGAAGAAGATAGTGTTGAAGAGTTGAAAAGGAAGTTGGAATTGGCAAACTTTGAAATTGCTAGACTGAAGAAAGCCTCCAGGAAACATGCAATCAAGGAGGCTTATTTTAACCAAATGCAAGCTCGGTGGGAGGACAAAACATTTCAAATACCCGAGGTGGTTGACTGTAATGTTCAATTCCGTAGCTGGACTGTCCCTGCAATAAAGGAAGCAAAATTCATCAAAAAGGTCAATACAAAGCTGAGAGCTGGGATCAGAGTCACGAAGAAACAAATTGAGGACTTAAAGATGCAGTTAAGCTAGCAGAAATAATCTCCTTAAGGAAGTCACACATCAAGTAAGGTTATGTTCCAAATTTTGATGGTTTTCCTTGTTATAATCTTTCTTGAAGAATCATACATTTCCACTCAGTTTTGAAAAGCTTTGGAGCAATTGAAAATAATGTTTAGATATAAAGAAGCTCAAGATAGCAAATTTTTGGTATTAGGCTGTGTTTTGGTGATTACACAGCAGTTTCGTAGCGCGCTATGAAACTGTTGAAGATGATGCCTAACGCACAGCAATTTCGTAGCGCGCTACGAAACTGCTGTAGCTACAAAATTAAAACGCAGTCAACCAATTTTGAGGGACTGAGGGGAAATTTTTGAAAAAGGAATCTCTTCAAAGGATCAGGTAACAGGTGTCAACATTCAACAAAGGAAGAAACAGATGGAAGAAACCTTTATTCGAACTCTAAACTTTTTGTTATAAAGTGATCAAAGTTACTATAGTTCATGATATTTCAGACAGCTTGGAGGAGATCTTGTCTTCACACATGGAAAAGGTTGACAACACATCAAGGACATGGCATTCTAATATATTTTTGTATAATCAAAGAAGAAAGGCATGGTTCATTGGTTTCGAATATCTTTGAGGAAAACCAAAAGCAGATAAACAGGGGCAGTTTCCTACTTTTAAGGAGCAATGGAGAAGATGTGACATTAAGGGCCAGCAGGCAGCGACAAACACCTACCACAGCCAAACTAAAAAAGACCACTTGTCAAAGAACGAGAATGATTGTAATTAAGGCTATTATTAGCATGATATCGAGTTAGACTCCTATTTGCCTTAGATCTCTAAAAATTCTAGTTAGCAGTTTGTTACATTTAATAAGTAGTTAAAATTTGAATAGGTGTCATAAGAAGTAGAATTCGAGTTCCCCTCATGTTGGGGGAGGAATCTCAGCTTTGTAAAAGAATTCCATATATAGGAGAAAGGGAAATGTACCAGGGGTTGGGAAAATTATTCAGAAAAGCTCTGATATTTGGCAATATGTAAAGACTCTTTTTCAGTAATATAAAATTTTCTTTGCTTCTCAGGACTCAGGAGGGATTCGATATTCAGAATGTGTTGTATTGTTCTTTTCCCAATATTTGCAGCGGTATGAATGTGTAATCACTTAGAACTCACTAATGGTGCTCTAATTTCCTGTATACATTCATAGACTGTGTGGTCCTATATGTTTCTGGTATGTTCTAAATGTGTTGAATCCTGAATGCCCTGACTTCTATGTAATGTTGATACCTTTGTTATACTGAAATGATGTTGACTCCATAAGCCCAATGGATAGTCTCTAATTCTGTTTCCACCACTCATATTTTACATTTGTTTCATAAGAGTTAGCCATATTTATCATAATCAAAGATCATTGATCCATTGAGAGAGCCCTCTTAGGTTGGGGAGGCTAAGCCTCAACCTAAAGTAGGTTTGAAATAGTTACTTGAAGTCTACCTGATCAGCAGCCTATTAGGGCATGATTTTGAGATAACATTTTGGTAGCAGGAGCTCAGAAGACTTTTCGAGGTTGTAATCTACCTTGGTGACTCCATACATTTTCAAAAGTTTAAAAGGTGGCTTCGAGAGGGAGATATACAAGGAGCAATCCTGACCCAGATCCACCTACTCTTGTGGACAATCCAAACACCATTTCAAGGAGTAGACAAATATTTACTGAAACACCAGGTACTCCATCTTTTTCAAAATCTTTGCTCTCTGAATTTTCAAGAAGTCCTGAGGACAAAATTGTTGATGATAAGATTCATGAGGTGTTGTTGAGGTCTGAAAATGAAGAAGAACTTATTGGAATTATTCTAGATTTACAAAAAAGAGGTATTGATACTTCATCCTTAGTGTCACAAAAAGATAAGGAGGAATTTTGGGAGGTTGTTACTTCTAAATTGTTGTTAGAAGAGGAAGATTTAAATAAACTCAAAGAGCTTGATCCTTTTGAAGTCTTACTCAAATCTAAAACTGGTCTACCCCTTCCAAATTGGAGTACATTTGTCAGTGGTTTGCAAAGTCCAAATAGTCCTTTTCGTATCAGCACTTTATCCTCTGCCTCTGCTAGTCCTAGTAGCTCTCAGACACTAGGAAATCCACCTCATATCAGTTCTGGTTCCATTGTGCCTACAGTACCTGCCATCACTGCTCCTCCATTAATTATGGCCGTACCTGCTAGATATGCTCCACTAGCCCTCCCTGCTGTTTTACATGACCTTCCCAGCAAATATGCTGCTAGAAATCCAACATGGGGTGGAGATGAAGAAATCACAGCAGAAGAACATGTAGACAGATTCAATGATTTTATTGATAGAGAGGAGTTGATGGTGAGGATGTGAAGCTAAGATTGTTTGCACAAACCTTCATTGGAGAGGTTAGAAAATGGTTTAAGGCTCTTACAGTTGGAAGCATTCACAGTTGGGCAGAGTTTGAAGATAGTTTTCTAAGGAAATGGGGAAACAGAACTAACCCTGTCCAAGCTCTTACTGAATACAACAATCTTAGAAGAGCACCTGATGAAATCGTTCAAAACTTCTCCAAGAGTTTTAATAAAATATACAATTCCATCCCAGTCCATTTGAAACCTCCTGGGGCCTTGGCACAACTGAGATACGCCGAAGCATTTGATTCTTACTTCTCTCTGTTACTCAGAGAAAGGGATTCTGCTACTCTTGTTGACATGCAAAACGATGCAATTAAAGTGGAAGTAAACATGATTGCTGCTAAGAAATCAATGGTGGCAAAAGCTAAACTGAAAGAAGAAGAGAAACCTTCCACTTCAGCTCCAGAAGATAAGTTTGACTCAATGATGAAGACCATGGAAAAACTGATGGATTGGTTGGCTCTTGGGAATACCTCTGCTCCTCCAGCGCAGCAGGAACCTCAATTTAGAAATCCTCAGTTCAGAAGACCTAAAAATCAGCAAAGGCCAAGAGAAAACAGGAATCAACAGCCAGATCCTCCAGTAAGACCTCCTTTCCAGCAAAATTTGGTGGATGAAGAAGATGAACCTAAAATTCCTGAGGAGTCCATCCATTGTCTTGATGAAGAAGTGCCAGGGATTTTCTTGACTAAGGAAGAACATGATGAGTCCAGTATGACCAAACCAGGAGAAGAACCTTCAGACTATTTAAAGGGCTATCAACATGCTATCTTTGAGATGCAAAAGCAGTACAATCTTAGGAATAGAAACGTTCCCATTACAACAAGCAAAGCATAGCCCAAGAAGGATGCCTCAAAGGCTGTTGAAGATAAGAAGGACAAATCAAAGGTTGCTGAAGGTAAAAATGATTCTCCACCTGGCAAAAAGGATATTCAAGCTCCATCCCCTACTAAAGAAATTGAGAAGACTGTTTCTGTTTTTAACCTTGAGAATGAGATTGCAAAAATCAAGATATCAGTCCCCTTTAGTGAAATCCTCAAGGTAGACAAATACAGAAGTAAGATTGTTGAAATGCTCAATTCACAACCAGGAGTAGCTGATATCTTAAATGTACAAGAAGATAATCCTATTATTTACTTGGGTCCAAGACTTGAAGATGAACAGAATGAAGAGTTTCCTCCTTTCTACATAAGCATTAGCATTCATGATATGACCTTACATAATGCTATGTTAGATTCAGGGGCATCTCATAATCTTATGCCCAAGGTGATCATGGAAAGATTGGGATTAGAGGTAACTAGACCATATAAGGATTTATTTTCCTTTGATTCAAAAAGAGTTCAATGCATTGGTTTGATTAAAGATGTTGTTGTGGGTCTCACACAAATTCCAGCAAAAACAATTGTCATGGACATTGTTGTGGCTGACATTCCACCTAAGTTTGGGATGCTTCTTTCAAGATCGTGGGCAGCAAAGATCAAGGGCACGATGCAGATGGACCTTACCTATGCTACTATCCCTGTTTTTGGTGAGCAAAGGAGATTGTATCGGGAGACCAGAATGGCTTATATGGTAAGCAGCAAAGACAAACCTCAAAATTTTCCTATTTATTCATTTGATACCGGTCTCGGATCAGCCATTCTATTCAATGAATCAGTTGGAGGAGAATCAGAAGAGAAACTTTCAGAAAATCAGTGTCAAGGAGGTCAGCAAAGAGATGAAAGAGACACAATAGGCTAGTGGTCATTATACTTCGATGGATCAGCAGGAAGAGAAGGGGCAGGAGCTGGGATTTGGATCACAAGTCTTGATAAGGAAAGTAAGTTTCTCTCCTACAAGCTAAATTTTGATTGCACTAACAATATGGCCGAGTACGAATCTCTGATTTTAGGCTTAGAAGCTTTGTTAAAGTTGAAGGCTAGAAACATTGTTGTTTGTGGAGATTCTGAATTGGTAATTAAACAAGTAGAAGGTGCTTACCAAACCAAGGATGTAAGGATGAGGGCATATAGAAACCTAGTGTTGGACATGTTGGAAAAGTTTCAGGCCTATTCTTTTACCATCAAAACCAGAGACCAAAACTATATTGCAAACTCGCTTGCTGTTTCTACTAGCCTTTTTATTATTCCTATGCACTCTTCTGAAAAGTATGAGGTGGAGGTTTGTCACTGACTAGTTATACCAGATAACATCACTAATTGGCAGGTCTTTGGGGATGATCAGCAGGTAAAGAATTTCATTGAGTTAAAGGAAGAATTTGAGAGCACTCAAATGGATCAACAAAATATGTTTGTGGAATCAAAGGAGAAGTCTGAAGTCTTACAATTAAAAAACAACTTAATTCCAAAGGGTCTTATTCCCCTTGAGAAATTGTTTGATCAAAATGATGTGTTCAAAGCTCCAAAATTACAAGCTGATGAGGAAGAGGTAGAAAGCTGCAATTTAGGAGATTCAGTTGTACCTAAGATGGTCAAGATTTCGAAATTTCTTTCAGCTGATATGAAGACTAAATATGTTGAGATGATGAAAAGGTTCATTGATGTTTTTGCATGGAGCTATGCTGACTTGAAACAATATGATTCCTCAATTATATAGCATACCATTCCTTTTAAGGAGAATGAAAAACCTTTCAAGCAGAAGTTAAGAAGAATTAATCCTCTCCTTATGCCATTGATTGAAAAGGAAGTGAAAAAACTTTTTGATGCTAAGATTATTGTTCCAATCAGATTCTCAAATTGGCTTGCTAATTTGGTCCCAGTTAGGAAAAAGAATGGAGAGATCAGGATTTGTATAGACTTCAGAAATCTGAATAAAGCTTCATTGAAAGATAATTATCCTCTTCCCAAGATGGATCTGATTCTGCAAAACATTGTTGGTTCACAAAGGATGTCTATGCTTGATGGTTTCTCAGGGTACAATCAGATTCTTGTTCATCCAGATGATCAAGAGAAAACAACCTTCACAATGCCATGGGGAACATTCATGTACGCCAAGATGCCTTTTGGTCTCATGAATGCAGGAGCCACTTTCCAGAGAGAAATGGATATTGCTTTTGCTGAAGAAAAGGATAAATCAGTGGTGGTTTATCTTGATGACATCACAGTTTTTTCAAAGAGAGAAGAAGATCATTTGAAGCACCTTGAAAGAGTTTTGTTGAAATGTAGAAGGTTTGGTATTTCTCTTAATCCCACTAAAAGTATTTTTGCTTTAACATCTGGCAAACTTCTTGGTCATATCATTTTTGAAGAAGGAATTAGGATTGATCCTAATAGAGTTAGTGAAATTCAAAAGTTAGATCTGCCAAGAAGTAGGAAAGAGATTCAATCCTTCCTTGGAAAAGTCAACTTTGTTAGACGCTTCATTCCTAACTTTGCTGAAGTTGTCAAGAGTATAACAAAGATGTTGAAAAAGGGAGTGGACTTTAAGTGGATAGCTGAAGCAAAGAAATCTTTTGAGGAGATCAAGAAGGCACTCACACAAGCACCAATACTTATCAGCCCAGATTTTACCAAGGAATTCCTTATTTTTACATTTGCTTCTGAGGATACAATTGCTGGAGTTCTGCTGCAAAAGGGAAGTCAAGGTACTGAACAACCTATTTATTTCTTTAGCAAGACATTAGCAAATGCTGAATTGAAGTATAATATCCTAGAGAAGCAAGCTTATGCCTTGGTGAAAGCAATAAAGGATTTCAGAATCTATGTTTTGCATTCTCACATTGTTGCCTATGTTCCAAATGCTGTTATAAAGGATATTCTAACACAGGCTGATCCGGATGGAAAAAGGGGCAAGTGGATAGCAAAATTGTTAGAGTATGACATTGAGATTAAACCCACGAAGTTGGTAAAGGGTCAAGGCTTAACCAAGCTGCTGACACAATCAAATTTGGACTGTCTTGACATTAACTTGAGTACAGAGATCTCAGAAATTTCTGAAAATGAAGAGGAGTTGGTCCAAATAAATGAAAAATTCTTGGTTTCAGAATGGTACAAGGACGTAGCATTTGTTTTGCAGCATAATAAAGCCCCTGCTAATCTTTCAAAATCCAAAGCCCAGTTTGTCAAGCTGAAGTCTTTAAGATATTTTGTGTATGACCAAAATTTGTTTTGGAAAGATGCAGGAGGGATATTGTTAAATTGTCTCCTTGAAGAAGAAGCTGATAAAGTAATTGATGAATTCCATAAGGGAGATTGTGGAGGACATCACTATTGGAAAGCTACTGCAAACAAGGTCTTGAGGGCTGGATATTTTTGGCCAACTATGTTCAGAGATATCTATAAAAAGGTAGCTACATGTCATGAATGTCAAGTGTTTGAAGGAAAGAGGAAGCTTGTGCCATTGCCTTTGGTTCCTATATATGTTGAAGTGCCCTTCCAGCAATGGGGATTGGATTTTATAGGGGAAATTCATCCTCCTTCATCAGGTCAGCATCGTTGGATTCTCATAGCCACTGATTACTTTACCAAATGGATAGAAGCGGTCCCAACAAGGCAAGCAAATGATTCAGTGATTATCTCTTTCTTAGAAAATAATATATTATCAAGATTTGGTTGCCCAATGAAGATTATAACTGACAATGCTCAAGCTTTTAAGTCCAAGAAGATGATTAATTTTTGCCATCAGTATCACATTTCTCTTGGACACTCTACTGCTTATTATCCGCAAGGAAATGGCCTTGCCGAATCATCAAACAAAAGCCTTGTGAGGATCATCAAGAAGTTGCTGCAGGAAAATAAGAAAGCTTGGCATTTGAAATTGAAATATGCTTTGTGGGCTGACCAGATTTGTACAAAGAGATCCATTGGAACATCGCCATATGAGTTAGTATACGGTGCTGAAGCCATATTTCCAACATCACTTGGAGTACCTGTAATGAAGCTGATTCAAGGATTAGAGGAGGAACCAAACGCTGTACAAAGAAGGATCAATCAGTTGATAGCCTTACAAGAGAAAAGAAATGAGGTGTATGACAATCATCAACAAGGTCAGAACAGAATCAAGAGAACATTTGATAAGAAGATCAAAGAAGCTACTTTTCAGATCCATGATAGAGTGTTGAAATGGGAAGCTAGAATTGAAGAAAAAGGTAAGCACGGTAAATTTGAAAATTTGTGAAAGGCCCATATCGAATTTCTGCTTTCCATGGAAACAACACTTACATTCTACAAGAAATTGATGGAAAACCATATGCTGGAGGACTTGTCAATGGCAGGTTCCTAAAGCATTATTATTGATCAAAATACTACCAGTTTCTCACAAAATGTTATCTCAAAATCAGGCCCTGGAAGGTTGCAGACCAGGAAGACTTGAAGTAACTATTTCAAACCTACTTTAGGCTGAGGCTCAACCTCCCCAATCTGAGAGGGCTCTCTCAAAGGATTAAAGGTTTTTGATTATGATCAAGATGGCTAACTCTTGTGAAACAAATAAAAATGAAAATGGTGGAAACACAGCTAACAAGTATCCATTGGGCTTATGGAGTCATATATGATTCATTATTAACAGTAGGGTTGGCTTTGCATAGAAGTCAAGGCATTCATATTTCAACATATGTAGAGCACACTAAACACATAGAAGGCAGTTTACAAGTATATGAAGGAAATTAGAGCATTGTTAGCGATTTCTAAGTAATCACATACTCATAACACTGTAGATAACATGAAAATACAACCAAAAGAAATTCATCACATTGAACACTTTATGATTCTTGAGAAGCATAAGCTAGTACTGTATTACCAAAAAACAGAGTCTTTTACATAAGCCAAATATCAGAGCTTTTTTTTCATAAATTTCCAACCCTTTGTACATCAGCTCCTCTGTTATATATAGAGCTCTTTTACCTAACTGAGATTCCTCCTCCAACATGAGGGGAACTCGACTTCTCCTTATACTGACACCTATTGAACTTTAACTACTTATTAAATACAACAAACTGCTAACTAGAGTTTTTAGAAACCTAAGACAATTAGGAGTCTAACTCCTTATCATGCTGGTAATGTCATTAATTACAATCAAATCTAGTTCCCTGACAAGTGGTCTCCTTCAATTTAGCTGTGGTGGATGTTCTAAGCTTCTTACTGGTCCTTAATGTCGTATCCCTTTACCTCTGTTGAGAAACAAGAAACTGCCCCTGTTTTTATGCTTTTGGTTTCCTCAAAGATATTCGGAAGTAATTAACCATGTTGATCTTCTTGAATTAGTCAATCAATCCATTGGAGTGCCACGTCCTTCGTGTGTTGTAAGCCTTTCCCATGTACATGTGTGCTGACAAAAACTTTTTAATGCTGATTGAAAAGTCCTTCAAAATTTGGTTGACTAAACATTAATTATGCAGCTTCAACAGTTTCGTAGATTCTCATAGTCTTTGCAAGAAGTGAATTTTCATTCTTTATTTGATGCGCTTCATAAATAATAATGTATCGCCAACTGAAACGTTTAAGTGCGGTCTTTGAATATGACCATGATGGCCACATTCAGACTGCAACTCTCTTGAACCATCATCACGGAGCTCCCATTTGTATAACTGAATCTTTTGATTGATGCCAGCAAGCAACTTTCCATTAAATGCATTCAGATCATAAACATAACCCTTTGTCTCCTTCTCAGTAACAACTACAAACATGTGCCAGTACCAAGACGCCTAACGAACTCATGATGAAGATAAGCGTTTGACGAAGTGTATAAGTTGACAACTGTTGATGTAAACACAACGGATTTTGATAAATATGAAAGCTGGGTGAGATTTGCTATGGATCAGCACGAATCCCCGATTTTGTAACGCAGTCAGTGCAAAATCGGTGCTTTGCGCTATGAAATCACCTAGACAGCTTCGTAGCACATATGAACTTTGAAATGAGTTTCGACATATGATATTCATGTGAGATATGAGACCAATGATAGACTAAAACAGAAAATTGACCCCATTTGACATACTAACAAGACTCTAAAACAAGATGAAAAGACTAGACCCAAAATTGACACCAACCCTTTGACAAATTTAAAAAATTGATGTTCAGAATTTAAAATATTTTTTTCTTGAGTGATAACAGGTGGCTCCACTTGGGATAGTGTGCCCCTATGGTACACTAAGAACATGCAAGTCTAGTGCTTTGTCCTCTTCATAACAAACATAGATTTGCTTGACAAGCATCCCCTTCAAGCTTCTTGGGCCTTCACCTCGGGCTTAAGCTTGGTGATCACTATAGGAGAAAGAAATCTACATCTACTGAAAAA
Organism: Pinus tabuliformis; assembly: GCA_031772625.1. NCBI lineage: Eukaryota > Viridiplantae > Streptophyta > Pinopsida > Pinales > Pinaceae > Pinus > Pinus tabuliformis. The sequence continues at coordinate 559,781,957 of CM062805.1, read as the reverse complement.
TGCTCAGTCAACCTTGAGCTTATTTTCATTTTCCTACCTACCTCTTAGCTGCAATTTCCACTTGTAGGTCAGGCCACATGATATTTCCAATAAAGCCAATCAATTGTCTTTTCTGATATTGGAGGCTCTTGACTGCATCCGATCTCAAAATAACCATGATAGTGAGATGACCAAATCAACTTATAATGTACCTAATCTTCATAATGCAAATGAAAATATAATCTTGGTGTGCAAAGCTTTGCCATGTATTCACTTATAGGGTCAAAGAAAACATGGTTATTTTGATAATTATCATAACATTCTATCTCTTCATATAACTGATCCTCAGCCACACAAAATTCCTTTGATGTGCTATCCAACTGCCTTTCTGCATGATTCCCATAGACCATGTAATTTTCTTCATTATAAAGATCATTCTTTGATGCAAGCTGCTGCAAGGAATTACAAAAATGAACAACCTTTTCCTCTGCCTAAGGGTTATAAAAGCTATCTTCCAGTACTTTTCCTTGGCGTTTGCAATCAATTTCATACTCATTGTGATCAAAATCTTGGCAAGTTTGCTGCATCTTCTCATTTATATCAAAGGATGAAACATGGTTTTCATAAGTAAAACCCTGCTGATCTTCATGCTGCATTTCATGAGATGTTATACTTTCTTCTTGGTGTTGAAATGCATTGTTATGAAGAACCTATAAAATTTCTTCATCCATAAATTCATCATCATCATAACAATCCTCCAAGTACTGAATAAGACCTAAAGAATGTCTACCGAAATCTTTGAGCAACAATAAGGAAGGATGGCATTCTTTATACATCTCATAGAATTCATCATGAAAATTAGCAAGCGAATATATTGAACCATTTTCCAAACTTTTATACCAAGACCATGCTTTTCCTTCTAAAGTGGTCATAAACATCCTCATGAGACAATATTTAGGGAACTTTTATACCCATTTTATCAGTTTTTCTTTTGTTTAAAATAATGACAAGCTGAACAGAAAGCTTAAGCCCAAGGTGAAGGCCCAAGAAGATGGAAAAAGATGCTCGTCAAGCAAATCTATGTTTGTCATAAAATGGATAAAGCACTGGACCTACGAGTTCTTAGTGTACTACAGGAGCACACTATCCCAAGTGGAGCCACTGTTATCACTTAAGAATTCTAATTCCCAAATTGCTCACATTAGTTTGATGGTAAAGGTTCGGTGCTAGTCTAAGTTTGATTTTTGTTTGCCTTAGAGTCTGAGTCTTAGGAGTCTTGATGGTATACTTAAATAAAGGTCAACTATGCATTCTCATTCATCACCGGTCTCATAACCATGTGTCAGCGTTGTTCAAAGATTATTATGTGCCACAAAGCTCTTTAGGTTATTTCGTAGCGCATAAATCCTTTTTAGCAGTTTCACAGCGCAACATGTTTTAGGTGATTTCGTAGCGCATAATCCAGATTTTACACTGGCTGCGCTACGAAATCAGAGATTCGTGCAATCCGTAGCAAATCTTTCCTAACTATCAAATCTGTCAAGTTCAGTTATGGTTGCATCATTCACTGTCAGCTTATACACTCCACATATCATGTCCAACCACTTATCTCCATCATTACAGCCGCTAGGTACCTTGGTACGCTCGGATTGCAAGTTCCAAGAAAAGCCAGGTATTCACAGTCTTAATTATGATTGTATTCGTTGCATGAGGAACAAGTCTGCAAGTTTTCAATTTGAATGCATTGTATATCAAGCGAGGCAGCCATTCAAGCGAGGCAGAGATTGAAGATTGAGCAGTGCTAGTATATCTAACCTTCATTACGCTGAAGTCTCATGGAAGGATCTACAGAAAGGAAAGAGCACAGATCAGGGAGATGTTTGAGGAATGAACCTGAAGGTTTAGACCTTATCTTGAAGAACAAAGAAGTTGAGCATGCGTTCAAGCAGGTTGGATGTTGGAATTTTTGCGAGAAACTCCAGGGAGGTCATGCACAAATCACCAAGGAATTTGCTTTGAATTTCACAGGACTGAATTCAAAGGTTGGGATGCTCGAATTGCAAGTCTCGCCAGAGGTAATATCCATAGTTACTGAGATTCAAAGGGTACAAGAAACTTGGTTTAAGAATTTCAAATTTGATATGACCCCCTGCAAAGAATTTCTAAAGCCTAAGTTTATTAACTCATATTTAAACAAGTCTGTGCCTAGAAATTATGTCAAGGACTCATATGCCAATTTTCTTACCTGCATACATAGGTACCTTACCTGTGAAGGGAGATACAATAAGGTGTATTCATATCATTTTAAGCTTCTGCTGCATTTCACAGGAAATATATCTCTTGATTTACCTTTCTACTTATTTCGTAGCTTAAGAAAAATGTGTGACAAGGTGCAGCTAAGGAAAGAATCCTGTGAGACCTCATTGTTTCACCACGACCTAGTTAAGTTGATTGTGTTGAATGAACTCCAGAAAGTAGGTAGGGACTGGCCCACATTCATGTTTATGTCTGGTTTCAAGAATGAGACTGGTCTCAGTCCTCAAGCTGCAAAAGATCTTCCAACAACAACTGGTCATCAGGCAGAAACAAGATCCAGGAGGTTTGCAAAGTTGAAGGCTAGGAAACAAGTAAGGGAATCCACCAAGCCACTGACTATCCAAGATACACCCCAGCAGTCCCTTAAAGAGAAAACTCAGATCAAAGAAGGTGCACATGAATCACACACGGGTGAAGGGGTCCAAAGAAGAAGGACTAGGAGCCAGGTAGCTAAAGAAAAAGGTAAGTCAGTGATTATTGAAGAAAGCCCTGTTTCAAAGGGAGACTTGAATGATTTACTGCAAGCCATTGATATTGAAGAATCTCCCCTGGTTCAAGAATATTTGATAGAGTCAGGAAGAGACAAGGCTAAGAGAATCAAAGCCTCGAAAAAACTCAATTTTGATGATCTGGTTGATAAATTTGTCTTTAAGCCAAGAAGACCCATAACGAGGAATTTCAAACACATACAGGAGGTACTGCCAGGAGCAGATGAAACAGAGGAGATAACACAGTCTCATGAAGGAAAAGATAAAGGTAAAGCAGTTACCCTTCAAGAAGAAGATAGTGTTGAAGAGTTGAAAAGGAAGTTGGAATTGGCAAACTTTGAAATTACTAGACTGAAGAAAGCCTCCAGGAAACATGCAATCAAGGAGGCTTATTTTAACCAAATGCAAGCTCGGTGGGAGGACAAAACATTTCAATTACCCGAGGTGGTTGACTGTAATGTTCAATTCCGTAGCTGGAATGTCCCTGCAATAAAGGAAGCACAATTCATCAGAAAGGTCAATACAAAGCTGAGCGCTGGGATCAGAGTCATGAAGAAACAAATTGAGGACTTAAAGATGCAGTTAAGCCAGTAGAAAGAATCTCCTTAAGGAAGTCACACATCAAGTGAGGTTATGTTCCAAATTTTGATGGTTTTGCTTGTTATAATCTTTCTTGAAGAATCATACATTTCCACTCAATTTTGAAAAGCTTTGGAGCAATTGAAAAGAATGTTTAGATATAAAGAAGCTCAAGATAGCAAATTTTTGGTATTAGGCTGTGTTTTGGCGATTACACAGCAGTTTTGTAGCGCGCTACGAAACTGCTGAAGATGATGCCTAACACACAACAGTTTTGTAGCGCACTATGAAACTGTTGTAGCTACAAAATTAAAACACAGTCAAACAACTTTGAGGGACCGAGGGGAAATTTTTGAAAAAGGAATCTCTTCAAAGGATCAGGTAACAGGTGTCAACATTCAACAAAGGAAGAAATAGATGGAAGAAACCTTTATTCAAACTCTAAAATTTTTGTTATAAAGTGATCAGAGTTACTATAGTTCATGATATGTCAGATAGCTTGGAGGAGATCTTGTCTTCACACATGGAAAATGTTGATAGCACATCAAGGACATGGCATTCTAATATATTTTTGTATAATCAAAGAAGAAGGGCATGGTTCATTGGTTTCGAATATCTTTGAGGAAAACCAAAAGCAGATAAACAGGGGCAGTTTCCTACTTTTAAGGAGCAATGGAGAAGATGTGACATTAAGGGCCAGAAGGCAGCTACAAATACCTACCACAGCTAAACTAAAAAAGACCACTTGTCAAAGAACGAGAATGATTGTAATTAAGGCTATTATTAGCATGATATGGAGTTAGACTCCTATTTGCCTTAGATCTCTAAAAAGTCTAGTTAGCAGTTTGCTACATTTAATAAGTAGTTAAAGTTTGAATAGGTGTCATAAGAAGTAGAATTCGAGTTCCCCTCATGTTGGAGGAGGAATCTCAGCTTTGTAAAAGAATTCTATATATAGGAGAAAGAGCAATGTACTAGGGGTTGGGAAAATTATTCAGAAAAGCTCTGATATTTGGCTTTATGTAAAGACTCTTTTTCAGTAATACAAAATTTGCTTTGCTTCTCAGGACTCAGGAGGGATTCGATATTCAGAATGTGTTGTATTGTTCTTTTCCCAATATTTGCCGCGGTATGGATGTGTAATCACTTAGAACTCACTCATGGTGCTCTAATTTCCTGTATACATTCATAGACTGTGTGGTCCTATATGTTTCTGGTATGTTCTAAATGTGTTGAATCCTTAATGCCCTAACTTCTATGTAAGGTTGATACCTTTTTTATACTGAAATGATGTTGACTCCATAAGCCCAATGGATAGTCTTTAATTCTGTTTCCACCATTCATATTTTACATTTGTTTCATAAGAGTTAGCCATCTTTATCATAATCAAAGATAATTAATCCGTTGAGAGAGCCCTCTCAGGTTGGGGAGGCTAAGCCTCAACCTAAAGTAGGTTTGAAATAGTTACTTGAAGTCTACCTGATCAGCAGCCTGTCAGGGTCTGATTTTGAGATAACATGTTACATAAGTATACGAAAACTTCGCAACAGTTTTTCTGCAACTTTTCTAGTTCAGTGGGACATGACGAGCATACTTGTAGGAGCTATGAATTGATGATGGATAGAACTCCCACCTACAGGGTTTAGGCTGAAATGTGGCCTCTTGACCAAAATGCAGGGATGGTGTAGACAGGATTTCATGGGCACAAATGAGGCCGAGGTGGAGGAGGACCTGGTAGAGGTTGTAGACAGTTGATTTGCTACAATTGTGGAGGGCCAGGACACTATGCCCGCGATTTCACTAATCCAACGTGCCCATCGTGCAAGTATTGCACGCTGTTTGATCATGAAACAAAAGATTGTCCTACATTTATAGCCAGGATACCGGACAAAGGAGCGCTACCGCCTCCCCCAACTCAAAACTTGCAGATGATGAGGTCTAAGCCACACGAGGAAGATCTGAACGTAAATATAGTGCTTCGAAGTGGAATCGTGACGGGAGATGACAAGGGGAAACAACCAGAAGATAGTACATGGGTTCGCAAAGCCCTGGCAAAAGAGGCCAAGTTTGGTTTGGAGCGCGCTCGGGAAACCTTCATGAAGCTAAGAAGAGCTTCGCTGAGGCCTCCACTTCAGGAAGCAAGGATAAGCTTGAGTCAGAGATGGACCCATCAATGATCAAAACTTTCCTAGAAACCTATATGAAGTTACTGCACGATAGTAAGGTTGTGAAAGGGTTACAAGGACTTATCAATAGATGTGCTGGGACCATGCTAGGTGAACCACGTGTAGTTCGCAAGATCGGAAAGCATAAGACAAGGACGAGACGTGAAATGAGACTCACTACGTAGATCGAAGAATACAAAATGGATCAAGTCATTCTGGATTTGGGATCAGATGTGAATGTTCTACCAAAACATACATGGGAGAAAATGGGGAGACCTGTGCTGTAGTGGTGTCCAATTCAGCTAAGGATGGAAAATCAACAGAAGATAATACGCATGGGGTGGCTGTAGGGAATAATCGTGGATATTGAGGGAGCGAGCACGCTAGAAGATTTTGAAGTAATAGAGATTGTTGATGACAGTGATCCCTACCCCGCGCTATTGGGAATTGACTGGGCTACTAATAAGAACGGGGTAATCAATCTGAAGAAGCGAAAAATGATATTTGAGAAGAAATCACTAAGCGTAATAATACCCCTGGATCCTGCTAAAGGATCGTGCTATACAGAGTTGGTCCATGACTATGAGAGTGATGATGATCTAGACTGCATCTATAAGATAACAACGTGAGACCAATATTGGGTGAATCCCACTGCGGATGGGCGGATTACATGGGAGCGTCAGAATTCTTGCACTTCAGACTTCGATGAAGAAATAAAACACTGGAAGAATCGGTTACATGAAGTAACTACAGTGAATTGCAACATGATGACCCAGTCGTTGCACTGTGTGTCATCGGAGGAAAGAAATCTGCCTACTTATGATCGCCTGAATGAGGTAGATATATTTTTGGATGCATTTGAAAGGGAGGTGCCAGAAAAACAATGCTTCCAGGCCTTGGACAGGGCACTGTGCGCTACGCTAGTAGGATGGTGGGGTACGCACAAGGGGAGTTTTGATGATTGGCACGAATGTAGGAGAATGATAAGAGCACAATTTGGGAAGCCTAAGATGTGACTGACAGACAAGTACGATGGGCAGAATGATCCGCATGCGCATTTGGCCAAATGGACACAGGCTTATGGAGAAAAGCCACAACCTGAGTGGGTTCACCTATTCTGTCATACCCTAGATGTTATCCTAATGAATTGGTATGTAGAAATAGAGATTTTCCATGGGACATGGGAATGGGATATCCTGCATGAAGGATTCATGATGAAATTTAGTTTTGAGGATGGTTTTGACGGTATTGATGAAGCACTACAAGAGGTGAAAGTAGCCATCTTTAGGATATCGCAGGATCCTTTAGACCTGACGTAGCCTGAATGGGCTACTTAGTTGAGTCGCGCACTAGAATGTTATAATGTAACTGCTAAAGAAGAGGACGAGGATCCATGGAATATTAACATTCCTGAGACAGAATGCCACTGCGAGGTTCAGGGACCACAGATTGAGAACCCTGATATAACTGCACCAGTGAAAACTAGCTAGGTGAACATTGGTACAGAGGTAGAACCCAAGTTCGCGAAGATCAGAGACTACTGGGATGACGCCACAGTGGATTAATTACTCTGCGAATATCAGGACTTATTCTCTACCAAGTTTATGGATTTGAAAGGAATAATCAAAGATGTGGGAGTGATGAAGATCACGCTAAATTCTGATGCGAAGCCAGTTAAGCAGAGGCCTTACCTCCTAAATCTGAAATACAAGGAGAAGGTCTACTTAGAGCTAGACAAAATGCTAGCAGCAGGCATCATTAAGCCCGTGGAAGAGTCCGATTGGGTAAGCCTAATGGTGGTGCAAGAGAAGAAGCATAAGGATGAGATAAGGATATGCGTGGATCTTAGGAAGCTGAATGACGCTTGTGTGCATGATCCTTTCCCAACTCCATTCAAAGATGAAGTGTTGGACAATGTAGGTGGTCAGGAAGCATACTCCTTCATTGATGGGTTCTCTGGGTACCACCAAATCAAAATCGTACAGGAGAATAGGAGCAAGACAACCTTCGCGACTGAGTGGGGTTGTTTTCAATACATTGTAATGCAATTTGGGCTGAAGAATGTGCCGACTATCTTTTCGTGCGTGGTTGCTGTGGCATTCAAGGAATTTATTCATAAGTTCCTAGAGGTCTATTTTGATGACTAGACTATATTTGGATTGGTTAAGCACCATGTAGCGAGCTTGTGCTTGATGTTGGATACCTGTTGAAGATACCAGATCATGCTCAACCTTAAGAAGTGTCTATTTTGCATTCCTTTTGGGAACCTATTGGGACATGTGGTTTGCAGACAAGGGCTGATGGTAGACCTTGCGAAGATCACTGTGATTCTGAACTTGGAAGCGTCGAGGAGTGTGAAACAACTGCACGCTACTCTGGGACATACAAGATATTATAGAAAGTTTATCAAAGGCTATGCCCAGATCACCACACCGATGGAAAAATTATTGAATAAGGATGTCTCGTTCTATTGGAACGATGACTCTAAGAAAAGCTTGGATATATTGAAAGAAAAGATGGTTACCGCACTGATTCTAGTCTTCCCGAACTGGAAGAAAGAATTTCATTTACATGTTGACATGTCATGTATAGCGCTGGGAGCAGTACTAACACAGGATGGTGGAGAAGGCTTGGACCACCCTATCGCATTCGTAAGTCGTAAATTATCCAAAGTAGAGAAGAACTATTCCACTACAGAGCACGAAGGGCTAGTTATGGTGCATGCGCTCCAGAAGTACTGACACTACTTGCTAGGAGGCCACTTTAAGATGTATATGGATCACTCTGCACTAAAGTACCTAGTCAATAAGCCTATGTGGGGGGGGGGGGCGCATTTGCAGATGGCTCTTGTTGTTCTAGGAATACGATTTTGAAGTTGTTGTGAAGCTTAGATGATTGAACACAGGACCTGATCACCTATCGCACATCGAGACAGGGGAGGAACCTAATAATTTGGAGGAAGGATTACCCGACGTGCAACTTTTTGTTGTGCGCATCATGGATGGACATTTCGAGGATATAATACACTTCCTAACAACTGGAACTGCACCAGAAGGATACTCTTCTTTGTGATTGCTGGGCATCTATACAAGATGAGGAATGATGAAAAACTATGAAGGTAGGTACCTGAGTTTGAACAAAGAAGCATCCTCGCGGATGCTCATGGGGGCATTGCGGGAGGACATTATGCAGGAAGAGCAATTGCACATAAGATTCTATGTGCAGGGTTATGGCGGCCAACCCTTCATCGGGATTCAAAAGCATATTACAAGGCGTACGATGTATGTCAAAGAACAGGTAGGCCATCGCGGAGGGATGAGATACCTTTGAATCCATAAATGACATTGCAACCTTTTGAAAAGTGGGACAAAGATTTTTTAGGACCTATCGAGCCACAAGGAACGACAGATGCGAGGTACATTATCACTGTGATGGAGTACTTGACTCGCTGGGCATAAGCGCAACTAGTGAAGGATTGCATGGGTGTGACCACCACAAAGTTTCTATTTGAACGTGTACTGAGACGATTTGGATGCCCAAAGATCTTGATGAGTGATCGGGGTACGCACTTTCTGAACGAAATGATCAACACACTTACAGAATAATTTCAAGTGTATCATCAAAAGAGCACACCTTATCACCCACTAGCTAATGGGACAGTGGAGGCGTTCAACAAAGTGCTTGAAAATGCGCTGACCAAGGTATGTAATGCTTAGCGAAGTGATTGGGACCTACGCATACCTACAATATTGTGGGCTTATCGGACAACGTACAAGAAGTTAAAAGGACATACACCCTTTAGGCTAGTATATGGGGTTGAAGCTGTGATGCCTATGGAATACATCGTGCCTAGTCTGCGCATAGTAGTGCTCACATGTATGATGGATCGCAGAGCCCTTGAAGAGAGGCTTGCACAGTTGGATGAGCTCGAAGAAGAGAGATTTTTGGTTGGATTTCACTAGCAAGTCCAAAAGCAACGCGAAAAGGCATGGCATGATCGACATCTTAAGCTGCGCACCTTTAAGGTGAATGATTTGGTGCTATTATATGACAGTAAGTTTGACAAATTTCCATGGAAACTCAGAATGCATTGGCTAGGGCCATATGTTATTAAGGAGATTATCGATGGTGGTGCGGTCCAGTTGGTTAAATTGAATGGAGATCCCTTCCCAAGAAAAGTGAATGGCAGTCGTTTGAAGCTATACACAGGTGGACCCACCATCTAACTAGCCGACAGAAGCACAATCTTAGCACTCCAAGAAGTTGAAAGGAGGTGCGGGACTATAAACTACATTACCTGGGAGCTATGCGATTTCAGGACTGTGCGAAGCAACAAAGTGTCATAGGGTCTGCAACAGCGCGAAGACAGCTGCGCTAGCGTGCAGGTCTGCCGGAAAGTGACCGTTAAAGTCACTATTCACAATTTGATGGTTGGTTTGAGGCCAAATGGAGCAGACGACAAGCATTTAAGGCAAACTTTATGGGCTAGATTCTTGAAAATTTGCCACCAATCTAGCATTAATGGACCGAATGTGGGGGGAATGGTCGAATTAAAATTCAAAAGGTCTTATAAATTACAAGTGTTTGACCAGTGAACAACACTTTCCATTTTGAGAACTGAATTGTTGCGCTATCAATTGTGTATGGACCTTTCGAATTTTGAGGCTTTGAGATCAAGTTCAGTGTTTGAAACATTGCCGAAGGAGATGCAGGACCTTCTGACTAGAATTATGTCGACACCCGCGGAAGCCACGCAAGAAATTGCGGTAGTGGAAGCCCTAGAGAGCACTAGAATAATCGTGGAGGTCCCTAAATCACCCCTAACACCGTGACCTAAGAAGGATAACCAGGTCATGATCCCGGTATGCGTCTCGCCCAAAAATCCACAGAGGACCAAGCTCACCCTGCAGAAAAAGGGGAAGGCCATTAATTTGGAGGTCGACGAGGAGGAATCTAAAGAAATCCTGGTGGAGGAGGATGGAGAGGAAATGGAAGTTGAAACCCAGGGTGCGGACCCTATTACCTGGTTACCTGAATATGTTCCTCCACGAAAGGGTAAAGCCCAGGTGCGGAAGGACATAGATGAGAGCAAGAGCTCTCTGCAAACTTCGTTGCTCCCAAACAATATTGTTTTTGAGGGACTGCACTTGGGGCGGGTTCCTGTGTTGAAGTTTGAAGATTGAGACCTCGAAGACCATGAAAAGTTCCCGCATTTAGTGACTGTGAAGCTAATGCACCAGAGGATTGATGAGATTGTTGGAAAAATTCAATTGGAGCCGAGGAGATGGCTCGGAGGTGTAGAGAAAGTTAGGTTTGCTAAACCTGCTCTAGGTCCTGCATTACTATCGTGCCCCAGTGATCGTCTTCATCATCAGGCAGTTGCTTTGCCTGGTGCATGATGGGTGTTTATGGCTGGAGGAGCCCGTCCCCATCATAGGCCATTTGATTCATCGGATTACATGGCTTCCTTACTTAGGGGAGGATCCAACCAATATTTCCGAAGGAAAATGTGGCGAGTTCGCCCTCGCGGAAAAATGAATAAGAGCTTTAAGTTGGAGAAGAAAAAGCGAGGTTACACCATCTCTAGCATTAACAACCTTGCAGTCAAGGTCACGACACAAATCCTAGTAGGGATGGTGATGCAGAAGTGCCACGCGGATGAGGTACCCACACCCGTAGTTGCATTAGTGGCCCAATGTGCGGAAGGATTCCAGTTCAACTGGGAGAACTATCTATGCGACGAGTTCCTTGCGAACTGTCACGAGGCATAGGAGCAGGGGAAAACATTTCACTATGCGTGGCTCCTGTTGTCGATAGTACTAGAGGCATGGGAGCCGCCCGAAGATAGCCAATTCCCTTCAGTCACACCAGACCTTACAGAGGCAACGTAGTACGCTTCACTATGGGCGACCAAGGACATGCAGCTTATCAGAGAAAGTAAGATCTTCTGGGTCCTAATGGAAATGAGTATCCGAATGGGGATCAATCACAAGCTACGGTTGTTGCCCATAGTCTATGCCAGTCTATAGAGATTTGCAGAGTTCAAAACAGATTTCCACCAAGTCTTTATCAGGGCATGGAAGGACCCCACAAAGACATGGCACAACTTACCAGATCTAGCGACTGACGACTTGATATTTGCAGTCCTTGAGTCTTAGATGCTAGAATGGCGCGCTCCAGCTGGCTCTGCGGTGGAAACAGACAAGTCTGCTGTGCAGTGTAAGAAGGAAGAGACAAAGCTTCGAATGGCACAGTTGGAAGATAAGTGCATAAAAGAGGAAGTAGAGGCTAAGGCCTAGGTAGCGCGCGACACCGCGAAAGTGGCTGAACAACAGAAAACAGTGGAAGAAGAGTGCGAAGGACATAAGTCACCTTCACCCGACAGTGAGGTAGAAACAAAGACATGACAGGTGGCGTAGACCCGCAGACGATGTCCACCCAACTCAAGTGTCCGTGATCGCGAGAGCCCTCAGTGCTGCGAAAGAAGACAAAGGCATCAAAGACGTCTTTTGACCCAATCGCTCTCACTGAGGGGGATTTGCATGACATCGGAGAAATGGTGAGGGATGTCACCATGGAGGCCCTCCAACAATTTGAAGAACAACAACAATTGGCATTGGGGGATCTTCGAACAGAACTACAGGAGTTGCAAGTTTGCACTCCACAGGCTGACCCAATGTCCACCAACCTCACGATCGACACTGCAACTGCCGAAGAGATGTTGCGCACAAGGGTGACCAACATGGTACTACTACCTGATGGGGCGATTACTACAGAAAATGAGGTCGACATATTGTTGAGCGATAGAAAGGTGTCTTTTTAACTCCTAATTATCTTCACATTAATTGTCAACCCAGGGACGACTTTTTATTTCAAGAGTGTACTTAGTCTGAGGCGACTATTTATTCAAGAGTAATGTTTTGCAGTATAGTGCTTTAGAAGTAAATGGATGCTTGAAAAGAAATCTAACTACAACAACATAAACTCAAATGCTCTGAAATCCAACTATTCACTCAGCAAACATCAATCGAGGATACAGTAGCAATAACTCATTCCTCTAGAGATTGATACAATTGAAATCAACTAGAACAAGACAATCAATCTGAGAACGAGGAAGTAGTAACCAATGTTCTCTACAGTTGACAGCCCTGCTTAAAACAATCAAAAGGAAATAAAAATTGAACTAAAGCTGCTATTGAAAGTAAATTAGGAAAACTCTTTAAAAGAAAACTCTTGCAATTAACCAACAGAAATGAACAACAAAGTAAATGGACAACAAACTATAATTAAAGGAATTAAACAACGAATCATATTTAATGAATCTGAATAGCAAACTCTAATTAATGGAATCAAATAACCAACAATATATAATGAATATCAAAGTCTGAAATGAACAATGAAGCCTTACAATTGAAATGAACAACATAACAATATAAGTAGAAAAGGATAATAATCTCTGTTATGCTGGAAAAGAACAGCCACGCGATTCAATCTCAACTTGTGCAATAAAACAATTTCATAAAATATTATAATAGCTCGCTGTAAAAACATGAAACTGTAAGGCAATACGATTCAAAGAAATAAGGATTAAATCAAACCATCACACGACGAAAATTGGAAAGATATAATACAGTAGCAGCATACTCCACCGGAGGCTGGGCCCTTAGCCGCCAGCAGATGTTGCTGGGCTACTTCAGATGAGAAGAATGAACGACAACCCTTTTATTTATTCATCATCAAACTGTGAAATCATTACAGCAGCTGAAGCTTTGAGAATTACAATGGTAATGCAACAATCTATTTTTCCTCCTATTCTATCATATCCCATCATCATTCTTGAATTTCCAATTCTGAATCCTCAATTCTCCATCATTTTTCCATCCCCCCTCTCTAATCTCTGTTTTCATTTAAATAGAGAGATTAGAGAGAAGTTACAACAGAGATAATTACAATATGATTTCTATTACAAAATTGGATTGTTTCCAACCAATTGATAAACAAGAAAATATATTTCCATTCATCTTTCAACAAGAGCAAGGCAAATTTGGCTTTGCAGCTGAGATTTGGAAAACGGCTACACAGTGAATCTGAGAAAATCATGCTCAAAGAACCCTGCGTTTCTCTCAATACAAGCTGAATTTGGGCAAACCGTTTGTCAATAAAGTTAATTTGGTCCGTTATGGACAAAACCCATGTTCCGGCTTTTCCAGATTCTTCTTCATTTGCCCAAAATCTCAATTGCAAAACTGTCACTTCTTATTCCAGCGAATTTCTGAGTTGGAATATTTAATGATCAATTCTTCAATCTGGAAATTGTATTGGAGGCTAAAAATGGTGAATAATGTTACAACCCATTTACTAAAACTATCATTGATAAAATCATGCATAATCATCAATTTATTAGAAATAAAGGAGAATAAATAATATTCATCCATAAGTACATAAATCATTATAAAATGGATTTATATAATAAATTATAATAAATGACATGATAAAGAAAAGTAAAAATGGATGAAATAAATGTTCAAAAGTGATAATAATAATGGCATATTAATGGCCCAACATACCCCCACACTCAATATGTTGCATGTACTCATGCAACAAAAACTGAATATATTGCATGTCTTCATGCAACCCAAAGACAAAACCCATGTGTTAACTAAGTAATAATTTTTTTTTGTTCATCCCAGCTCATGAAATGGATAGAACTAATGAATTCTTCCTTAATTAATGAATATTCATTTTTAGCAATGTTGATGAAGGCATAACAATTTTTACATTGACGTTCAAGTTATGTGCATATGAAGTTGCAGAAAAATATGATATAAGTGACATCAACCTTCATTAACCATTTTCCTAAAAACTACAAACCAGATTTTGTTGAAATGTTGCAAGTAAATTTATAATATATGAATGCCTCTATGATCCAAAAATTAGATCGTTTTGATGCACGGATCATGAGATATCAACAAAATGGCTGTAGGTGATAGTGCATCATTTTCAAAATTTTATGAACCAATTTAATTTGAAATTATCTGGGTAGGTGTATTTTAATGATACATCTGTGTTATCTAGAAATCACAAGAATTGAGTTCATAGTTTTAAAAGTATTATGGAAATCAATTTCTGCATTGTGTAAAAATGAAATTGTATGCCTTAAATGAGGAAGAAAGTAGAAAACATCCATCATGCGTAGCAATTCCTCCCCCTCTCTGAAGCATTAGCATGCCCTCATGCAATGCTAGAAAACACATTGAGGTGGATGCTACCATCTATTGAATTCTACGCCTGGTGTAAAACAACGTGGAATAAGGGAGGTGTTGAGAAGGAATAAGAATAACAATGGATGATAAAGAATATGAATGACATGGTCATAAGAAAGAAATGAATGAAAGCAACACTCCCCCAAACTGAAAGATGATATGCCGCTGAAAAAGGGGAAGTGGTAAATATGTGGAATGAAGGATGATAAATAATGCTCAAAATGGATTTCATTAAATTCTCCTAATTTCGTAATAAATCAGAAAATTATGCTATTTTACCTCAAGTTTTACCTCCAAAAAGAAAAAATGTAGAATGACATGTATGGAATGGCATTTGTTGAAGCTGATGTAGGCAAAGTTGGTGTTGAAAGTGATGCAAAAGGTGGAATCCAAGCAAGCACATCATGTTGGAAGAATTGTTCACGTTCGCGCGTTGCTCAAGCCTCTTCTGTTAGTTGCAATAGTGTGGTCATGTCGTGAATAGAATTCTTCCCATACTTTTTGTTCTCCTGTGAACAAATCACTATTTTTCATACAATGTTCTTGAATCCACGGTGTTAGTTTTGAATAGCAATAGATTATGATGCATGCGAAAATTTCAATCAGAAAATATTTTGTATACATGCAATACTAATATTTTATCAAATCAACAAGTGATGGCAGAGTGCAGTAACCATATCGCATGCAATGCCATAATGCATACATTCCCCCCTCCAATTGGAAAAGGGATTCCATGACTATAAAGCCTATGAAAGGTGTTATGTTGACGGCAAGGCAAAGGAATAAACAATACGACAGTGAATGAAGCAGAGTACACATATCAACGATAGGACAGTGAGAGTTATGGTTATAATGAGAGCATAGTGTGTAAAGATAGTTATGAATAAGAGATAGGATGCTTTGGATTGATGATAAGTGATGCAAAAAAGAAAAAGAACAACAATATGCCAAAAAGATGTTTTACTGACAGTATTCTAGCTGGAAATGATGTGATTGATCTGAAAACAATTTCTCAAGTGTAAAGGTTCAAAACATGGAAAAGAATTAAGGAAATAATTTCTCTGATAAAAAGAAAAAATAAGAAAAGGGTATTATAGTAAGAATTGACGATAAGATATAACTTCAATACCATAAGCAGAGCCTCTGCTGCCGGCAAGCGTCCATAGCCTCGGCAGGGTTTCTTTTTAACCCATATGAGCAAGGATCCTCAATTTATAAATGGAGAGTTACAGTGTTGTTCTACAAAAGAGATCAGTGTGCTGGCGTGGTAACTAGATAACCACACTGCCATTCACTGGGATGTAGCAAAAGTGATCAGGCCGGCTTGTGATGAGACCTCCTGTTCCAAGGATAATTTGGCTATCCAATGGATCATAACCCTGGTGTGGTGGCCATAATGAGAATGTCACTTTGTTACAGCCTTATGAACATGGTAGGCTGACTCGTAATGAAACCCCCTATCCTCCATCTGTGAACAAAATTTTGTTGTTATTACACATTTTTATGATAAAAAGAGGGAGGCTCAATACTCCTTAAGAGTAGGGATGGTGGAAGAATTTGAACATGTCAATAGAAAAAAATATACCCATTATCTCATTTATTATAGACAGAGAAGATTATAACCAGGAAAGGTGGAACCAACATGGTATTAAGATGATCAATCAGTATCATGTACAACAGAAAACAATGCAGTAAAGTAGTATATAAATAATTGTGTCCCTTTTGAAAAGAATCTATCATCAAGGAGTTGTTCTATTAAAGATCATAACGTGAATGATATTAACTCGCTTCAATACAATTCATAATTCTTGTCCTCATTAAAATAGTGTACTTCATGCCATAAAAGGGAATCAGTAAAATGTGGTTGAGATGAATTAGGAATAATCCTACAAGAGGAAAGAAGGGTTGTTCTCGAAAATACTCCTAAAATGTTGTTTCTTTGAAGGAACAACAAAAACACTCAAAAAAAGTGTTGTTCTTTGTAGGGAACAACAAAGGAAATGCACACCAAAAAGCAAAAATACACATGAAAAAGTGTTGTTCCCTAAGAAAAACAACAAGAAATGCGAAAATGTTGTTCCTTTGAAAAGGAATAGCAAAAATGTGAAAGTGTTGTTCTTTCAGAAAGGAACAACAAAAATGTGAAAGTGCAGAAGTGTTGTTCCATTCGAAAAGAACAACAAAAATTGAAAGTGTTGTTCCATTCGAAAAGGAACAACAACAAGTGAAAGCGTAGAAGTGTTGTTCTATTCGGAAAGGAACAGCAAAAAGTGAAAGTGCAGAAGTGCTGTTCCATTCGGAAAGGAACAACAAAATGTGAAAGTGCAGAAGTGTTGTTCCATTTGGAAAGGAATAACAACAAGTGAAAGTGTAGAAGTGTTGTTCCATTCGGAAAGGAACAACAAAACGTGAAAGTGCAGAAGTGTTGTTCCATTCGGAAAGGAACAGCAAAAAGTGAAAGTGCAGAAGTGCTATTCCATTTGGAAAGGAACAACAAAACGTGAAAAAGGAACAGCAAAATGAACCGTGGAAAAGGAATAGCAAAATGAACCATGAGAAAAGAACAACAAAATGAATTGTGGGAAAGGAATAGTTGACAAAAAAGGTGTTTTTATTTTGAAAAAGGAATGGAAAAATGAAAATGTTGTCCCTTTGGAAAAGGAACAACAAAAACAACAAAAGTGCACACAAATGTTGTCCCTTCAGAAAAGGAACAACAAAATGCACAAGTATAAAATGCAAGCATGCAAAAATGAATTAACTGTTCACTGTATTGATGCTGAGGATGGGTTACAGTTTGAATGAAGCAACACCTGAAACACAAAATATAAGAGAGATAAGAAAAGAAACAACATTTTATTTAAAAACAATATGTAAATAAATAAATTAAATTACAACAGCTATGATATTATGTAAAAAATGATCTCTTTGAAAAATGTTTTGGCAGCAGTGATAAGACATGAATCTTCAAATTGAAATCAATTCTTCATTTCTTATATTATAAATCCATTGGGTAATGAGTTAGATAAAATTTCTTTGTTTCATAAAATTTCTTTCAAAAATCACTCGTCCATAAATTGACCTTTATTTTCCCAAGACCTGCAAAAAATGAGTGTCTACATGAAAGAAAACATTAAATCATGGAGAAAGAGAGGTGCGAGGGCTCCCCTAATCCAAGAATTATGCAAAAAACTAACAAGTAGTTACTTTGTAGAACAAATCCATGGACAAAGTAAAATTAATTTATTACCTGCGGGAGAGCAGTGGCCAATCATGCTAACCAACAGTGTTTCAATCATAACTTCTTTGTTTTTCGTACGATTTGAGTGATTCCAAAGCAAAATGAGAGCTACTTCAAAGTGTTATCTCTAGTCGCAACAGGTTTTAAAAATTCAATGCTATGATATGTTAAAGTTTCTTAGAACAACCTACATAATAGAGTCATTTTCGATTACCAAGCTTAGACCAACAATTGATATTTCAAGTATAAATTTTTCGTTTGTTGTTGGATTCAAATGATTCAAATTGGAAATGAAAGTAGATTCATTTATTTATTTACAGTAAAAATAGGTTTTGAATACAAGAAGAATTGATAGGTCAAATATTGTAAGGAACAACCGGAAAGACATAGTTTTAAGGGTGCTGATTTATGATAGACAGTCAGTATTTTGATCATAACTTCCTCATACGATATCGAAAATGAGTTATTTAAATTGCCTTGTAAACTATATTCATAGGAGAATCTACCATAGAAACACGTTTTAAAAATTCAAACATCTAGGCCTCCAAAAACTGATTGTCCCAACTCTGTTCCTGAGCTTCTTGCTAGACATTCGGTCAATGTTTTGGTTCTAACTTTTTCATTTCAAATCAAATTGAGTGATTCAAATTGGCTTGGAAATTTGACATCAAGGGATACTTAGGATAGAAACAGGTTTTAAAAATATTCCCTTTTGGTCCCTCAAAACATGACTGTCCCGACTGTTTTTCTAGAAATTTCATCAAGCCCGCAAGCCAAAAAAATATGATATTCAAGCATTTTTTCAAATTGGTGATAAAAGTGAACATGAGTGTTTGTAGAACTATTATTTCCATTATAATTCATCTACATATACAAATGAATTAAATTTTTTTTATCACCGATGTTGATTTCGATAGCGTGTTGCAACAAAAAACAACTAGTTTTACATAAAAACAAAATGCATTTATTTATTCCCTTATTTATTTTATTTTCTACACTAACCTATTTTGATTTAAAAAATGAATATGACTCGTATATGAGTACTTTCAGTGGAGCCAGTTTTGAGATAGGGCTTCATCTATGCACATACCCAAATTTGAAAAATGCATATTAATGAACATTAGGGTATGAGAAGCCAACTTCCCTTGAAAAAATGATATCAAAAATTGTTGAAGGATAGAGTGATGTTGCAAATAAGTGATGGAGTGAAACCAATCTTCAATATATTCTTTACTTTTTTGATTTCCCATAGCCATCATATCATTAAGTTCTTGAGCTTTTAAAATGATTTGTTGATGCATGCAAAAAGAAACCTCATTTTCTTCCATAGCTTCTACAATTTTTGAATTTGAAACATTCTGAATCTCATTGTAAGTTTTTTCTAATGGCGCATGTGAGATAGAATGGGTGGGAAGGGTGGATAAATTTTGCAGTTCAACATTGTAAGCATGTTGTACTGGTTTATTGTGGTGAGGGTGTGGAATTAGTTGAGCAGGAAATTCAAAAGTAGAAATGTGAGCCATTTCTTACCATAACAAAAGATGTCCTTTATGTGTTTCTTCAAAGCTCTTTCTTCAAATGTTCCTGTCAATTAGTTAGTGAAATGGGTGGTGCTTACATCACCACTTGAGTGAAATCATGTGATTCATTTTTCAAAATTTCTATTTTTTTTTTAATCATTCACACAAAAATTCAAACATTTATTTCTACCCTAAGTTCTTTAATAGATATGTTGGAAAGCGGGCGGGGGAGCATGGCTTCTACATGCTTCATACGCAGGTTCTTACCTTCCGTTTTTAATACCCAGTTCTTTCCTAACAGACACTCATCAGATGCACACTACTCTTTAAAAATGGCTACACTCTCCCCGGCAACGGTGCCAAAATGTTGAGCGATAAAAAGGTGTCTTTTTAACTCCTAATTATCTTCACATTAATTGTCAACCCAGGGATGACTTTTTATTTCAAGAGTGTACTCAGTTTGAGGCGGCTATTTATTCAAGAGTAATGTTTTGCAGTATAGTTCTTTAGAAATAAATGGATGCTTGAAAAGAAATCTAACTACAACAACATAAACTCAAATGCTCTGAAATCCAACTATTCACTCAGCAAACATCAATCGAGGATACAGTAGCAATAACTCATTCCTCTAGAGATTGATACAATTGAAATCAACTAGAACAAGACAATCAATCTGAGAACGAGGAAGCAGTAACCACTGTTCTCTACAGTTGACAGCCCTGCTTAAAACAATCAAAAGGAAATAAAAATTAAACTAAAGCTGCTATTGAAAGTAAATTAGGAAAACTCTTTAAGAGCAAACTCTTGCAATTAACCAATAGAAATGAATAGCAAAGTAAATGGACAACAAACTGTAATTAAAGGAATCAAACAATGAATCATATTTAATAAATCTGAATAGCAAACTCTAATTAATGGAATCAAATAACCAACAATCTGTAATGAATATCAAAGTCTGAAATGAACAACGAAGCTTTACATTTGAAATGAACAACATAACAATATAAGTAGAAAAGGATAATAATCTCTGTTATGCTGGAAAAGAACAACCACACAATTCAATCTCAACTTGTGCAATAAATTTTTTTCATAAAATACTATAATAGCACGCTGTAAAAACATGAAACTGTAAGGCAATACGATTCAAAGAAATAAGGATTAAATCAAATCATCACATGACGGAAATTGGAAAGATATAATACAGCAACAGCATACTCCACTGGAGGCTGGGCCCTTAGCCGCCAGCGGATGCTGCTGGGCTACTTCAGATGAGAAGAATGAACGACAACCCTTTTATTTATTCATCATCAAACTGTGAAATCATTACAACAACTGAAGCTTTGAAAATTACAATGGTAATGCAACAATCTCCTTTTCCTCCTATTCTATCCTATCCCATCATCATTCTTTAATTTCCAATTCTGAATCCTCAATTCTCCATCATTTTTCCATCCCCCTCCCTCATCTTTGTTTTTATTTAAATAGAGAGATTAGAGAGCAGTTACAACAGAGATAATTACAACATGATTTCTATTATAAAATTGGATTGTTTTCAACCAATTGATCAACAAGAAAATATATTTCCATTCATCTTTCAACAAGAGCAAGACGAATTTGGCTTTGCAGCTGAGGTTTGGAAAATGGCCACACAGTGAATCTAAGAAAATCATGCTCAAAGAACCATGTGTTTCTCTCAATACAAGCCGAATTTGGGCAAACCATTTTTCAATAAAGTTAATTTGGTCCGTTTTGGACAAAACCCATGTTCCGGATTTTCCAGATTCTTCTTCATTTGCCCAGAATCAAATCTTCAATATGGAAATTGTATTGGAGTCTAAAAATGGTGAATAATGTTACAACCAATTTACTAAAACTATCATTGATAAAATCATGCATAATCATCAATTTATTAGAAATAAAGGAGAATAAATAATATTCATCCATAAGAACATAAATCATTATAAAATAGATTTATATAATAAATTATAATAAATGACATGATAAAGAAAAGTAAAAATGGATGAAATAAGTGTTCAAAAGTGAAAATAATAATGGAATATTAATGGCCCAACACATACCTATGGTTAGCAGTTTGAAAGGGGTAGGAGTGAATATGGCCGCGCTCAGGAGACGCTCTACCTCTTATAAGATGGAGTCACCGTGGAACTTCGGGTCAAGGAAATTCATGCTCTATAGGTGATGAGCGAGCAACGCATAAACATTGAGCAGTTGGGTCTGCAGTGCAACGAATTAGTAGAGAAGAATAAATAGATAATTTAGGTTGTGGAGGAATCCTTCCGGATGGTCCCGGAGTTGGACATCCAAGTAGAAGAACCAGTGCAGGTGCATGTCTGCAAATTGGCCACAAGGGTGTGCGACGCTCGAGCAAAGATGGCGAGGTTTCAATTGGAGCTACACATCCAGATCACAAAATTGCAGTTGAAGGCCCAACCTTCAACTCTGCCGGAAGTCAGGGAACAATGAACCGTCGCTGTTACAACAACAACAATGGCGGTTAACAGTGCAGTGGCAGATTGCATGCAACTATTCGAACAGTCATTTGAGGTCCTAACCACCCTGTAGGAGGACCCAAATGTAGAGTTCCTAGAGACATAGGTGTGCAAGATACAACAAAAGTATGACAAGGTAAAAGGGACTACACAAACGGTTGCCCTTACACAGAGGCTTGAACGGATGTAGGAGGAAAATGCACTCAAGGAACCGGTGGATGCCACTCGACACAAAGAAGCGGTCTTAAAAGAACACCTACAACCATGGATTGATGAGGCTTATGCGATCACAACCTCCATTTGAGGGAAGCTCATGAAACTACAAGCTGCTTAGCAGAATATTCAGAGCAGTAGTTTAGCAGCAGTCACCGAACACCACGTGGAAGAAGTCCAATAGGTGGCTGCTCAGTGCACTGCCAAAGTTGCGGTGATCCAAACAGAGTTGGGAGGTCTTCGTGTTAAGATTTATGTACCTACAGAGTGACTCAAGGGCAAGTTACGATGTTTAGTTGGGGGCCTGTTGGGGGCGGGATCCCCCAAGGGCAGTTTTGGGGCTTACAACCCATATATTGGTCCAATTTTTGTAATCCTAATGTAAAGACTCTGCATTTTGTGGTCGCGGAGCATGTAGTTGTTAAAGAGTCATAGGGTTGTCCACCCTTATTTTGATAATGTAATGTTGGTTGTAAAATATCTACCCATGGTCCACGGACCATGGGATTGTATAAATAGAGCGAAGCTCTAAGTAGTTAAGGCATGATGAAATAGATGAAGGAATCAATGATGGAATGATGTATGAGAAATAGATATGAGTAGAAGTCTAAGTTTTGGGTCGTAGCATAGGTAGAGGCTTTGCAGCTGAGTGTGCAGAGGCCTAGAAGTCCACAGTTGAGTGTGCTAACCCTTGCAACTGAGTGCAAAGGGTGAGTCGAGTTTGTAATCGTTTGGAAGTACCAATAAAGAGAAGTATTCTATAATTTCTTTGTCTTTATTTCCTATTTATGCATCATTATATTGGGTATGAATTTCACTTCTAATGTTTATACGATGCGCAAATGTGTATAACTATATTGGTTAAGTGAACGCAAGTAAGAACATCTGTTTATGCGAAGCTAACTAAGATCTGTTAATAAGATAAGTAAGATACTTAGCGTAGTTTGTTAAATATCACAGCTCGCTACCCTAGCAGCACAAAAGCATATAAGCCCCTAGTTAGGGTTGCGCGGAAGCCGATTGTAACATTTCGCAAAGGTACTGAAGGGTAGAGCAGAGGGATAAGAAACCTGCACAAAGGAAGGTATAGTTGGAATAAAATGACATCACATCCATCTCAAGGGTACGGAAACTTGGTTCCAGCATCCCCCCATAATGCTTTGGGTGAGACTTCACTCCACGCTCCGCGGGATGATGCCGAAAGGGCCAGTAGTGTAAGGATTTGTTTGGCTAACTAACACTGAACCTGGGTCAGGTCTCTGCAAGCCAACGCTGACATACTTTCTAATAATCCAAAAGAAGAAAAATCATCTCATCAAAGGTCCATCTCAAATCCAAAAAATGAAGAAAGAGTAACTCCAAGAAAGAAGGTTGATTCAAATCATGGCTATTACAACAAGTACCAAACTACCCTTTTTGGGCATTGTTACTATTGTAAAATTTTTGGTCATCAAGCTAAACATT
This sequence comes from Pinus tabuliformis, assembly GCA_031772625.1. Lineage (NCBI taxonomy): Eukaryota > Viridiplantae > Streptophyta > Pinopsida > Pinales > Pinaceae > Pinus > Pinus tabuliformis. The sequence goes on along the minus strand of CM062805.1, from coordinate 559,758,219 downwards.
GCATGGCTCGTAAGAATGAAGCATCAAGATTGAAGGATCAAACAAAAAAACCATGTAGTCTTAAAGGGCAAGGGAAAATCAAGATCTTCAACTATTTTGATCCTTTGGCCAAATTTGATCCAATTTTCTCATTATGTAATGATAATGGACATAGTGAACATAATTTCCCCCTCAAAAGAAGAGAAGTAAAAGATGAAAATCCAAATACAGATAAATGTGGTCTAGCGCTATGTGCTCACAGTGATGAAAATCTTTGGTTTTTGGATAGTGGGTGCTCCAAACATATGACAGGTGACAAAAGGAAGTTTGTCTCATTGAACAAAAAGGAAGGAAATGTATCTTTTGCGAGTGGATCTGCCAAAATTGCTAGAAAATGAACTGTTACCCTTATTAATGGAAAAGGAAAGGATAAAAATTATTTGCTAGTAGATGGGCTCAAACACAATCTCTTGAGTGTTAGCCAGATCTGTGATCAAGGACATAATGTTGTCTTCGGCACTAAAAATTGTGAAATAAGGAATTCTTCCTCAGGAGAACTTGTGGCAAAAGGAGTTAGAACATCAAATAATGTCTACATTCTGAACAAAATCCAAGAAGATAGATTTTATCTAAGTCAAACAGATGAAAGATGGTTGTGGCATAAGCAACTGGGGCATACAAGTTTGATAACTTGATCAATATCGACAAAATCAATGCAGTAAGGGACATTCCAAAGATGTTCAAACAAAATCAAGTTGTATGTGTTCCATGTCAACATGACAAGAAAACTAGAACCAACCACAAGACTAAGGAGTTCTCCACGTCAAAACCTTTGGAGATCATTCATGCAGATCTATTTGGGCCAATTAGAACTCCAACACTCCAAGGAGAAAGGTACTTTTCTTTATTTGTTGATAACTATACTAGACTGATGTGGGTATATTTCATAAAATATAAATTTGAAGCATTTGAATGTTTTAAGAATCTTAAAGTTCTTGTAGAAAATGAAAAGGTTTCCAAAATTAAATTTCTTAGAACGGAAAGGGGGGGAGAATTCACATCAAAAGAATTTGATGAATTCTGTAACGAACATTGAATCGAGAGAGAATTCTCTGCTACTAGAACACCTAAGAAAAATGGGGTAGTTGAAAGGAGACATCGAACTTTTCAAGAAATGGCAAGAACTATGTTACTAGAAGTTGACTTGCAGCCAAAATTTTGGAGGGAAGCAGTCGGGACAACAATTTATACCTTGAATTGAACTCAACTAACACCAAATAATGAAAAGAATCCTTATGAATTATGGAAAGGAAGACCTACTTTAGTAAAATACTTCAGGATTTTTGGAAGCAAATGCTTCATGAAGATCAATGATGACTAACAAGGAAAATTTGATTCTCGGGTTGATGAAGGAATATTTCTTGGATATTCTACCAGAAGCAAAGCTTACAAGTGCTACAATAATCGACTATGGAACATATTGGAAAGTATTGATGTGTAGATTAATGAAGGCCTTCCAGAAAAGAAAATTGAAGATCATGAAGTTGACCCTTTCATTGAAGAAAGCGAAGAAGAACCTGAAAAGGAGGAAAAATATCAAGAAAAACAAAAGGAAAAAGAACCATCTCAAACTCCTTCAAAAGTGAAATTCCTTGAAAAACATCACTCGGAAGAGAAGATTATTGGAAATGTAGATGAAAGGATACAAACCCGAAGAAGGATGACAAGTACACCAAAGAAAAATGATTTTTCTCTCCTATCTATGATCGAACCAGAAACTTTTACCCGAGCAAGTAAGGATCCTCATTGGGTGGAAGCCATGGAAGAACACATGTCTCAAATCGAGAAAAATGAGACATGGGAGCTAGTACCTCGTCCAAGGGATAAAAATATAATTGGAACTAAGTGTGTGTTCAAAAACAAAATGAATGAAGATGGACAAATCATCAGAAATAAGGTAAGGCTTGTCTGTAAGGGTTATTCACAAATTGAAGGAATTGACTTTGAAAAAACCTTTGCACGAGTAGCTTGCATGGAAGCTATAAGGATGTTCTTGGCATTTGCTTTCTCAAAAGGATTCAAATTCTATCAAATGGATGTAAAATCAACTTTTCTTAATGGGGAACTCAAGGAAGAAGTCTACATGGAGCAACCAGAAGGTTTTGATCTAGCAGAAGGAAAAGACGTCATATGTAAATTGAAAAAGGCATTATACGGGTTGAAACAAGCTCTTAGAGCATGGTACGCAAGATTGGTTCACTATATACAACAAAAAAACTTCAAAAAGGGGGTGGCAGGAAGTAATATCTACATGAATATGGATAAGGATAAATTACCAATCACTCTTGCATATGTTGATGATCTGATTTTTGCTAGTAATAATGATAAAATGAGCCATGAGTTTGCTCAAAATATGTCAAAAGAATTTCGAAATGTTGATGATTGGTGAGCTATCCTTATTCCTTGGACTGCAAGTATCACAAACCACATCAGATATGTTCATTTCTCAAGCAAAATATCTTAAAGACATTCTTAAAAGATATGGAATGGAAGAATGTGCACCTATGAGCACACTGATGACTAAAAACTGCAAATTAAGCAAAGATGATAAATCCCCCCTAGTAGATGAAATTCTTTACAGGTCATTAATTGGAGCTCTATTATACTTAACTGCTACAAGACCTGACATTATACAAGCAGTAGGAATGGTGGGAAGATTTCAATCAACTCCTAAGAAATCCCATTTGTTGGTTGTGAGAAGAATTTTCAGATACTTGAAAGGAACTCCTGACTTTGGTCTTTGGTATCCCAAAAGCACAAATATTACAGTGACAACTTATACCGATGCTGATTGGGCTGGAAGCATGGATGATCGTAAAAGTATAAGAGGAAATGAATTTTTTATGGGAGATTTCCTGGTATCTTGGCTCAACAAAAAAAATCATCTATATCTCTCTCTATAGCTGAAGCAAAATATATAGCCGCAATTGACTGTTGTACACAATACTATAGATGAAGGAAGCTTTGAAGGATGTCAACATAGAAAATAAACATCCAATCACCATATATTGTGACAACACAAGTGCTATTAGTCTTAATAAAAATCTAGTGATGCACTCAAAGACCAAACATATACCAATCAAGTATCATTTTCTCCATGAACAAGTGGCTGAACAAAACATCAAGTTGGAATATATCAATACTAAGGAACAAATTGCAGATATTTTCACCAAACCTCTTCCTCGAGAAGCATTTGAACATCTTCGTCAAAATATGGGGGTTATTTCTCTAGCATCACACTAAACCGATTCTTAAGATGCCGCATGACAGGGGGAGCAGTTCGACAGGGGGAGTCCCTGTGCACTCCTTTGCCATTGATGTCAAAGGGGGAGAGAAGAAGAATATTTCCATCAATGACAAAGGGGGAGATTGTTGATCTAGATTTTCATTGATGTCAATATGGCAATATTCTAGAATACTAAATGATGATGTGAAGCCAAGGAGAAGCAAGTAGATCAGAAGCCAAGGAGAAGCAGATAAAATCAGTGAAGTAATAGGAGCAAGAAGCCAAGGAGGAAAGCCATCAGGGAAGCCATTGGAAATCAAGAACAAGAGCTATCGAGCAAGAGAAGCCATAGGAAAACCAAGCCAAGAGTAAGAGTCAAAGAAAATAGTGGAGGAGTGTTGTGGCGGAGGAGCACTGTGGATTCTGTTACAATTCATTTTTTATTGACCTATCGCATATGCCCAAGAGAAAAATCCAAAAGGGAAGAACAATCAACATATCAGAGGAGTTAAGATATCGGAGAAGCTAAGGAACATCCAAGTATTAAACCATGGAAACCATTTAAAACACATGTAATAAAACATTTTTAACAAAAGACCAAAACACACCAGAGTTAATATATTGGTGACTCTATCGATGTCTTTACTATGTGTCACATTATAATATATGATTGCGATTTGAGATGCAGACCCAACTGCTCCAATAGAACACACCCTAATGTAATATCGTGTCTGCCTCATCGGAAGTCATATCACCAGTCTTAAAGGAATGTCACACTAAAACTACGATTGCGATGATACATGCGGACCCAAATAGTTTATAGTAACAACCCTAATATAACATTGCCTCCGCCATATCGCAAGTCTTATAGGGTTGCCACAATAAAACCTTTGATCACGATATTATTATGTTGCACCATTATAACATGATTTAATATCATATCGCATCTGCTCCATCGGTAGTAGGGGCATCAACTATATCGCAAGACAGAACATGTGCACCTTGTGAAACCTCTAATTTCCATGAAGTTGCGATTACGATTAAGGTGATGATGTGGATGTGGGACCTCATGTGGGTACAACCTTCTCCTATGAGATTTCTGAAAATAAACAAGTTTACCATATATTTTGTAATATGCAATAAGTCAACTTCTCCTTCCAAATTAACGTGTCCTTTGGGTATTGATGAAACCCGTATAAATACAAGCTAAACGCCTCACCTCAAGTACTGATCTTGGGCATCTATCATAGAGAAGGTGAGACAATTCACAACTCGTGAACTTGAAGAAACAGATGATGTTGAAGGTCGAGCAGGAAGTCAAAGGTCCAGTGGGAAAGAAGGAAGTCGAAGGTCCAGTGAAAGGCGAAGGTCAAGCGAAAAAGGAAGTCGAAGACCGAGTGGGAAAGAAAAATCTTTTGACTGGGTTAATATTGGAAGGCTCAAACCTAAAATGAATTTTTAGTGTAGACTACGACCTGTTACAAAGACTACAAAGGATAGGGCTTAGTGAAGAAGACCTTGGGAGCAGTGTAATACAATCAAACATTTCTTGACAAAGTAAAACTATAGGGTTGGAGCCCTTGGGGTTGGTGCCTCAGAACTGAAAGGATTGGTGTCCTTGGAGTTGGTGCTCCTAAATTCAAGGTTGGTGCCTTGATAAGATAGGGTTGAATCCCTAGAGGTTGGAGCCTCATCAAAGTCCAAGTTGGTGTCTGGGAAAATGATCAAATATTGTATTCAATCCTTTTATATATTTAATAAAATCATTTCTTTGATTAAAATTGTAAAGAATCAAAACTAGTAATAATAAAAATTGAAAAGAAATACTGATTCACCCCCCTCTCAGTATTTCCAGCACTCTAGTGTTCCAGTTTGAAAATGTATGAAAGGTGAACCACATAGAGAATTGGGGTGGGAGCTCCGACAATACAAGGATTGAGAAAAAAATTCTTCATAAGTCCAATGGAGGTTGGGAAAGGCTTGTAAATCAGATAGAGTCTGTAGAGTCGTGAGTCCAATGGTGGTTGGGAAAGGCTTGTTGATCAGATAGAGTCTGTAGAGTCATGAGTCCAATGGTGGTTGGGCAAGGCTTGTTGATCATATAGGAGTTTGTAGAGTCATGAGATGGAGATCATAGTTCCTTTCAGATATTTTCCATATTGTACTCTCTATGTAATGATTTGCTTGACAGATAATAATATATATTGAGTAGCGCAACAACAACAAGGGTGGTTTTTGCCCTAATGGGGGTTTTCCACCAGAGATCCTATGTCCCTATGTGATGTGATGATTGTGTTTCATTATGCATGTTTATTTCTTATGATTATGGCTCTCATGTGTTAATCTAGTTGAAGTTGTATGTTTCAGATCTAATGCTTACATGTTAAGAAATGAATGGATTAATATATTGGAGAAAGAATGGTAAAATTGTGTAATTGTTATCACTACTGATTCACCTCCCCTCTCAGTAGTGATCTTGGTTCCAACATATCTTTCCTCCTGAACCCACGCTCTACGATCAAGAAGGCCTCTCCCTTAGTCCTAGTGCACTGTCCCATCACAACTATCATCTTGCATGAGGAAACAAAGATATAATAGGTGATTTTGGGACTGATGTTGTCTTTCCATGAGTGAACTTCATTTATAGTTACTTTCATCTTAACATGTTATATGATGTTCAAGGAGGTCATCAAGAAGGGGTTTCAAATGGACACTTCTGGAGTTAAGACACAAATATACTATTATGTAGGAGTAAAGGAATCTTGGACCATGACAGAGAGATGGCAACTCATATTGACTTAGAAGGTTCCAATACTTATCTAGACCCTTTGAAAGGTGAATATGAAGCACATCTCATATCAGTCATGAGGAGTTGAATACATAGAAGCAAAGAGAATAACTTGGCATTGATACATTACATTGAAGTCTCATGCAATAGTCTCCAAATTGTAGCTTCTCAAAGTTTGAAGACAAGAATGTTATTTTGTTCTATATATTTTCACCACATTATAGGTGGAATGTAATTATGTAATTTGAAAAATTGGAAAATGTAAACTGTGTGGAAGCCCAAGGGTCACACATGGAATGTGAAAAGTCTCTAAGAAGTCCAAAGGTAATGTAGGAGCTCAAGAGTCACAAGGAAGGTCAAGAATCAGATGGGAGGTGAAAGGCCACCCCATTTGTATAAATAGGACCTCATGCCTCAAGTAAATGTATTTTCACCTTGTCTTCTCTAGGTTAGCATAGGAGAGAATACCATTTTGTGGAGGAGCAAGTGGTGCCTTCGTGTTCCACTATTGAGTCTAGTGATGCATCATTATAATTGTGTATTGGGACTTTCACTTAATATTTTGAATCTCTCAGAGATGGCACACTTTCATGAATGTATTGTGAATGTTGTAAGACTATTATTTCATGTTTACAATGTATATTTGTACTCAAATGAACTATTTTGTTGGTTTTGGTATTCATCTTGTTGAATGTGTGTTATTACTTGCTTTCATGATTGTTGTTACTTTGGAAAATATTTTGCAGATTAATTAACAATTCTTTCTCTGTATGTGTGCGTATTTATTAGGATAACACTATTACTTTTCTTCTAAAGGCTCAATATTTATTTCCCCTTTCTTGGAAGTACCTTATATACATTGCAATTGCATGCTTCATAGGGCTAAGTTACTTTATTGTGTCAATGTATATGTGTGCTCTCTTATGTGTTAACTGCAATCAAGGAAAATCTTTAAGAATAAATGGAATTTGATCCTTTTTTCCGGGTGGGGCTCATATCCAAAATGATGTGAGTTATAATTTGGAATTAATATTGGGGAGACCCCCTATTGTTAGTGGTATCCAACACGTCAACAGATTTGGCACTAGAAGGAGGTCCAGATGACAAGCTGAGCCCGCAGATATTGGTTTCAATTTTTCATCTTGAAATGACCTACCCACAAATTAGAATAATGGGATGTTTTTTTACATGATTAGATCTCAAATCCCCACGAGAATAATTCATAAATTGTCTTAATTAAAGTTTGATGGCGAGGGTGGAAGACCCATACTTGAGCATACACTTTAGTTTCTTAAGCGGTCTAATTCTTATGAAGTAAATTGTGAAGATGTTTCTTATAGATTATTCACCCTCACACTTGAAGGTAAAGTTAACAAATGGTGTCACACCTTACCAACTGATTCTATCCATTCGTTCAAACAACTCATCAAAGAGCTTCATCAAGCCTTTGACAATTACAATTATCAAAATGTGTGTAAAAGGATCAATCAACTAAGAATGAAATATGATGAATCATTAGAGGATTTTGTTGATATATTTCTTCACCTTTGCTTTGAATTTTCCGAAGATTTGGATTGGGATTTCATTGGTGAAAGTTTTAAGTATTGGTTCAGATATCTTTAGAACAATTAAAATCTGAACCATCCTCAAGTCTCATCTAAAATTCTATTTGTCCAAATTTTCTTAGTCATGAGACACCTCAAATCTCAGAGGAGGAATATGCTACCCCTTTTTTCCCTTCTCCTTCTCTTTTTTCATTACCAAATAAAGTGGTCTCTTGTGCCAATTTTGGAGTTGGGAAATATGGAAATAAAATTGTTGATCCACTTATTCCACCCTCATCTTATTTCTATGATCAATATTTCATCCAGGAAAACTTTGAATGTTCTAATAAATTCATGGAGCTTGAGGTGAAGATTGATCCCTTGATTCCTTGAGATGACATTAATGTGCATAATATAAATCTTGAATCTGATATGATCAAAAGTATTGTTTCTTCAAGGGATATCTATCATGCTCTATCATTTAAATCTCGAGGATCTTTGTACCTCGATTCAATTATTCAATCCCCTCCATTAGCAATTTCTTAAGATAATCTTGATTCTCAATTTGTCACTCCAAGTGGTGATTAGGCACAATGTGGTCACATCTCACAAGTAAAGGAGTAAAAGGATGAAGATGCCTATTTATCTTCTCTTTTTCAAATTCCTCTATATCAAGATGATGCTTCTACATTCCTAGTTGGTCAAGAATTTTGTGATCTCCACAATCATTCAAATGAAACCAAATCTCTTAATCAAAATCTATCTCTAGAAAACCACCACGCTAACAAAAAAGTCTCCATTACTACACATGGTGATGAGTGCCTAGGTACATCGATTTACCTCTTGGTTTTTCAAGAAGATTTGAATTTGCAAGGCCTAGATTTGGAATTTGATTTTATCATAGATGAATTTCTCACTGGAGTTTATTCTTCAACCCACTATCCCTTATGTCTTGATGCATGTAATGAATCGTATGACAATGAAAATATATTATATTCCTAAAATTTTCCATCTGATGAACCAAATTTTGAGCCAACACAAGGTGGTAAGGTTGCACATGATGAAAAAGAAAACAATGAAATTATTGACCATCCATTCTATGCCTTGCAATCTCTAGTTTTGCATGGGGTTAATCATTTAGTTTAGGTTGTTCATTAAATATATCGGATCTATATATATTCAAATCTAAAACCAGAAGAACCTTATGACTTAGGTAATATTTTTGTTGATGTTGAAATACCTGATCAAATTAGTAAACTCAATAATACCTATTCTATTAGTAAGGATTTGGTTGATGTAGATAATGTTGGTCTTATAAAGCCCTCAAATTTTTATTATTCAACATTTCAAGGTTCTAGGACTCGTCAATAAGTCGAGGCATTTTGGTTTATTTTGATGGTTATGTCGAGTTCTCGTGATCCTGATGAGGTCCCTAAACTAGGTCAGATCCAAATATTCTTGCATAATTCTTTTCTCAACATTGTTTCACTGGATGTAATCTCACTCTTGAAGGATTTTCAATGTTTTCAAGTTAATTCTCTTAATCCTCAAGATAGAGTCTCTGATCAAATGGAAGATTCATGTTTGGTTAATTCATATTCATGCAAAACTCTTGCATTAAATCCAAGGTTGGAGTGCATACCTTTCATAGATGTACATAGCTTTGAAAACAACCATTTTGATTGTCGAGATAGTGATTGTCATCAACTTCCTATTGAACTTCCTCGTGAATGATCAACTCCTTATGTTTATTGTTTATGGTTTGAAGCGAATCATTTTTGTTTTGGAACAATTTGTCCTCTTGAGTGCTAATGAATTCTTGAGTTACTTGGTGAATCAAAATCCTTAAGCTAACAAATTAACTTCCCCAGCTGATACGAGGGTGAAATCTAAATCTACACATGCTAATATTTTGTCAACTTGTTCTCATTATTCTTTGTGTCTTGGCTGGTTTCTTGGATTTTCTACACCAACATCCATTTTTAATCCTTTCGATTTTCATGTTGTTGGTTTAGTTTGTAATCAGATACAAGGTAATGATATTTTGTACTTAGCATTCGAGGAGAACGAATCTATTATTCAAAACATTTGTAAAATATCTTAAATCAACCTATCTGTATTTTCGAATAATGGAGGATCTTATGCCTTAACTAATCTATTTGATCATAATAATGACCTTAACAATGGTCTTTCAATTAATCATTTTCCCACTAGTGTATATGATGATAGTTGTTTTACATTTGTTGATCTCATCAAGGCCATAAATTCTTATGATTCATCATTTCATTTCTCAAATGATTGTCAAGAAATAGAGGGAATTTAGCTTTTGTTGACAGTTATGTCAGGTCCTCATGACCTCGACAAGGTTCCTGAACAAGATCGGGTCAAATTCCTCCTGCAAGATTATCTCCATAACTCGATTGCACTGATTGGAATATTATCTTTCCAAGAGTTTCAACAATTTTGAACTTATTATTCTGAGTATCATGATCAAATCACCGATTGGGTAGATCAATCTTATATGGCAAGCTCTGTTGTCAATAATAGGTTTCAATCTTATTGGTGCTTGCTATGGATGAAAATGTGGAAGAATGTATATATGCAAGAATAATTAAGGAAATTCATGCCCATTCTTATGTACATCGAGGTAGAAATGTAGCTTGGATAAAGAAAATTGTTAAGGCACACCTTTCTTCTTGTAGGCAAGACCTTCAACTTCTTGTGCAACTTATTTAGGTATATATTTTTATTTCTGTGCATTATTTCGTCTCGGTATTAACTTATTATATTTTTGTGCTTGTAGGCCAGAAGAAACTCTTGTGGCTATATTGGAAATTTGATTTCACACGATCCTGACCTTTTAGTTAGATATATTAGGATTTATGTTTAGTTTTATTCTTTTTCTTATTTTCTCTAGTTACTTTAGCATTGCATTACAACAGTTTTCCTGCATTTCCCTTCTCATTTGAGTTTTGTTCTTTGCATGCCCTTTACCAGTCTTTACATACTACTTTGTTTTGCATTTTCTCATGTTTTGTTTTAATAAGACCGTGTATGAAAGTTTCCGCATTTGAATCTGAGATAATGTCGTTGAACTTCGTAAGGGAATTGTGATGACTGACAATGATTGGCTAAATTTTGACATCCTTCTTTGTTTGGGCCTAAATATCTTAAGAGTCCATGATTCTTTAACGGAAAATAAGACTCATTCCAAATGAAAATCCTTAGAATAGCTATGATGCCGGTATCCATTATAGGAACGTCGTCCCTTGAATCGACATTTTTATTAATTGGTTTCTAACATGTCAACTCAATTGAGTAAAGAAGAGAAAGGAGAAAAGTTAAGTGAGAAAACTAATATAAGAGGTATATATATATATATATATATATATATATATATATATATATATATATATATATATATATATATATATATATAAGAGTCTTTGTAAACAAGGAAAAACAAGGAACTACCTCTCTTGCTCGTAAAATAAGTCGGGATCCCTCTTCCTCCCTTGGGGAAATAAATACTGATAAAATGCCAATAAGCATAAAGTAATAAAGTAAATAAAGGGTGAAAGAAGAGAAAGGCTTCCTGCACAAAGCTGTGAAGCAAGAAACTTCGCCGTGGTACTGAACAAGCTTGCTAGCAGCGAAGCAATGTTTGTGATTCCTTGAAGTGACTTTGTTGGGGTACTGAAAAGGTCTTCTGGAAACGAAGCAATGTTTGTGATTTATTGAAGTGACTCTACCAGGGTACTAAAAAATATTGATGGAAGCGAAAAAAACACCAGAGATAACACTAAAACTATGAATATCTTAAGCTCACAAATTTACATACTCCTACTCCTTGATCGAAACAATTAAAGGTTGACTAGTTTTGTTAAGTGAGTTAATGTGACGAGGGAATATAAGAGACTACATCTATAACAATGATAAATAAGGAATCTAGGGTGATCTATAGGATGAGACAATACTTTATTAAGGTATAGACTTGATACATAAAGTTATACCTTAATAGAGAAGTTGGTGTTCTTCTAATGAATCACCAAGTGTTGTAGCTACTACAACCCCCTCCAAAAGTTTTCCTACATTAAAATTTTGGAGCCACCCTTATAATCTTGTCATATTTTGTTTCAAGTCATTAGCGTCATGCCCAATAATGTTTTCTAAGTGTTCAATTCTACCCTTAGGAAACCTAAGTGTTGAAACTATTTTCTTTCACATGCTTCGCTCATTTTGCCTTCATAGCGGACTTCTTGAAGACAATGGAGCACACTTCTTGAAAACAGGAAAATTGCGCTTCCTGTTGACAACATGTGTGCACTTCTTATGAGAAATCTTAGTGCACTTCCTTTTGGTAGCATGAGTGCACTTCTTGTGGATAAGCATACTCCTTGAAGGCAGTGAAAGCGCATCACCCAGAGACAGTGCCAAAACTTTCCTTGTTTTCAGTTAATGCACACTTCTTGTTGGAAGAGGGAGCACACTTTCCCAAGACTAACTGTCGCACTTCTTAGTGGTAGTCATCACACTTTCATTTCCTATTCTCCTTACTTGTATTGAGCACACTTATAAACCATAGCCCTATTTTCATGTGCTCTCATTACATAAAGAGACCAACCCAGAGCTCATTTCACATTCATCTTTTGCTTTTGAGATCTGCACACTTTTGGAGCACAAGGAGCATTCTCTCACTCTTGGTTGTAAATTTTCCATCATATGGGTAAGTTTCTCAACTGTCACTTTAATTTCAGTTGTGTTTCTTTTGATTTTTTTCGCTCTTACAAGTGTCACTTCGTTCTTGTATGTGTCGATTTTTCTCTCGCATGTGTTTCTTATATTGTTAAAGGTACCCTGGCACATATTTTAGAGGCATATCTAGAACACTCTTTTGCATTAGTTAATCCTACCTATCACAAGAACATGTGCTGGGCACACTCCAATGACATAATACACCTTTTGATTGCCATCAATACTTGTGTAGTAAACACTTACACCCTAACTATCACACTTAGATATAAGTGTTGTTTTATTGTAGTTTCAGGGTATACATGTTGGTTTTGGGTACTATGCATATTATTATCATAAAAGTGATTGTATATGTGTGTGTGATCATTTTCAAGACTTGTCGTGCATTCTATTTCTCTCCTCTTTGTTTCAGTGATCTCACACTTAGTCAATTTTGGGATTCTTCCTTGTTGTCACATCTTACACAAGCTTTTAACATGCTTACCATTGAGCTCAAGTCATGAGATCATACTCTAAGGACCTAAAAATCACTCTCTTATGACCTAAACCTTTGCCTTGCACCTATCACAAATCCTCCTTCTCCTCTCAAGTGCATTGCACATCCCTAAAGGATAGTCCCTGACACCTGTCTCCTAAAATTGCATTCAACTTGAAACTGACTCTCTTCATGAGCACATTGACATCTCCAAGCCACAATCATCATCCCTACCTCCTACAAATACACTCAATGTAAGGCTTATGAAACCTTGCCTTCATTAGCGCACTACGCATTACCAATGAATAAGCCTGACACCCTTTCCTTTGTTGGGTGTGTGTTATATTCTTTCCACACATCATGGAGTCCTGGGGAGTGCCCAAAAAAATTTATTTTATGCGTAAGCAATAATAGTTGGGTGTACCCAAGGATGGGGGGCATACCCAAATATGGGGGGTGGACCTTCCATGGTTTTATGCATGGTTTTCATGTACAATGGTTTTTTCCCATGGTATTTGTAGATCCAGTCAAGGGAACTAAAATTATGTTCTAATCCAGGGCTAGTGGATTGGGGTTTATGAATGATTCGACATGTATATATATGTATTGTAAAATTGAAAGGAATATAATGAAAAATCAATATGGTATTCCCATTTTTGGGATCCAGTGGAAAATCTGTGTAGTTTTGTTTCATATTCTCACCAGTATATATATTTCTGTTTTCAGAATTCATTTACAAGTAATTTCTATACAGGGTTAAAACATTCATTTGGTATCATAGAAGTTTTGAATTCAAGGGGACACCTTTTATTTTGAGGGGTTTTCCTTGGGGTTTGAAGTAGATCCTGTTACAATGGGAGATATGTGGGATCGATTCTTGCAGTGAAAGAAGATGGTGAACATTGGAAAGATAGAGATCGATAAATTCAATGGAAAAAGTTTTGAGCTTTGGAAGCTAAAGATGGAGGATTTGTTGGTTGATAAAGATCAATGGATCACTGTAGATACAAGTACGACCCCAAGAAAAATGTTAGCATAAGACTGGGCTAAGTTAGATCGGAAGGCAAAGAGAACAATATGATTGTGTCTCTTCAATTCAGCATTGTTGAATGTATCAGGGGAAGCTATGATGAAGGCTTTGTGGGACAAGTTAGGGACTTTGTATCAATCTAAGTCTTTGGTGAATAAACTATTCCTACTGAAAAAGTTTTATAACCTGAGGACAAAGGATGAAGACTCAGTGACAAAACATCTAAACGCCTTCAATACTGTGGCAAGTCTATTGTTATTTGTTGATATTAAAATTTCATATGAAGATAAGTGCATTAGTCTATTATGTTATCTACCAGACTTGTGGGATAGTTTGGTTGTTGCAATAGGTAGAAATACAACTACCTTGAATTTTGATGAAATAGTCTCATCCTTTTTGTCGAAGGAGATGAGATGAAAAAATATCTAGATGTAGAATGGAGATGCCTTGTTCATGATAGGAAGGTCCCATAACATAAAAAAAAATAAGTCCTCAAGTGGGAGATCTAAATCTAGAGGGAGATCTAAATAACCAGGAAAATATGTAATGGTATGTTGGAAATGCAGAAAAGAAGGCCACTACAAAAAGGAATGTAGATCTAAAACTCTCGAGAAAGGAAAGGGATCTAATGATGCTCCTTCTATAGAGGCGAAAACCACTTCAAATGAAGGTGGATGTGTACTTGGATTCTTCTTCAAGTACCCATGTAAATATTGAGGCATGGTTGATTGAATTAGGTGCATCCTTTCACTTCACACCCCATAGGGAGTGGTTCTATGAGTACGAGAAATATGATGGTGGTGATGTCTTCCTAGGAGATGATAGGAAGGGAAGAATCATAGAACATGGAAACTTCAAGCTGAAGTTGCAAGGTGGAAGGATTATAACACTTCTTGGTGTTCTGTATATTGCTGCATTGGATAGAAAAATTATTTCTATAAGAAAGATGGATGATGCAAGTGTAAAAATAATGTTCGAGAAATATATCTACAAGATGGTCCGAGGAGAACTTGTATTGATGCAGGGAGTTTGTATTGGAAATTTGTACAAGCTTCTGTTTAACACTGTTATTGGTAGGTGCAACATTTCTGTGGTTCCTGAAAGTGGAGCATAAAATCTAGTGGTCTTTGGAGAAAATACTATATTGTGGAATCAAAGACTTGGACATATTGGAGAGAAGGGCCTTTGAACACTGCATGGTAATGGCATGGTAAAGGTATGTCTAATTTCTCTTTGGATTTCGATTTATGTGAAAATTTTGTATATGGGAAGCATAATTGGGTGAGTTTCCCCTCTGGCACTAAGAGGATGAAAGGGATGTTAGAGCTTATGCACATTGATGTGTTTGGACCTATTTCGGTTCCATATCTAGCTAAATTTTTGTAATATGTATCATTTATAGATGACTTCTTGAGGAATACATGGATATATTTCCTTACGAAGAAATCTGATGTCTTTGATAGGTTTAAAGAATTTAAGGCTCTGCTAGAAAATATAATAGAGAAGAATATTAATATGTTGAGGACAAATAATGGTGGAGAGTTTTGCAAGAAGGAATTTGAAGAGTTCTATAAGAAGTGCGGTATAGATTATATTGTGACCCCTTAAACTCCTATATATACCAAGGAGGTCTTATCGTTTGTATCATCCAAGAATTATTCATTTATGTAATATAAAGGAGGTTACCCCCTTGAAGAGGCTAATTTCTAAGTCGTCGATATGTCTTTTCTTCTATTTGTGAGTTGGTTGCATAACATTTGGTATCAGAGCTTTGGATTCTAGGGTTTTTCTTCTTCAAACATGTCATCTTGGAATTTTCTCTATATTTTTTTTACAAGGCTTCAAAATCTGAAATTGCAACCACGTGGAGAATAAATATTGGTGAACTTTGTATAAGAATATCAGATCATTGTTCGCTATATTTTAGGACATATGATCTAAGGATGTTAGGGTTTTTGCATGCTCCACAATTCCATCTCAAACATGTGACATAGGGAAAATCATCATAACTTTCTCTCCGAGTATCAAATTTGAATTTCATAATAAGTGACTAAAATCACATGGCCTTTAGTTTGTTTTTTATCATTTTCAGGACCAAAGGTAAAAAAAATGACACGTGGAACTTTGTTCAAGTTCACTCTATTGAACTAGTCTATAATCAGGCCATTGCAGGAGATTGGGAATAACTCTTTCTTGAAGAATCAAATTTCAGTTTGACTTGTGGGGTTGGAAATAAGACTTAGAGTGATACCATAGGACAGGATTTCAGATCTTGGAGATCCTAAATTACATATGTACAATAGTTTCAATATAGAGATCCTAAAAAGAAATAAAAAAGTGTGTATTTTTTAAAAATTTTGCATAACTTTTGTTTGAAAAATTAGTTTGAAGTGATTCAAAGGGTGTAGTGAGGCATAGATATCATTGTTTGATTCCAAATTTCCAAAAACAAAAAAATGGACACACCTAGTAAGCAACCAAAAAGCCCTTCCATGACACAGGAAGAAGAGGAAGAAAGACAACATGATATATCAAAATTATGAGACCAAGTGCAACAAATTTCGTTCTCGCAAAAGGTAACAAAAAATGAATTGGAAGCTACGATGAATGTTAATATAGATGGTATAAAAAGGGATATGGGAGTTTTAAATGACGGTTTAGAACAAGAAATGGAATGCACAATAAATGTCAAGATAGAAGGGTTGAAGGAAGGTTTGGAAAATTTGCTAGAAGAAAGGCTTCCTAGTGGTGACAAGGTAATCCATGAAAATCATGATGAGGACAAGATGAATATGAATTATGATTTTAGAGACTCCAATGTTGGGTTTAAGAAACACCACATTCCAAAGATCGATATGAGTAAGTTTGATGGTAAGGATCCAATAACATGGATACTATAGATGGAGAAATATTTTGATCTCCATGATGTTCAACACACACAAAAGGTACACATTGCAGCTTTATATTTATAACCCAATTAGTTTGTATGGTATCGATGGATTTGTTATCGTAAACGACCTCTCACTTGGTCAATTTTTACGTAGGAAATGATAACACATTATGAACATACAAAGAGAAACACCTTCTTTAGCCAATTGATAAATCTCAAACAAAATGGTTCAATTGCGGAGCACATTGAGGACTTCCAAAAATTGAATATCTAGGTAACTGATATTCTAGAGGAGCATAGGATTGATGTCTTCATAGGTGATTTAAAGGATAGCATCCAACATGAGGTTCGTCTTTCGGAACTTGATTCATTGGAGAAGGCATTCAAGGTGGCAAGAAAAGTTGAAAGAAAAATTATGGCAACAAGGAAGTCTACCACTCAACTATAAAGATGAGAGTGTTGTTTCTCCTAGATTTCCACAAACTACAAGGTTAACACCACAAAAATTGGAGGAAAAAAGATAAAAATGTCTTTGTTACAATTGTGATAGCAAATACACTAACGGTCATAAGTGTGTTGAGAAGAAATTATTCTACATAGATTGTGAAGAGGAGGAAGAAAAGGAACAAGAAACATTAAAGGAGGAGGATATACACCAGGGACCAAACCTAGAGAAAGAATAAATTGGAAGGAATTACCACTCCTCAAAATCTCAAGATAGAAAGACATGTTAAGAAGAAAAAGGTAATAATGCTAATTGATTTGGGTAGTACCCATAATTTTATTCATTGTAAGATAGCCAAGGAATTGAATTGATTCTTATATCCATCACTAGAGTGTCAAGTGGTGGTGGAAAATGGAGGAACTATAAATTTCTCTAGAAAGTGCCATAATATCAAGCTAACCATGGGGGAATATGTATTGAATATTCCAATGCTTTCCATTCCAATGGGTGGTGCTGATGTTGTACTAGGAGTCCAATGGTTACAATATTTGGGGACGATAGTTTTTAATTTTCAAGAAATTTTCTTGAATTTTTTTTGGGAGGGAAACCAAGAAAGATAATCAACTCTAATGGCATGAAAAAGATTCTGAAGAAATAACAATGAGGTTTAATTGCACAATTATGCTCATTAAAGGTTCAAACATCGAAATCATCCATTTCTCCAAATCTCCAAATGTCTTGTACAATCATTCCAAGGTATTTGAGACTCCCAAAGGTATCCCACCTATTCGTAATCATGATCATGCTATTCATTTGATTCCAGAAAGTGTTCCTCCAAACACCAAACCTTATAGATATCCCTATGCCCAAAATTGTGAAATTGAACATAGTGTTGCATAAATGCTAGTGGTTGGTACAATTCAACCTAGTCAAAGTTCTTTCTATGCTCTAGTAGTATTGGTGCACAATAAGGATGGATCATGGCATATGTGTTCAGATTATAGCGAGTTCAACAAGCTAACTATTAAATATAATTTTTCCATTCCTGTCATTGATGAATTGTTGGATGAATTACATGGAGCAATTTACTTCACTAAGCTAGATCTTTGTTCAGGATATTGTCAAATTAGAATGAAGGCATTCCAAAAACAACATTTAGAACTCATCAGGGTCATTATGAATTTTTGGTCATGCCTTTTGTCCTTACTAATGTACCTTCCACATTTCAATGTTTGATGAATTCTAGTTTCAAAACCTTCCTTAGAAAATTTGTGTTAGTAATTTTTGAGGATATACTAATCTACAACAAGTCTTGGAAGGATCATGTTCAACATGTTGACAGGGTGCTCAAACTATTGGAGGAGAAACAATTATATGAAAAAACCTCCAAATGTTTCTTTGGAGTACATGAGGTGGAATATTTGGGTCACATTGTATCTCATGAGGGTGTTAAGGTAGACCTTGAAAAAATTAAAGCCATTAAGGAATGGAAAATCCCCACAAGCATAAAGCAACTTTGAGGATTTCTTGGGTTGACAGGGTATTATCAAAAGTTTGTTAAGAATTATGGGAGAATAGCAGCACCTCTAACAACATTACTGAAGAAAGATGCACTTTCTTGGACTCTGGAAGCAACTAAGGCCTTTGAAGATCTTAAAGAGGAAATGTGCCAAGCACCTATCTTAGCCACGCCAAAATTCACAAAAACCTTTATTATGGAATTTGATGCCTCAAGAAATGGAATTCGTACAATTTTAATGCAAGAAGGAAGACCCATTGCTTTTGAAAGTCATCTAATTGAAGGAAAGTATTTAAATAAACCTATTTTTGAGAGGGAAATGTTGCCAATACTATGTGCACTAAAGCAATGGAGACCTTACCTAATGGAAGACACTTTAAGGTAAAATTAAATCATGGTAGTCTTAAATACTTTTTGGAAAAAAGATTATCTTCATAAGAGTAGAAAAAATGGGTCACAAAGATGTTGGGTTATGACTTTGAAAGCATTTGCAAAAAAGGGAAGACAAATTTTGTTGCAGATGCACTCTCAAGAAAGGATGAGGATGTGGAAGCATTGCTTTGTGCCATTTCTATTATCCAACATGATTGGATAGCCAAAGTAAGGGATGAATGGAAGAATGACGAAGAGGTATGGACACTCATTCAAAAGTTGTAGCAAGATCCTAGTACATATGATACATATAGTTGGAAAAATGATTCATTATGGTACAAATATCACTTATATCTTTGTAAGAATTCCAAACTCAAGAAAAAAATTATTTTGGAATTGCACACTTTCCCCCTTAGGAGAGAATTCATGGTTTTAAAAAACTTACCAGAGGGTCAAGAAGGAACTTTTTTGGGATGGCCTTAAATCTAATATTTAGAAGTTTGTGGCAGAATGCTTGGTTTGCCAACAATATAAAGTTGAGACAATTAAGACCCAAAATTTGTTACAACCTTTAGCCATCCCAAGTTAGAGTTGGGAGGAGGTCTTAATGAATTTTGTCATAGGTTTACCCAAGTCTGAAGGAAAGAGGGTCATCATGGTGGCTTTTGATAGAATTACCAAGTATGCACACTTTTGTACATTATCTCATCCTTTTAAAGACAATACAATTTCTACTGCGTTTATGGAAACAATTGAAAAGCTACATGGAAACCTAAAGATTATTATAAGTGATAGAGATCCATATTTTACTAGAAAATTTTGGACGAAATTATTTTCTTATCTTGGTACTCAATTAGATGATAGCTCATCTTACCATCCTCAATCTAATGGGAAAACTGAGATAGTGAACAAATATTTGGAAGGATATATTTGTTTCTTTTTATCTGATAAAAAAACATAATGGGTCAAGTGGTTGCCTCTAGATGAATGGTGGTATAACACTTCCTTCCGTACTCCAACAAAAATGACCCCATTTATGGCACTTTATGGATATAATCCATCATCCATCACATCATATTTAAGAGAAAATTTTAAGGTTCAAGCAAAGGAAGATCACATTGAACATCAACAAGAAGTTCTCCAACTCTTAAAGGGTAACCTCACTCTAGCGCAAAATAGAATAAAACAATAGGCAAATCAACATCGCAGTGAAATAATTTTTGATGTAGGAGACTAGGTATTTTTATGGCTACAACCATACAAACAAATGTCCCTTAAGCAAGCTATGAATGATAATAAATTATCACCCAAGTACTATGGTCCTTACAAGGTGTTGCAAAAGATTGGTACTATGGCATACAAATTGGAATTGCCTACATCTTCCCGAGTGCACCTAGTTTTCCATATTTCATGCTTAAAAAAGGTTATCTGTGACAAGCTCCCAGTTCAAACAGTGTTGCCAAAACTTGACAAAGAAGGAAAAATCATATTTGAGCTTGAAGAAGTCACCAAAACAAGAATCCAAGAGTTACAAAATCGATTAATTTCAAAGTATCTTATTAAGTGGAAGAACTTACCTACTGAATATTCCACATGGGAGGATGAGAATTTTATATAGAAGAATGTTATGAAACCAGCTCAAGAAAAGATAGAAAAGATAGATCAACGCCTTAGAATTCAGCCTCTTCGAGGGGGAAACCTCCTTTACATTACATAAATGAACAATTCTTGGATGATACAAATGAAAAGACCTCCTTTCTATATATAGGAGTCTAAGGGGTCATAACATAATCATAGCCGACATAACAATAATAAAGTAAGGGCACAATAATAACAATAGTGGGCTTCTATGGGGCACAATAGTAACAATATGGGCACTACATGGGTACATCAATATAATAAGTGGGTTATACTAATAACAATAAGGGGTTACACTAGTAGTATAGGGGCCTAACATGCCCCTCTCCTTCAAAAAGCGTTGTCCTCAATGCTTGAGTAGTTATTGATGCTTCTGTATAAAATTCTTGTCCTCCCATGTGGAATATTCAGTGGGTAAGTTCTTCCACTTGATGAGATACTCTGAAATTGATCGATTTCATAGCTGTCGGGTTCTTGTTTCTGTGACTGCTCCAGGTTCCAATATGATTTTTCCTTCCTCTTTAATTTTTGGCAATATTGTTTGAATTGGAATCTTTTGCAACTTTTGAATAAGTGGCTATACTTCTTCGTCCTTCTTCCATTCATCCCTTGCTTCGTTTATCCAATTTGGTTGGATAATATAAATAGCACAAAACAATGCTTCCACATCCTCATCCTTGAAGAGTCTTCCCATTCGGTAAGGTCGCCATTTTTTAAGTGCATGTAGTATTGCCAACATTTCCTTCTCATAAATAGCTTGCTTGAG
Source organism: Pinus tabuliformis (assembly GCA_031772625.1). Lineage (NCBI taxonomy): Eukaryota > Viridiplantae > Streptophyta > Pinopsida > Pinales > Pinaceae > Pinus > Pinus tabuliformis. Next base: position 559,736,735 of record CM062805.1, on the reverse strand, counting down.
ATGTAGCAGTAAAAATACCCAATCACCTACATCAAAACATTTTTCACTAAAGATGTTGATCTACCTATTGTTTCATTTGATTTTGCACTGAAGTGGCATTATCCTTTAAAAGTTGGAGAACTTGTTGTTGATGCTCGATGTGATCTTTCACTGCTTGAACCTTTTTCTTCTTGATATGTCCTTCTATCTCTAGAGTTTGAGGAGTGGTGATTTCTTCCAATCCTTTACAAGATATGGTCGGATTCATTTCTTGATGCTCGATGTGATCTTTCACTTCTTGAACATTTTTCTTCTTTATATGTCCCTCTATCTTGATAGTTTGAGGAGTGGTAATTTCGAACAATGAATTACAAGATATGGTTGGATTCATTTCTTCTTTCTCGATGTGATATTTCACTTCTTGCACCTTTTTCTTCTTGATATGTCCTTCTATCTTGAGAGTTTTAGTGGTAATTCTTGCCAATGCTTTACAAGATATGGTCTGATTCATTTCTTTTTTCTATAGGGTGGGGTCCTGGCGTATATCTTCTTCTTTTGATGTTTCTTGATCCTTTTCTTCCTCCTCTTCATATTATATGTAAAATAATTTCTTCTTAGCACACTTATGACCTTTAGTGCATTTGCTATCACAATTGTAACAAAGCCCTTTTTCTCTTTTTTCTTCCAATTGTTGTGGTGTAACCCTTGTAGGTTGTGGAAGGCTAGGAGAAACAACACTTCCATATTTATAGTTGTGAGGTGTAGACTTCCTTGTTGCCATAATTTTACTTTCAAATATGTCACAAATCCCTTTTACTCTTTCCAATTGTTGTGGTGTTGCTCTAAAGAAGGTGTTGCTCTTTGTATCCTCATAATGTGCTATCATTTCCTCAGTGAGAATTGACCACGTAACAAGTTGTTTATGAGAACAAAGCCCTTTATACCATAAAAATTGATCCGGTTCTAAATATGAAGATGCCATACATACCTTTTGTAACAGTTTTATACGATGTAGATCAAAATATTGCTCCATCTGAAGTATCCAATTTACCGGATCCTTGCCATCAAACTTCCTCATCTTGTTTTTTCTTTATTTTAGGAGCTCGATCTTGAAACAACTGTAACTTTGTACTTTCAGATCTTTAAGTTCTGAAATTGCGATCTGTAGTATCCCTCTGTGTCCTCTTTCCAATGCCACCGGTCTGATCCAAATTGGATTCTCCGAGAAAGAGTTATGCACAATCTCCCAAGATGACCTGATTATAGACCTTTCCAGAAGAGCGAACTTGTATGAAGTTCCACGTGTCAATTTTTCGACCTTTGGCTCTGAAAAAGATATACAAGAAACTACAGTCCGTCCTCTTTCTGTACCTTCTTACGAAATTTCAATTCAATGCTCAGAGAGAAAGTTATGACTATTTTCCCTAGGTCATCTGTTTTGAATGTAATTCAGGAGTCTGCAAAAAGGCCAACTTCCTCAGATCATATCTCCGCAAATGTCCCGTGGAAAGCTCTGAAATTCGGACGCAAGGTTCAGCGCGATTTCTTCTCAAATGGGTTTTTTTTTCTACTTCTGAAACGTCACAGAAAAAAAGGTATAGTGGAAATTCCACGATGACCTATTTGGAGCAGCGAAACCCTAGAATCCAAAGTTCTGATACCAAATGTTATGAAACCAGCTCAAGAAAAGATAGAAAAGATAGATCAACGCCTTAGAATTCAGCCTCTTCGAGGGGGCAACCTCCTTTACATTACATAAATGAACAATTCTTGGATGATACAAATGAAAAGACCTCCTTTCTATATATAGGAGTCTAAGGGGTCATAACATAATCAGAGCCGACATAACAATAATAAAGTAAGGGCACAATAATAACAATAGTGGGCTTCTATGGGGCACAATAGTAACAATATGGGCACTACATGGGTACATCAATATAATAAGTGGGTTATACTAATAACAATAAGGGGTTACACTTGTAGTATAGGAGCCTAACAAAGAATCTGGAACTACTCAAGTGTTGAGGAAAACACTTTTTTGAAGGAGAGGGGCATGTTAAGTTCCTATAATACTTGTGTATTCCCCTTATTGTTATTGTTAGTGTAGTCCCATATTGTTATTCTTGTGCCCATGTATCTCCCATGTTGTTATTGTTGTACCCCATAGAAGCCCACTATTGTTTTTGTTGTGCCATAATTACATTAGTATTTTTATGTAGACTCTGACTATATTGTGACCCCTTAGACTCCTATATATGCCAAGGAGGTATGATCATTTGTATCATATAATAATTGTTCATTTATGTAATGTAAAGGAGGTTAGCCCCTTGAAGAGGATAATTTCTAAGTCATTGATCTGTCTTTTATTTTATTTTGTAAGATGGTTGCATAATATATAGTCCATCTTCTTTCTATTCAAATTTTTATTTATCTATTACTGATGATGATCCCAAAACTCTCAGGGAGGTAGTGCATTCAAAAGATGGAAAACTATAGAAGGATGCCACGCTTGATGAAATGACATCTTTGGATAAAAATGAGGCTCTAGATTTGGTGGAGTTGCCAGCTGGAAGGAAACTCATTGACAAAAAATGGGTGTTTAAGAAGAATATGAATGAAGGAGGCAAGGTGGAGCAATACAAAGCTTAGGTGGTAGAAAAAGGTTATTCCCAAGTGCCAGGAATTGATTTTGGTGATAATTTTTCTCCTGTTTCTAAGTTCAATTATATTAGATTACTTTTATCTATTGTTGTTTCTTTTGATTTTGAGGTAGAACAGAGGGATATGAAGGCATCATTTCTTCATGAGGATATAGAAGAAGAGATTTACATGAGGCAACCATAAGGCTTTGCAGTGAAGGGTAGGAAAGAATTGGTGTGCTGGTTAAAAAAGTCTATGTATGGGTTAAAATAATCACCAAGGATGTGGTATCAAAAAATCGATACATATATACTGGGACTTGGCTTCATAAGGAGAAAAGCAGTTCACTGTGTATTTTAAATTAATTGGTTATCGTGTTATTTATTTGGTCTTGTATGTGGATGATATGTTTCTTATTGGAAATGACAAAGAAATCATCCAAGATTTGAAGACCCAGTTGTTCTCTAAATTCAACATGAAGGATCTTGGTGTTGCAAACTATATTTTGGGCATGAAAGTTACACAAGATTGGGAAAAGAGGAAGCTCTAGTTAAACCAGAGGAAGTATGTTGAGACAATGCTGTATAGATTTAATATGCAGGATAAAAAAGCTAGTGAAGGTTCCTATTCTTGTAAGTGTAAAATTATTTGCTGGAAAGTGTCCCAAGACACAAGAAGAGGAAGAGGACATGCCATGTGTTCCATATGTGAGTTTGGTTGGTAGTCAAATGTATGCAATGGTTTGTACCAAACCAGACATTGCACATGAACTGCGAGTATTGAGAAAGTTTATGTGAAAACTAGGGATGGAGCATTGGACACCAGTGAAATGGGTTTTCAGGTATTTGTGTGGCACTAATGATTATGGTATATGCTCCCAAGGAAGACCAGGATTGGATAGATTTTTGGACATGCATGACTTTGTTGATGCATACTAGGTTAGATATTTGGATCAGAGAAGATCTACAAGTGGGTATGTGTTCAACCTATTTGGAGGGAAGTTAGTTGGATGAGAAAGATATGATCTATAGTGGCACTTTCAACTATAGAGGCTGAATACATGGAAACTACTCTTGCAAGCAAGGAAGCAGTTTGGTTGCAGAGATTGTGTTCAAGTATGGGGTTGGTACAACTATCTATAAGGATTGATTGTGACAACCAAAGTGCAATTTTATTGGCAAAGAACCCTGCTTAGCATTCAAAGATAAAGCACATTGATGTGTAGTATCACTTTGTGATGGATATGTTTGAAGATAAAAAGGTGTTGTTGGTAAATGTGGACACTCTGAAGAATGTTGCAGATGCATTGAAAAAGTCTGTGAGCACTAAGAAGTTTTCTTGGTGTAGAGAAATCATAAGCATTATAGCCCTGGACCAATGACTAAGTTCTCTTATGGCTCACCATGTGGAAAGAAAACAACAAGTGGGTGAATGTTGGGTGTGCGTTATTTTCTTTCCATGCGTCATGGGGTTCGAGGCAGTGCCCTGGATTTTTTTTATTTCACGTGGACCCAATAATAGTTCAGTGGACCCAAGGATGGGGGGGAGGACTTACCCATAGTTTTTCATGTAATTTTCGTGCATGGCTTTTGGGCACGGTGGTTTTTTCCCATGGTATTTGTAGATCTGATCAAGGGAACTAAAATTATGTTCCAATCCAGGGTTATTGGATTGGTGTTTATGAATGATTTGACATGTATGTATGTATATATATATATATATATATATATATATATATATATATATATATATATATATATATATATATATATATATATATATCTATTGTAACATTGAAATGAATATAATGAAATATCAAATTGGTATTCACTGTTTTTGGATCCAGAGAAAAACATCTATGTATATTTGTTTTATTTTCTCGCCATTGTATATCTTTCCGTTTTAAGAATTCATTCGCAGGTAATTTCTATACAGGGTTAAAACCTTCAGCCTCTTGGACCTACTCTCTACGCCCAAGATTGTCCCTCTCTCTATTTCCCTTGTGCAATGCACACTTCTAGTGCCCAGAACTCCACCTTGTGCCTCCTAAACCTACACTATGTGCCCAAGAAGGTCTCTCCATTAGTCCTAGCACACTGTCCCATCACAATTGCTATCTTACATGAGTAAAAAAAGATATAATATGAGATTTTGGGACTAATATTCTCTTTCCATAAGTGAACTTCATTTGTAGGTACTATCATCTTAACATGGTAGATGATGTTCAAGGAGATCATTAAGAAGAGGTTTCAAAATGACACTTGTGGAGATAAAACCCAAATATGTTATCATGTAGGAGTAAAGGAATCTTGGACCACGATAGAGAGATGACAACTCATTTTGACTTAGAAGGTTCTAATACTTATCCATACCCTTTAGAAGGCGAATATGAAGCACATCTTAGATCAATCATAAAGAGTTGAAGACATAATAAAAAAGATAATAACTTGGCATCAATACATTACAATGAAGTCTCATGTCACAGTCACCAAATTGTAGCTTCTCAAAGTGTGAACACAAGAATTTTATTTTGTTCTATGTATTTTTGCTAGATTATTGGTGGAATATAATTATGTAATTTCGAAAATTGGAAAATGTAAAATGCGTGGAAGCCCAAGGGTCACACACAGAATGTGAAAAGTCACTAGGAATTCCAAAGGTCATGTAGGAGCTCAAAATCCATATGGGAGCTCAAGAGTCGTGAGGGAGGTCAAGAGTCACATGGGAGGTGAAAGGTCACACCATTTGTATAAATAGGCCCTCATACCTCAAGTAAATAAATTTTCACCTTGGCTTCTCTAGCTTAGAACATGAGAGAAGATCAATTTTTGGAGGAGAAAGTGGTGGCTTCATGGTCCACTATTGGGGCTAGTGATGCATCATTGTGATTTTGTATTTTGGAACTTTCACTTAATATTTTGAAGCTCTCATAGCCGACAAACTTTCATGCATGTATCATGAATGTTATAATATTTATCTTTCATGTTTTTGATGTATGTTTGTACTCACATGTACTAAACAAAGTGAACTTTTCATTGGATTTGGTATTCATCTTGTTGAATGTGCATTCTTACTTTCTTTCACGATCATTGTTATGTTGTGAGCTACTTTTCAAATTAATTAACGATTTTTTATATGTTTGTGTGCGTATTTATTAGGATAGTACTATTACTTTTCTTCTAAGGGCTCACTCTTTCTTTTCCCTATCATGGAAATACTTTATATACATTGTAATTGCATGATTCATAGGGATAACTTGCTTTCTTATCTAAAAGTATACATTTGCTCTCTTATGTGTTAATTTTTGTGAAGGAAAATCTCTAAGAATAAATGGCAGTCGAGCCTTTGTTCTGGATGGGGCTCTTATCCCAAACAGTGTGAGGTCTAATTGGGACTGTTGAGAAGTATTAGGGGTAACTATATTAGATGATTTCTCAAACTTTGATAACTGCTTGTGATTCATTTTTACTTAACTTGATTAGCTTCTTATTTCAATTGATTATTATTGTGTTTTATATAATCAAACAACTACCAAACAATGAAGAAAAATGAGACAAGAGGACACAAGATATAGGCTATAAGCCAGGGCCAAAGCCTCTCCTCTTGAGAGGAAAACCCACAAGAACAATTCTCTTCTTATAGAACTTCAAATGACGAATTCCAAGATCTATGACCCTTGAAAAAGACCCCTCCAAGGCCAAGTCAAACTTCTCCTTGAATAAATTCCTTCTCATAAAGTAAATCTTGAGTCAAAATTGCCTCTTAGCAGCTGCAACTTCTATGATTAGAAATTCAAACTTGAAATTGTGACTACAATTTTCAACACCTATTGCAAAAACCCTAGATGGTATGTGTGAGAGAATTATGGTAAATTTTGTTTCTTTTATTCTTCACTTGGACAAACTTCTATCCCTTTACTACTTGACTTGAAAACTTGGCTTCTTGTCATTGAAACTTTGGATTTTATTTGAAGATATACAATTTTGTCTCACTACAGTAAGGTGATTCCCTAATTCTTTCCCACATGTGAGAGATTTATCCCAAAAACACCTTTCAAAGACTTCATTATTTTATTTTTCTATTCTTCCTTTTCTTTGCTCCTTTGAGGTCTCCTTATCTTCCTTAATCGAACTTGATTATTTCTACTCCTAATGAAGTCGAGCTCTTATATATAGTCTCCTTGTGGAGGTCGAATAATTATCCATGAGGTTGGCTTATCATTGTTTGTAGGTCGACTTATTTTATGTAGGCTGACTTGTCTTGGAAGGGGTATTTTGTCACTTTTATTACTCAAATAAATTCTCTTGACATAATACAAGATGCCCAATCGAGTCTTATTCATATGACAATGACTCAATTGGCCTATTGACTCAATGAAACACCCTAGAAGCACTCAATGTGTGCTTGACCTACTAATAAATTGACCATGAGCATGAAACCCATGCTACAATAATAATAATAATTTTCCTTTCTTTTTAAAATATACAAGAATCAAGAGTACATCTCATATTTATGAAGACTGAACCTAGTTACCTATTTCAATAGGGACTTCATACCAGGGAGACTCCCTGCTATTGGTGGTATCCAACACCATCAACATGATCATTGTACTATGCTCCTAACTTCTAATTTGCTTGAATTGTCTCCTACTAGAATTCTTACTTTACATTGTCCCGAAATTTATCCTACTGAACTACTAGCCTTGTGTTAGCTTATGTTTTTCCTTGCTACTGTAATGTGTAATGACGGTGGTTCACAGAGGGGTTTATTCCATCCTATTTAGTTACTTTCTTCATTGAATTCAAAAGAGATTTCCAAATCCCATTGGTGAAATGTTTCTATTATCACCAATATCCTGTCATCCTCCATAAGATGTTCCTTCTCATGACCTCTTGTCTCATTCTCCCTATTTTCTTCTTCTTCATACTCATACTATGTGATGAGCCCCAATTTTGGTACAATTTGGGCTCATTTTGGCCTATTCTACTTGCTCAAACCATTCATTTTTTACTGCTTATGAATGCATTTCTTAGTTTATTCATGTTGTTTGTAGGAAGAAGGGTAGGCACTCTATCTACGTGACTAATGCATTGTGATTCCAGGTTTTGGCATTAAAAGGGAGCAAAAGACAACGAAAAAGGAGACAAGGAGACAATGAGGTGGCACTGCTGACTTTTAGGAGAGGATGTCCACGGTCTTGGGGACATTCCTCGTGATTCCCACCAAGAACTCCGAGCTCCAATCCATCTCCCCTCCGAGCTTAGAAGCAGCCAGCTGTTCTACAGGAACAGCAGTTATAAACTGCTCTACAGGAACAGCAGTTATGACCGTCCTACAGGATCAGCAGTTAAACTCTAGTTGGACAGCCGAGCTCCTAAAATCAAGGACACTTGTTGGATCATCGTTTTTGTATAAGTGTAGAGGCCTTAGCCTTGGATAGGTTGTTGAAACTCTCGTATTGCTATTGTAATTTTCGATCACGGCTCAGTGTTTGTTCCTTTTTGTAAGCCAATTTGGCATGTTATCAGATTATGAATAAAGAAGGCAGATTCTGATCTAGTTCTGAGTTTTCTTAAAGAGACTATAGCTCTCAGGTTAGGGCCCAACCTGAGAGCCATAGATCCCCTCTGCTGTAGTGTTGTTTCCATTTCATTTCAGCACTTTGAGCTTTTCATTTGCACATGCAATTCGAATTACAGGTTGTTAAGTTGGTCTTTTTCATGAGTTAGATAGGAGTTGCTTATGGTGAATTTGTTTCGACATGCTTAGCGTAGCAGAGGATAGATATAATCGATTGGAGCTCCAACAAAAAGGTTGTTAAGGCTCACTGCCACCTCATCTGGGATTGGAGTGAAGTCCATGACTAACCACCAAAAATACGCATTTCTTTATTCCATGATTGCTGCAAACACAGTCACGTTATGTTAGATGCTGTCACATGATTCACACCTGCACCACACTCCTTTACCACGGCTTCATGCACATTCTCCTTCGCGTTTAGATTGCTGTTCATTGAATTTACAAGCACAGGTAGTTTAGGGTGATGCATCTTCGGTTTGGTGATAGTCACAAGCATTTGTTCCATTTACACTGCTTTCTCTCGTTCCATTACTTCGTCCTCCATCTTGATCACGCATGCAAACACATCTTTGACCCCTGCTCTACTCTGTCATCTCCCAAAGTCTTTCACTCCTCACGTACTTCCATTCTCTAGCCCTTTCGTTGACATAGCCCTTTACCTTCCAACCTACTCCCTACACTCACTTCCCATCATATTCTTCCACTTCTACAGCCATCACCAGCCTCATTCCTACCTTACATATCTCCCTCTACCATTTCATCATCCCTCCATCACGCCAAACACTCACGGTAGGTCATCCTGTAGCCATTTGTAGACATCCTGTAGAAACCAGAGTATCCTGTAGGATCTCCTGCAGCCATCCTGTAGGAGGCCACTCTCTCGGTTGCTGAGCATCTGAATGCGAGGAACCTCTATGGATGGATGTTAAGGATCCCTAGGGACCTCTCCTAGCCTTCCCAACCTGTCCCACGCTTTCCTTCCTTCTCCATCCCATCTGCAAAATCAAACCCTAGTTAGCACAAAATCACAATCATTCCACACACTTAAGGGAAAAATACAAAAACATATCTTTCATGATGCAAGTAGTTTAGATCCATGCATTTGCACTTATTAGAGGTAACAGCAGCATTGGTAGAAGTTTCATTCACATGTTTTGCATTGTAGAGGTTAGACTAGTTAAATTAGGGTTTCCTAGGTTTACATGCTTTGATTTGCTTTCAGTCCATTTTGTCAAGTAGAGTAGTTTTCCTTTGAGAATAGCTTTCGTCCATCAATTAGCAAGCTTCTTTTGAGAGCCTATAGCAGTTGGCTTGAGCCCTAGCGGACTTGTGCCAGCTGACCAAGTGACAGCTGCGACAAGAGCTAGTACTTGTGCATACAGCACCGTCGCTTCCAAGTTTGTACGAACTACTGGGTTGATAAAATGAGAGACAGGAAGCCCCAGGAGTTGTAGCATTATTGCTACAATACTGGAGCTCACCATCTTTTTGGCGCCGTTGCCGGGGAAGCGTCAGAGTATTAGTAATTGTTGCTTTTCTTCTACTTCCGTACTCTTACTTCTGCTCAGTAGTTTATTTCATTTCCATTCTGCAAAAGTAGCTTAGCATTTCCTGCTTTCCTAGATTAGCATTTCCTGCTTTCATAGATTAGCATTTCCTGCTTTCCTAGATTAGCATTTCCTGCTTTCATAGATTAGCATTTCCTGCTTTCATAGATTAATATTTCTTGCTTTCCTAGACTAATATTTCTTGCTTTCCTAGATTAGCTTTCCAATTCTGCAATTTCATTTGAGCAATATAGTTAGTTGTAGATCACTTTGTCTCAGTTTTGCAGGTACCAAAGAAAAAGCAAAAGCACTCAAAAAAAAAAAAAAAAGTCCTTTCCATTTCATGCCTCGTAGGAACCGAGATAGATCAGGCAAATTCCTACCAAACACCCCCACCACATCACTGAGTCACCCTTCTCTCTTCTTTGGTGACAGTGACCCAGAGGAACCTATAGGTGAACATCCTGAGATATACCAAGACCCTATAGAAGAAGAAGAGTTAGAAACCACTCCATCTGAAGCCATGGCTGATAATAGGAGAGAAGATGAGAGAATAGAAGGAGCTTTCCCCATCCGAGAGACCAATGGAGATATGAAAATGAAAAACATTAGCCCCTCCGCCTTGCCTCACTTCCATGGACTGACCACTGAGGATCCTGATACCTTCTTGTTTGAGTTTGCTGTCCTTTGTAGAACCTATGACTATACTGAAGATGAGCAAAAGCTGAAGCTTTTCCCTTCCACTCTTAAGGATGCAGCACTACGCTAGTTCATGGGATTACCTGGGAATAGCATCGCTACTTGGGCTCAGATGCAGCAAGCCTTCAATACCAAGTATAGGGATTATTGTAGGTCCAAGGAAACCAAGGGAGAGATCTTTCGAATGACCATGGGGAATGATGAGTCTTTAGAGGATTATGAGGAGAGGTTCCAACTTAGCTATAAACGGGCCAGGTGCACACTTGACCCTGAATCCCTCAAGTTGGTTCTACTCCGAGGAGTCCCTGAAGATCTCTTAGACACCCTTCACATGTTAGCTGGGGGGGACATTTACCAACTGCCTTATGAGGACATCAAGACTGTGTTTCGAAATCATTCCAGGGCAGCTAGAAAACGAGGTAGAGGAAATCTCCTCTCCACCGGTGTCCCTTTCTCCAAACATGAGTTTACAAACCAATTAGAAGATCTTAAGAGTGAGGTGAGACAGACCATTGCCATGCAGCTGGACACATTCAGGATCCAGCAGAAGAAAGAAGAAGCTGAGAGAGCCTTGGCTGTCTTCTGTCCTAGGTGCACCAGAAGACACCCTAAGAACGAATGTCCATTGCATTCGGTTGAAGTGTGTTTCGTTTGTGAGGAGGACCACCCAAAAAATCAGTGTCCAACCTTACCTGGGTTTAAAGCCATGTACCAAGGAACCGAAGCCCCCACTGAACCTCTCTACTTCATCAACCAAAGGAGGCCTCAAGGATCTAGACCTTATCAGCAGGGGATGCAAGGGGCATCTCAAGCTTATTACAACCCCAACCACTCGACTCCCATGCCTTCCTGGGGTCCCCCTGCTCATCCTTCTTGGTCCATGCCTCCTCCATGGTCTTATCCACCTCAGTACCCTACTCAACCTACTTCTCATCCATATCACTCACATACCCAGTCGCAGCCTCAATGGAGTGCTCCTCAGTCGGGGTGGAGGCCCCAATACAACACTCCTCCTGCCATTTTGCCTCCACCACCAGTTCAACCTCAGCCTTTACCTCCTGCTCCTCCAAGGCAACCTCAGATGCCTGCTCAACCGAACCCGAACCCCAACAATAGACAGGCTCAACAGGTATATACTGGGGAGACCTCATGCCCTACCTATGCTGTGGAGATCCAGGAGATCAATCTTAGATCTGGAAAGACTCTTCCAGATCGCCAACCTCCTCCCCCAGAGGATGAGGAAAACCATCAGGAGAGTGAACCAAAGCCTATTCCACCCTTTCCTGAGAGACTAACAGCCACCACACAACCTAACCCAGAAGAAGATGAGCTTTTGGGTGAGCTCAAGCAGTTGTGTGTAAAAATCCCACTTCTCCAAGCCATCAAGGATGTGCCAATATATAACAAGCTGGTTAAGGAGAAGTGTTTCAAACACCCAGGCAGACGGAAGAAAGATGCCTCAACTATCAATGTCATAGGACAGTTGTCTGACCTTATGCTAGGACAAGTCATCTGCCCAAAGTACCTAGATCCTGGAAGTCCTGTAGTAGATGTTCACATCAATGGCACCATTATCCCCCACACCTTGATTGATCTGGGGGCGGCCATCAATGTGATGACCAGGGATACCATGCTTAAACTCAATCTTCAGGGTTCCTTGAGGAAGACCTCGACAGTACTGCAATTAGCAGATCGCTCCACCGTGACTCCCGAAGGGATTGTGGAGGATGTCTTGGTCTCTATTGATTCTTGGGAATACCCTGCAGACTTCCTGGTTCTGCAACCAAAGGCCAAGCTTACTGGATATCCTCTCATCTTGGGAAGGCCTTGGTTAGCTACTGCAGATGCTTACATAAGTTGTCGGGCAGGAAACATGACCATCAAAAATGGTCCCATGTCCAAGCAGCTAGTCCTATACCCTCCTGCCCAACCTTCTTTAGAGCATGATTTACCACTCTGGTTGGATGAAGGAGAGGAAGACGAGGTGTACTCTGCACCTCTGTGCACCCTAGATACCACTAGAAGAAATTCTCCTACCGAGGATGATTTGATTGAGACCCTGATCCAGAATCCACCTTCCAGTGCACTATCTTTAGAGAAGTTGGTGGAGGATGCCCAAGCTAGCACCTTAGTGGACCTTTGTACAACCAGCCCTGTCACTCCCAGAGTCAAAAGTGTGGAGTTCGGCCCTGAGAGAGCATTAAAGATCAGCTCCTCCCTATCTCCTTCCCAGGAGAAGGAGTTGTGTAGCCTATTGGCCAGCCACTTAGATGCTTTTGCTTGGAGCTATAAGGAGATGAAAGGCATCCATCCCTCGGTCTGTACCCATCATATATACATCAAAGAGGATTGTAAACCAGTTAGGCAACCCCAGAGGAGAATGAATCCAGCCCTTAAGGACATTGTCAAGGAAGAGTTGCAAAAACTGTTGGATGCCGGATTCATCTACCCCATCTCAGATAGTGAATGGGTGTCCCCTCTAGTGTTGGTTCCCAAGAAGAATGGGAAGTGGAGGATCTGTGTAGATTACCGTGAGCTGAACAAAGCTACCAAGAAAGACCATTTCCCTCTACCTTTCATAGATCAAGTGTTGGATGGACTAGCAAGAAAGAAGTTCTTCTCTTTCCTGGATGGGTTTAGCGGGTACAATCAAATCCAAATCAGCCCGGAAGACCAAGATAAGACCACCTTCACTTGTCCTTGGGGTACCTTTGCCTACCGAGTCCTTCCCTTTGGGCTATGCAATGCTCCTGCTACTTTTCAGAGAGCTGTCTTGAGCATCTTCTCGGAGTTGGTCCATGATGCAGTGGAAATATACATGGATGACTTTACTCCTTATGGGGCCAACTTCCAGGAAGCATTGTCCAACTTGGGAAAGGTCCTAACCAAGTGCATCGAGATGAACTTGTCCCTTAGCCCTGAGAAATGTGAATTCCTAATGACTGAAGGGACCGTGCTAGGCCATACCATTTCTTCCCAAGGATTGCAGGTGGATCCTAACAAAATTGCTCTCATCAAGAGGGTTCCACCTCCTCAAAAAGTAAGGGATGTCCAGAGTTTCTTGGGATTAGCAGGATACTACCGGAGATTCATTAAGGACTTCAGCAAGTTAGCCTCACCATTGTTTGGTCTGTTGGCAAAAGATGTGGAGTTTAATTGGACTGACGATTGTCAGAAGAGTTTGAATGAATTAAAAGACAAGTTAGTGTCAGCTCCAATCCTGAGAGGTCCAAACTGGGCCCTACCTTTCCACATCCACACTGATGCCTCGAACAAAGCCATAGGTGCAGCCTTAGGACAAGTTGAGCAAAAACTTCCATATGCCATTTACTTTGTTAGCAAAAACTTGTCCAAAGCAGAGCTGAATTACACTGTAACCGAGAAGGAATTCTTAGCTGTGGTTCATGCACTGAACAAGTTCCGACATTATATTACTGGTTACCAGACTTTTGTACATACTGACCATGCTGCTATTAGATATTTGATGAATAAACCAGATGTGAATGCTCGTATTATTAGATGGTTACTTTTATTGCAGCAGTTTGATCTAACCATTGTTGATAAACCAGGGAGAGAAAATGTTGTTGCTGACTTCTTGTCTAGATTGGATTTGTCTGCAGATGAAGATGGGACGGTGGATGACCAGATGCCTGATGAGCATCTGTTTGCTATCTCAGTACTCTCTCCATGGTTTGCTGATATAGCAAACTACCTTGTTTCAGCTCAGTTCCCTCCGCACCTCTCTTCAAAAGAGAAGAGAAAAATCATCAGAAAGAGTGCCTCATTTACATGGATTGGGGGCAATCTGTTCAAGCTTGGCCCCGATTAGATCTTAAGGCGTTGTGTAAGGGAGGAGGAAGTCTTTGACATCCTCCTCACCTGTCATGATGGGCCTTGTGGAGGACATTTTGCAGCAAGGAGAACTGCCTTCAAGATCCTGCAGGCAGGCTACTATTGGCCCACACTTCATCAAGATGTCAGAAGATATGTCAGCCAGTGTGACCAATGCCAAAGAATGGGGAAACCGACCCAAAGGGATGAGATGCCTCTCCAACCTCAAGTGACTCTTGAGCCATTTGAGAAGTGGGGCATGGACTTTGTGGGTCCAATCAATCCCTTTTCGAGGCAGAGATCCTACATCATTGTGTGTACTGACTACTTGACAAAGTGGGCAGAGACTAAAGCAATCAAAGCAGCAACAGAAGAGAAGGTGGTCGAGTTCTTAAGAGAGAACATCTTCTACAAGTTTGGCTACCCAAGAGAGCTGGTGACCGATCAAGGGAGCCAGTTCACCTCCAACTTGGTTGAAGATCTACTAGCTCATCACAAGATCAAGCATAGGACTTCCACCCCCTATCATCCTCAAGCAAATGGGCAGGTGGAAGTCACCAATAGAGCATTAGAAGGGATCTTGACTAAAGTGGTGAGCAGCAGCAGAAAGGACTGGGCAGATCGCCTGGTTGAAGCCACATGGGCTTACAACACCACTTGGAAGACCACCACCGGCTTCACACCTTATGAGCTGGTCTATGGGAAGAAAGCTTTGCTGTCCATTGAGTTTGAGTATAACACTTTGAGGATGGCAGCTTAGCTGGACCTAGATCTCAGCCATGCACAGCAAGAAAGGTTATTGCAGCTGAATGGACTGGATGAGCACCGCATGCAGGCCCTCCTTCACTCAGAAGTGGTTCAACTTCAGAGGAAGGTGTGGCATGACCAACATCTCCATGACAAGCAATTTCAGCCGGGAGATTGGGCTTTGTTGTATGATTCCAGATACAAAGATTTCAAGGGGAAGTTGAGAACCAGATGGCTGGGACCATATTCAGTGGAAAAGTGTCATGACAATGGATCTGTCCTCGTTCGAACAATTGATGAGGAAGCCATTCCCATGCTTGTCAATGGGCATCGATTGAAGATCTACAGGAAGCCTCCCTCAAGACAAGAGTTCATCAAAACAATGGAGAAGGCAGTATTGGTCATAGAGAAGGGTCCTGCCCCTGCTTTGGGCACACCCTGAAGCATCTAAAAAAAAAAAAAAAAAAGAAAAAAAAAAAAAAAAAAATATATATATATAAATAAATAATAAAGATCCTTGGGTGAAAACCTCTCTGAGGCGCCCAAGGCAGGTGGTAGGGGTGAAAACCTCATTGAGGCGCCCCTGCTATCTTCCAAAAAAAAAAAAAAAAGAGATAAAGATCCTTGAGTGAAAACCTCTCTGAGGCGCTTAAGGCAGGTGGTAGGGGTGAAAACCTCATTGAGGCGCCCCTGCTATCTTTCGAAAAAAGAGAAAAAACAAAAAGAAAAAAACAAGATCAATAAGTCATTATGTGAAATTTGCATGCAGATTGCAGGTGTTCTATGGAGGAGAGGAAGCCTCTCAAGTCAAAGTCAAAGGTCCTTCTCATGCAGCCAGGACACCTCACAAGCTCCTCCTCCAAGAACGCTTATGTTTTTCAAGGTATGTGCAATTTTATCATGGTTTGAATCTTCTACAGGAAACTGCTGTCTTTCTACAGGAAGGCACAGTTTTTCTACAGGAAGGTGCAAATTTCTACAGGAAGAGCTGCCTGTCTACAGGAAGCTCTGTACTTCTACAGGAAACTTCCTGTAGAAGCTCAGAACGAGCCAGAATGCATTTCATGAGCAGATCTGATGACTACGGGTTGGTGTGGACGCATGCAAGCCTCTTTTGGGCCCATGCACGACGCTGATACCTTGCTCCACCATCCTCGTCGCCATGCAACTAAGATCCCTGCACCAGCAAACCAGATCAATGAGTTCTCGTGGAAAAATCAGTTGTCAGAGAAAAATGAACACTGAGAGCTCATACCACGTCCATGTCGAGCATCAGAAGCTTCGGGAGCGCGATTAGCAGGTCATCTCCATTGTCAAGTAGCATGCACCCAAGGAGGTGAGACTGTTACAAGGCACCCCGCGGGAATCCTGTAGCAGTCAAACCTGCAGGAGTGGATACCATTCATCGCCCAGCCATCTGCAAACAACACACGGGCGCATGCAACCAGAGCGTCCACTACAGCGCCAGCATCCTGTAACCACGAGCCTCCGGGACTGTGTAAGCCACATGCAGCAGGTAGATCCATCGTCCAAAAACTGGAAATCATGTGCAGACGCGCGCAGGTAAGTGTTCTAATCCTTCCTTCCATCAAATCGCATGAGTATCACTTTGATTTGTTTGCATGGCGTAGAAATGAATGGTTGAGCGGCCGTAAGGCCAGTTGACTGGCCACGTTGGCTAGTGAAGGGATAGTCAGATGATGGGTGGCAGCCACGACAAAGGGAACACGCAGCACGCACGTGAAGATCAGTCCCGTCAACCGAGAAACGAGTTTAACCGAAAAGGGCGGCGGCAGATCTGTGGGAATGAATGCGGCAGCAAGCGAATGTGCAGGCGGATGATGGGTGACGTCACCCAACGGTCCAGCGGGGACAACTCACCCTCCGCGCCACGAGCTGCGCCGATTCAAAATCTAATCGGCTAGATTGTGCACGTATATCCATCCACCTCCACTTCAAAACTTGAGTAACTCTTCTGAATACCTCTGCATGTTGATACGCCAAGCTTTCGGCCGACTGAACACCAGTGAAGCGCACCTCAACCGCAGTCCAACTACCGTTCTCCCCGAAGCCTGCGCACTGCTCCTACAGGAACAGTTTCTACAGGAACGCAGTCCTACAGGAAGCAGTTTCTACAGGAACGCAGCCCTACAGGGAGGTGAAGTCTTCACATAAGAAAAGGTGGCAGAAAAGAGGTAACCCTGAAACTCCTTCCGCAATTGGCTTTCAAAGGTGGCAAGGTCATTATTCACAGTCTGGTCATAAAAAAATATTGGATTGCCGTGCCTATACTATCGCTTCTACAGGATAGCAGTATAATTAGACTGTGGTCTGTGAATTCATTGCATGCTCCGTCTATAAGACCGAATTTCCTTTGTATCTACCGCCTTTGGTCAAAACCACTGTGTTCATCATGCCTGGTGGGTTTATCAGGCGAGAGCCCACTGATTCAAATACATTAAGGAGAAACCCGGCAGTGGTTGAGCTCTTCACTAGAGCACAATGGATGCCTTTTTGTGATAAACTACAGGGCTATGATGATGAAGTAGCTGAGGAATTCTTGCAGGCATTGAAGCCTAAATCCCAGACACTGGCCACAGTAAGCTTCAGAGGTCTCAGCCTCCAACTCACCCCAGAGCATATAAGTCGAATCACAGAACTGCCCATGGGTCTGCCGTGGGATAAAGAAGAGCGGAAGCAGAGCCAGCAAGCAAAGAAGGAGTTCTTCCCACCTGAGGAAGAATTCTCTGAGGATAAAAACGGGGTGAGGAGGACCAGCCTGTCACCACCATGGAATGAAGTCAGTTTGCACATTATGAAATATATTACTTGTGAAGGCCGGTTCAGTATCGTGTATGCATATCACTTCCGGCTCCTCACTGAGTTAAGGCACGGAATTGACCTTCCTGTAGAGCAAAAACTAAGCATCCCTTATTATCTCCTGCAGTCCCTAATGGAGTGTGCTACAAAGCTAAGACAGGGCATCCCTGATCAGATAGCCCATCATGGGTTAATAAAATTGCTTGTGGAGGATGCACTGCACTCATATAAAGTTCCCCTCTCCTGGGAGTCATTTAGGAATCTAACACGAGATGGGGACATTAAAATGTTGATCGAAGATAGTGGCTCCTCCAGCACTGAAGACAAGGAAGCGGTGGCTGAGGAAAAGAAGGCTGAAGAAAAAGCTGACTCCCCCATCCTGTCAGCAAGAGAAATAAGGTCAAAAAGCAGAAGAGACAAAGTTGGGGCAGGCCATGTCAGCCCAATTACCTCTTCAGCACTCACAAGCAAACAAAAGGATCAAACCCCTGCAGCAAAGCAAGTAAAAGTAAAGACACCTACCACTACAGGAAAGGAGAAGCGAGCCTCTACAGGAAGCCCGAAGATCAGTGAGAAGCAGGCTTCTACAGGAAGCCCAAAAGCAAAGACCAAGGCTTCTACAGGAAGCCCGATAATAGCTTCTACAGGAAGCACAAAAGTGCAAAAACAGGCTTTTACAGGAAGCCATGCAAAACCAAAATCTGAGAAGCAGAAGGTGGATGTTTTAGCGAGAGAGGCAGCGGCTGTATTAGCTGGCCTCAGCACGCCACCTAAGCCAAAAGGAAAGAGGAAGAGGGACCCTCCTCTCTACTTCAAAGCACAGAGAAGTGTTCGGATAAAAACAGGGAAACCACAGCAGCAGTCCAGCAGCCCAATTGTCATTGAGGACACCCCTGCTTCTCCCAAAGAAAAATCCCCCTCAAAGGTCACAGTTACCTACGAAAAGGGAAGCCCGAAGAAGAGCACATGGCAAGACCGAGTGGACCTGTTGGACGAGAAAACCAGGCTATAGGAAGCTGAAAACGTCCTACAGGATACCTTGGCTCGACTACAGGAAACCGAACAAAGAGAAGAAGGAGGACCCTCATCACCAAGGGCGGATGAGGCAGAACTACCTGAAGAAACAGCAAGAGAACATATACCCGAACCTAGCCCTTCGCCCAATCTGAATTCATATTATACCTTCTTGGAGGCGGGCAAGGTCATCCCACAAAAATTTACTGTACCCCTATTCTTTGAATTAGAGAAAGAAAGAGTCCGCTCCCATACATGGATGCAAATTGCCAAATCAAAGGGGGTGGGGGACATAGGCCCTCTACAAGATCAGCTCAGGGAGGTCAGGAGCGAGTTCACCATGGCCAAACATGTGGCTAGTTGCCAGCAGGCACTTCTACAGGAAGAAAACCAGAAGTTAAGGTTGCAGCTACAAGAACTCAAGGCAGGGGCAGAAACATCCTCCAAGGGCATCACAAATGAACAAGAAGGCAAGAAGGAGCCGACCACCAGTCTTGAAGGGCCAAAGACACTTCTACAGGAAGAAGAACAGCAGATAAGAATTGAAGTGCAAGCCTTAAAGGAACAGCTACAACAAAAGGAAACACAATTGGCTTGCATGGCCAGTTGGGCCATGGAGGCCCTGCAGTGCAGACATCCTGCAAAGTCTTATGGGTTGTACTTAAAGGATCAGTGGCTACAGTTCCAGATAAACACACTAGCACAAAGAGGTATTGAGCAAATCAATAACCCACAGAAATTTGCTGAAATATGCAATACTAGCTCAGCAGAGGACAAAGCCAAGCTAGCAGAATTCTACATCCACAATCTAGTTTTGCCCAATGAGGTCTCTTGGGATCCCAATATCGCCTTGGGCGATCTGCAGTTGATGGCTTTTGCTTCATGGCTGAATCATGAGGATCAGAGAGCCACTGAAGAAAAATCGGTCATGAGCCGAGAAGTGAGTGAGCCACTGTACATTCGGGCAGAACCAGAGGATCCGGTTGCCCTCATCTCAGCCCGCCAACAGTTATCCAATGATCCCACAGCTTCCTTGAAATTTATGGACCAGCAAGCCCAAGCAATAGCCCACTTTGAAGACATGGACAGATTATTGGGAGAAACTGCTGCCCAGGCTTGTGCACGTAGGTGGCATGCCTTGGCACATAGTTTGAAGATCCGGGAATACCATACCCCGACCAGAATGAGGGAAGCATTGGCAAGAGTGGACCTTTACAAGAAATCCGTGCAAAGACTTCAGGCCAGCTGGATTGGCCTTAAACTCAGCCCTCCATTGTTGCTAGGCTTGGTTGAAGGAAGTACAGGAAAGGATGACCAGGCACAATGGGAAAAAGTGGAAAACACAGCAGGGTTTCATATCGACCAAGAAGACATCACCACAGAAGCTTGGGATGTAAGGGGAGCAGTGAAAGCCATGAAGGATGAGGATCTTGACTAAGTTGCTCAAGGATGAGCAAATGGTTCAGCTGGGGGGTGATGATGAGCCCTAATTTTGGTACAATTTGGGCTCATTTTGGCCTATTCTACTTGCTCAAACCATTCATTTTTTACTGCTTATGCATGCATTTCTTAGTTTATTCATGTTGTTTGTAGGAAGAAGGGTAGGCACTCTATCTACGTGACTAATGCATTGTGATTCCAGGTTTTGGCATTAAAAGGGAGCAAAAGACAACGAAAAAGGAGACAAGGAGACAATGAGGTGGCACTGCTGACTTTTAGGAGAGGATGTCCACGGTCTTGGGGACATTCCTCGCGATTCCCACCAAGAACTCCGAGCTCCAATCCATCTCCCCTCCGAGCTTAGAAGCAGCCAGCTGTTCTATAGGAACAACAGTTATAAACTGCTCTACATGAACATCAGTTATGACCGTCCTACAGGATCAGCAGTTAAACTCTAGTTGGACAGCCGAGCTCCTAAAATCAAGGACACTTGTTGGATCATCGTTTTTGTATAAGTGTAGAGGCCTTAGCCTTGGATAGGTTGTTGAAACTCTCGTATTGCTATTGTAATTTTCGAGCACAGCTCAGTGTTTGTTCCTTTTTGTAAGCCAATTTGGCATGTTATCAGATTATGAATAAAGAAGGCAGATTCTGATCTAGTTCTGAGTTTTCTTAAGGAGACTATAGCTCTCAGGTTAGGGCCCAACCTGAGAGCCATAGATCCCCTCTGCTGTAGTGTTGTTTCCATTTCATTTAAGCACTTTGAGCTTTTCATTTGCACATGCAATTCGAATTACAGGTTGTTAAGTTGGTCTTTTTCATGCGTTAGATAGGAGTTGCTTATGGTGAATTTGTTTCGACTTGCTTAGCGTAGCAGAGGATAGATATAATCAATTGGAGCTCCAACAAAAAGGTTGTTAAGGCTCACTGCCACCTCATCTGGGATTGGAGTGAAGTCCATGACTAACCACCAAAAATACGCATTTCTTTATTCCATGATTGCTGCAAACATAGTCACGTTATGTTAGATGCTGTCACATGATTCACACCTGCACCACACTCCTTTACCATGGCTTCATGCACATTCTCCTTCGCGTTTAGATTGCTGTTCATTGAATTTACAAGCACAGGTAGTTTAGGGTGATGCATCTTCGGTTTGGTGATAGTCACAAGCATTTGTTCCATTTACACTGCTTTCTCTCGTTCCATTACTTCGTCCTCCATCTTGATCACGCATGCAAACACATCTTTGACCCCTGCTCTACTCTGTCATCTCCCAAAGTCTTTCACTCCTCACGTACTTCCATTCTCTAGCCCTTTCGTTGACATAGCCCTTTACCTTCCAACCTACTCCCTACACTCACTTCCCATCCTATTCTTCCACTTCTACAGCCATCACCAGCCTCATTCCTACCTTACACATCTCCCTCTACCATTTCATCATCCCTCCATCACGCCAAACACTCACGGTAGGTCATCCTGTAGCCATTTGTAGACATCCTGTAGAAACCAGAGTATCCTGTAGGATCCCCTGCAGCCATCCTGTAGGAGGCCACTCTCTCGGTTGCTGAGCATCTGAATGCGAGGAACCTCTATGGATGGATGTTAAGGATCCCTAGGGACCTCTCCTAGCCTTCCCAACCTATCCCACGCTTTCCTTCCTTCTCCATCCCATCTGCACAATCAAACCCTAGTTAGCACAAAATCACAATCATTCCACACACTTAAGGGAAAAATACAAAAACATATCTTTCATGATGCAAGTAGTTTAGATCCATGCATTTGCACTTATTAGAGGTAACAGCAGCATTGGTAGAAGTTTCATTCACATGTTTTGCATTGTAGAGGTTAGACTAGTTAAATTAGGGTTTCCTAGGTTTACATGCTTTGATTTGCTTTCAGTCCATTTTGTCAAGTAGAGTAGTTTTCCTTTGAGAATAGCTTTCGTCCATCAATTAGCAAGCTTCTTCTGAGAGCCTATAGAAGTTGGCTTGAGCCCTAGCGGACTTGTGCCAGCTGACCAAGTGACAGCTGCGACAAGAGCTAGTACTTGTGCATACAGCACCGTCGCTTCCAAGTTTGTACGAACTACCGGGTTGATAAAATGAGAGACAGGAAGCCCCAGGAGTTGTAGCATTATTGCTACAATACTGGAGCTCACCACTATGTTAGATCTATTAATTGACATCAAGATTCATCTGCACCTATATGTCTATTCGTACTACCTCCAACATCCCCCCCTTTATGTTCTTTCTTCCATGCCACATTACTTTGGCGACCTTTCCTCTCTTTACGCACTCCCTTCTAGTGCCATCCATCCTCCAATCCTTCCTTCATGCACTGCTTCTCTCCTCGCACTTCTAATTCTCCATGCTACATGGTATTCATTGCTCGACCTTATGGAATCTTTACTTCCTTTATTTTTCTTCTCTTTCTTTTCTTAATTAACTACCTCATGAATCTCAACCCTTCTTGTGATTTGATCTTCTCTTTTTCATCTTTTCTCTTTTGAATCCATCCCTTATAACTTTATTACTTGTCTTAATTCATATTTTCTATTTTGGATCCATCCCTTATAACTTTCTTTCTTGCCTTACCTCATTTTTTCTCTTTTGGATCCATCCATTATACCTTTATTTCTTGTCTTACCTCATATTTTCCTTCTTATTATAACGCCCCCCCTCCCTCTCCCACATCATGCGTTGTTGTTTGAATAGGATCCATTTGCATCAATTCTTCCCTGAACATATTGATCTAAAGTTAAATTTGAGCTAAAACTCTTCCTCAGGGTTCAACTTAAATCTTTTCGTCCACATTGTTGAAAAATTCATTACATTTAAAAACAAATTCAACTAGTTAACCTTCTTTAACTCGTTCACATTAGAAGGCAATGGTCATGTTCCACTTATCATCCAAAACCTTCAACCTTGTGGTTGTTTGTTGGATCAACACCACTAGTTCTTTGAGCTGCAGGACATGGTTAACTATTGCTTGTGTCTTTATCCATTCCTAATGCAACAAGGAAAATTAACAAAGAAAATTTTGTGCAGATCAATATAAATAGACCTTTTCTTCCATCTTTCAACATTGATCTTTAAGTTTCTCGTCTCTTGCTAAGAAATTTTCTCTTTTTTCTCTGAAAGCTAGACATGGTTCTCCGTTCTTGAATGTTTCCACATCATAGCCTCAATATTTGGAAAACATATTGATCATTAAAGTCCTAATAAGGGAGCTAGTTATTGGTGAGTAGGGGATCATGATCTAGGTTCAAACACCTTAGCCACCAAACAACCCATAAGTACTGGAATTTTCAATCATTAGAGATTGGAGAAGGTCTCACCCAAGATACTTATGAGACTTGCAAGAACATTTAGATCAGGATCACATACACAATAAGTATATATCTAACATGGAAACATCCATTCATATTTTAACATTCACATAAAGGTTCATTAAATATTACGTTAACAACCTAAAGAATGCATTCAACATAACATAGAAGACTCATTGATGCAAAATTTGAATAAATATTCCATTAATTCCTTCGAATACTCATATCCTTACATCACAAATAAACACCATGGGACTTGTGCCCAAAACTATGGCTCAGATACTAAAACTAATTACTATAATAATAAATAACCACTCCATTGTCTTTCCTTTTACATCCTTTTATAAGATCTAAACTAGGACCACCCTAACCACCAATTGAACAATTATGTAAATAGTTACAAGTATAGTTACGATTACAAGTCCTCAAAACATTCCCCAAAACTCTTGGAGTGATGAATCCAAATTGACACATGCACTACCTATGTACAATGTCACTTTGCTTAGCACAATATTATTTTTCACTCAACAATTGTAATTCTACAACACTTAGCCCTGCCCTGGTGTCAATAACAATCTAAAAATGATATGTTAAATGGTGATATGATCAATTAAACAATCACATGGTAATATAATGTCTAGAACATTCAAACACAAATAATATCTAGATATAACCATGACTCACAAATCATATTATTTGTTAGAGAATTATTGAAATGGATATTATTGAAATCCATTTTCAAATGCATAATATCTTTTTTCCACCTTACATTGCATGTCACTTATGATTCAATTTAAAATATAGATTAAGAAGCGACAAATGAAGATTCGGTGATCAACATATTGAAAAGGTGAAGGGATTCAAGAAATGAAAGGGTTTCAAGAGATATTGAAGAAAATTCCTCTAAGTTTTACAAATGAACCATTGGTTGAATTCATTTGAAAAAATAAGTATTATGTCTCCTTCAAGGAGCTTTTCGCTTCATTTTTATTCTCCATATCGGCGTGTCATGGTTTAACATCTCATGTATTTTAATTCAAGTGTTTATCCAACATCATGGTATTCTGATTAGTTGCTTATTTGGTTTTTGCTCTTATTTATTCATTCAATATTTAATTTATCAACTTAGTTGTTTTTTCATTTATCTACTAAATATTTAATTTATGAACTTGGTTGGTGTTAAGGTAATGGGTTTATGGTCTCTGAGTTGGTTTGTGTAGGTAACTATTAATAATATGAAAATGTATGTTAATTTTTAATTTTAATTATTATTATTTTTTCTATATATTTATAGAATCTACGAGAATGGAGTTATATTCTATGTATATAATATCTAACTAAATTTTTTATTGGATCTGTAATGACTTCATTGGAGTTATAATTGATAACAATTTTTATCTACATAATTAATTTTCCAGAATGGAACAATGTTCGTGAGCTCATATTTATATTAAGTCATTCGATTAAGGGTACTTTATCCTCTTTTTCGTTACCAAAATGTTAAGAAGACATCATAACTTACACACAATAATGTATCGATATGTTTATATTTATTAATTCATTTTTTTGTCAAGCCAACTTCAACCATGAAAAACATTTTCCCCTGAGATACTAACTGTCTTTCCACACATAATAACTCTCTTTCCACATATTTCCCCTTGAGATACTAACTCTCTTTGAACCATAAATGTATCATGTGGAAGTGGGAGTGGAAAAATCCATACTATGTGAGATCACTTATGACTTCTCCATTCTCTATCCTTTTAGTACATGCATGTCACATGTACTTTGGTGGTAGAAATTTCTACATGTCATAGCCTCATCATGATCCTTCAATGCATTATTTGTGTTGTGGGCCAATGCAATGGTAAATCATGGACTTTTTTTTAGAAAATATACACTTGATATTGCACACACATGCATATTTATATAATAAATACATTCATATGGTATCTTGGGAGTGGATGAGTGGAATAGGATGTAAATCACCTTAGTGTAAATGTTAATTTTCATAAGTATAATTTTGATGAATACTTTTATACTTTTATAGAGACTTTTAAGTCCTTTATATATCACTTTAATCCTTGACATGTAGTTAGTTAATCCTTTGTTATGTTATTCGGCATCCTTATATTTTTGGAACCCAACGATTTTGATCACTACTTGACATTGTATTCTACTTTTATTTGGCCCCTCAGAGCATCCATATGCTCTATATCATGCAATCTTAGTGTTGTTACATGATATAAAGAATTGTTGAAGTTCTGAGGATAAATGTTCCTTTGGAAGGTTAAGTTTGCTCTCAATTTTTTAAAAATAAATCATTATTTCTTTGGCTCATTTGAGTAGTTAGGTTAATGAAATAAATTTACAAGGTTAGGTTTATGTTCCCTAATTTAATACTTTAAATCTCAATAATAAATGATAATGATGAATTTTATATGTTCTATCTATTTGATTTATGTGTGTCACTTCACATGCGAGAGAATTTCATTAAAAGGTTTATGTGAGAATTTAATAGTTTTCATGTTTAAACACTAAGAAATATTTCATGAATGAGGGTTGACATATATGTCATAAGAAATTCAAAATGAAGAAATAATATTTTTTAAGTCAAAATTTGATATTGAGCACATTATATGGTAGTCTTGAAACTTGATCGTAACAACTTATAATATACATTTAACAACATTTTTTACACAAAAACACAAAATAATTCAAACTTGATTGATTAATTATTTTGCCATGAAAACTTTATTTAAATAAAATCACAAAAAATTGAAATTTTATGATAGTTGTGAGCTAACTTGGTAACAAAATTATTCACAAGGTCAAGATGGAGAATTTAAGTTTTGAACTTCTCAATTTCAATAATTAACCTTTATCAATTCTCCTACCAATTTTTTTTCAATAGAAAAACTGTATATATTAGATATTAATATATACATAGTTTATCTACCTTAGTCCTTCATCATAGGTTGTGCCACGACCACATCAAAAAAACTATCCAAAAAAGTCTACGTTTTGGTATCTATGCTAAGTACAAGTTGACATTTGCTTATGAAACTCAAGGGGGAGGCCCTTGTATTTATATAGAAGCAAAGTAACAAGAGCATAGAAAAGCAAAGAGTTGGAGAGAAATATTGGTCACTATCGACTCAATCTCTTCACCATTCACAAATTCATGCATCCCAACAGACCCAACAGGAAGAGAAAGAGCCTCTTTTTATTGGCCATCTGTGTCTACATTGAGTTCCTGTAGAATGTGACAGAAAGTGATGTGGTCAAAAGTATTTTCCACTACCCTGATGTCTACTAGAAGGGTATCCATCCCAAGAATGATGACTTCTAGTGTACAATTGGCAAATCAATGACTAGTTTAGAATCTCCCATTACCTGTAAGGCTTTGATTCCTAGCCAATTTTAACAAAAACCATAGGGAAACATATTCAACCTTATTATTTGAGCCCCTACCTAGAGAATATTTGAAATATATGAAGTGGGAATGGCTAAAATAGAGAGCACTCCAACACCACAGTGAGGGGGTTGCCCCTAGCCCCATCAAAAAAACCCTAGGGAGATTTGAAGTCAATATCTAGTAAGATCGGGTTCCTCGGCTTGTTGGGAGGTGGGTCATACTTGAACTCATGCATCAATGAAGCCATCTTTGCTGCACAGGTCTTTCGGGGGGAGGGGTGAATTTGTTTTGGAAAATACTTAAATGTCAATAGTGCCAAATATAATTACTTAAGATATATGGGAGGGATTTGAAAAGAGAACCTTGTTTGTCAGACCGCC